>CM024569.1:3070895-3553104 GCA_014182515.1 Eucalyptus microcorys | reverse complement strand
GGGTTTGCATTGAATCGTGCACGCGACACACCCGCGTTATGGACTCTTCGGTTTCGCGTCGCGCTAGTGTAGCCCAAGAAGGTAGCTTTAGCCGTGTTATGTGTGGTTTTGTTGAGTTCGGATTTAGTTTTCGAGTAATTCTGGTATAAGTAGGACGAGGAGGATCTTGGAGTTTCCAGGAGGTTATATGGCATTCGTGCAAAGATTTGGGGAAGTAAAAAAGATGCTTTGTTTCCCTCTGGATAGTTTCTATAAATGTGGGAAGGGAACGGAGGAAAAGAGCATATGATTGTTGGGACTTTATTAAATTTTCTCCCTCGAGTATTGCGATATTGTTCTTTATCTTTTTTGGTCTTGTTTGGAGTAATCTAGTATGACATCTGGCGACGAATCGTATAGCTAAATGACTTGCGAGGAGCTTGGCTTTCTGTTGGGTTTGTAATATTTGGCCTGGTATGACTAGACCCTTGAAGGGGGTGACGTATGGATGGTTGATGTTTATTGCTCTTGGCACCATTGAGTAGTGAAAGAGATGCTAAGCTTACTTTTGACGTTGTTTTAGCCATCAGATATTTTGATTTTAAAAATCTGGATCTTGTTCTTTAGCATTTGGAAACTTTATCTCCCATATTTGTAAATCCAGTCGAGAGATTCTATTCTCACAGATAATTTATTTCTGATAGTTATTAATCATTGCTTCTGCTAAGGAAACAGATTATGTTTCTATGCATTTAGTTTGCACTGCAAGTTGAGGGGAATCATCTGTCAACTGTTCTAGAAAATCAGATAGTGAGAGTATCTTTGCTTCAACAGTTTGAAATTTGAAGAACGGTGATATCTGTGCTAGAAGATAAACTTCACATATTGTCCTACTATTGGGTGAAAATCCGTGTTGCTGCTGACTTGACTATGTGTAATCTCGGCAGTCATTATGGACAAATGCAAAATCTTTTTTACCTGAAAATTACCTATTATCATCCTTTTGCTGATTGTCAGCCCTTTTTTGCTTGAGAAGAAAGGGGAGGGGGGTATTTGCAAATTTTGTGGGTAGGGTTTCTTGGTTGGGGGTTGTCTGCCATCAATTGTAGTTTCTATACTTTTTGATATTTTGGTTTCAAAGGGTTATCGTATCTTTAGCAATCAGTCTTCCCACAGGTGTTCTAATATTTTGAGAACAGCAAAGTGAGACAAACACCCCCCTCCCCAACACGGGCAGCGGGAACCCCCCAAAACAAAACAAAAGATATAGTTTTCAATGTGTCCAATACTTCTGAAGCAGTAATTGGGAACCAATTGACCAAATTTTCTCTCTTTGCACTTAGAAACATTCCCTAACAAGCCATTACTTTATGTTTCTGTTGTATATTTATGAGCAACTGGGTCCATGAAGTGCTGTTCCTTTTCACTTGGTTAATAATTTCCCATTTGTGGGCAACTGAATCGGAGAAGTGCTGGTCCTTGCCATTTGGTTAATATTTTCCCAATAATTTTCAATTTGACCAGCGTTGGATTTGAAAACTCTAGTTCAGACTCGATTTTTTATTTATTTATTTATTTATTTTGGTAAAGTTCAGACTCGATTTTTTAATGCTCTATAAAAAATAAAAAAACTGTCATTTTCCTGGTTTGTCTCAGTTACTTGAAGTATTCTATTACTTTCATTGCTTGGTTTGAAATTCGTCAATTCCATGTACTTGCTTTTTATTCAGTATCAGAGAGCAAGATTGGTTTTAATTGTTTTGTTAGCGTACGATGCTATGTCATACATAATGGAGGCCATTCTTAGATCTTGTCCATGTATTTCATATCTGATAATTTAAGAAACTGTTGATATACAACATAAGTTAACTTGGTTGCAGGCAATAAAAAAGGAAACGTGTGTTGGCATTGGATGTTTCCTGAGCAAGGATTAAAGCATATGGAATGTTAAAGTATCTATAAGTCTTTACATAATTAGCTAGAGAGACCTTCTTTAGTGACCATTTGTGATTTTTCAAATTCTCCTTTATTAGCTGGGAAAATTGTTGACTACATATGCAGAAGCTCAACATAAAGTACAATACCTAGGTGAACGTACTTGACAGCATTCTTTTCCTTTCACATTGCAGATTGCATGATTTGCCAGCAGTTGGAATTGGAGAAACCATCATTAGACATGGAGTTCACGACTACCCCAACACCACCCATCAATGGCCACACTTCCCTCAATCCTTACACTTCTAGCTTTACAAAATTCAATTCTGCACTCACAGCTGGGCTGTTGAACCCGATGTCACCACCACCCCGATCAAGCCCAACCTTAATCGAAATGATGGCTAACGAGCCAGACATCCAATCTAGTAATCACATTCTTCCAAACCCTTCCATTCCAGTAGCGCCAAAGTTCCAAATATCAGCCGAAGACAAGCAGGTCTTGGCTATGCAAAGATTATCAGATATTTTAGCCGCCAGAAGTCCTGGGAACCAGTTTAATGATGCTTCATCAAGCGACATAAAGCTAGCATTGACTTCCAAGGACGGGATCACTGTCAGCATGAATGTGCACAGGCCGATACTCGTGGCACATAGTCGCTTTTTCGCAATGAAGTTGTCTGACAGATGGATAAAGCAGCAGCGAGTTTCAGGGCCATACATTGTTGAGATCGCTGATTGTGACGATGTTGAGGTATATATTGAGACGTTGCGCCTGATGTATTGCAAGGATTTGAGGAAGAAGCTTATGAAGGAGGATGTCACCAGAGTCCTTGGTATCTTGAAGGTGATGGTTCGATCTAGTAGTCGCTTTATTCCATCCATGGGTCAAATTCCAAATTTTTGTGTACTTTCTTTTGTTCCCTCTCTCTCTCTCTCTCTAAAAGAGATTTAAATGGAACCAAATGACATGGACTGTAAAAGATTATAGTTTCTGATCTTGTTACTGTTCTACAGGTGTCAGCTGCCATTGGATTCGATGCTGGGGTCCTATCTTGTTTGGAGTACTTAGAAGCTGCTCCATGGTCTGAGGATGAAGAAGACAAGGTGGTTTCGTTATTAACCGAACTCCGTCTTGATGGAGCCGGGCAGCTGAAGTTCTAAAGAGAGTCTCTTTTGAAGTCAACAATAGGATGGAAGAGGAAAGAAGCGAGAATGGAGATGTCCTGCTCAATCTTTTACACGTAGTTCTGGGAGGAAAAGATGAGAGGGCGAGGCGGGACATTAAATTGCTAGTCTCAAAGATGCTCCGGGAGAATCCGTCTCTTGGCAATCTGCGAAAGAAATCTTTATATTCAGCATGCGACATGTGTTTTCAATCGCTGCGTCATCATTTCCTACGGGCCATGGCGTCAGATTTTACAGAAGTAGGCCAGATTTCACGCCAGGCCGATAACTTGCATTGGATGCTGGACATTCTCATAGACCGGCAGATTGCGGAGGAGTTTCTCAGAAAATGGGCTTCTCAATTTGAACTCTCCAAGGCACATTCTTCTGTCCCTGCCATTCACAGGTTCGAGGTCAGCCGAGTGACAGCCCGATTGTTCGTTGGCGTCGGGAAGGGGCAGATATTGGTCCCGAAGGACACGAGGAGCCTACTCTTGCAAACATGGCTGGTCCCATTTTACGGGGATTTCCCATGGATGAGAAAGGCGTCAAAGGGTCTCGACCGGCACCTGATTGAAGAGGGTCTTGGTAGCATGATCCTCACTCTGCCTTTGGCACAGCAACAGGAGATTTTCCTTGGTTGGTTCGAGAGGTTCCTGAACTCGGGTGAGGATTGTCCGAATATTCAAAGAGGGTTCGAAGTTTGGTGGAAACGGGCATTCTGGAGGCGCAACAGGGAGGAAGGACGGCCACGGCCATTACGGATTACGGTCGCGACCATTGATAAGCGATAATAACCGGAAACTGCTTGTTCATACTCGTATCCTTGGGAGGTGATGGTCACTGGATAACAGTTGATGTTATTGCATTGTCCAGCACATATCTTTGATTGAGAAGCTTGCCTGGCATATACCAGTCCATCTTTTTGTTCTCGATGCTATGTACAATGATAATTTTGTTCCAGAAGGCAGTAGTTGTCTTTTTTCTGGTATTTATCTTTTGCTTTTCTTTGTCCTTTTTTCCATTTTCAGGGCAATATACACCTGACCAGTACTTCTGGAGTTCTTGTCCAGTGACTCACCATCCTTTTAAGTTGGAGATATTTTTGCAAGTGCATGGGTTATGTATACACATGTAACTCGGTCTACATGTTTGCAAGTGGAAAAAAAATTTATATATATTCCACCTTTTTTTGTAAGAAAAGTCATCTTTTTCCCTACTTTTTACTTTCCCTCAAATAAATTTGAAAATGGAATAAATATTTTAAATTTTAAACTTTTTCTTAAAAAAGAGAAGTACGATTTGACAAGTCGATTGTTATATATCTTGCATGGTCTCACCCGTTTTTCCACCGTATAAAAAAAAAAAAAAAAAACGAATAAGTTGCTTAAAACAAATTGATAATAAACCATTAAAAGTGATCGGTTCTCAATTTGGTCTGATTTCATCTAAGAATCAGGAACCAGATCAAAAGGACCAGTTCTCAATTTTTGGGATCGAAGACCGAACCAACCAGTCCAATCCGATTTGGTCCTGGTCCCATGGAACCGATCACTTAACAAAAAAATTAAAAAATTAAGAAAAATACAAAAAATGTTACTATTTTTAGGTTTTATTACTATTTTTTTAGAAATTAAAAAATATATATTTTTAATAAAAAGAGTAGATCCTAGTCGGTTCGCCTGGGCTCTGGTTTGGTTCTTCCTCAGGATCGGGAACCGGACGACAATCATCTATTCCATTTTTATGGAATCGGGAATCGAATCAAATTGGCCAGTCTAGTCTTGTTCGAGTAATTCTCGATTTAAGCGATCTGACATACTCACCCATACTTTAGACAATTTACATATTTTCACAAAAGATGCCTCACATTTTCTCTAATTGTTTTCCAGCTAAGCAAGCAAGGCTGATATTTGTAATAGAATAAGTTGGTGTCGGTACCAAGTTGTTGCGTTTTGATGAACATACCCTAGTGACATGCACGTTAAAACAAGGCCTTATTATTTATTTTCTTTAAGTGTTTTAGCATAAAGGTTGGCCCAAAAGCATAAAAAAAAAAAAAAGTAAGCTGAGAGTCGGCAGTCAGCACGACTGCAAATTGTGCAATTTTCAGTGAATTAATTTTACTCAGATTAATTCACAAGTGATATTAATTAGTATTCAGAAAAAAAAAAAAAAAGAGTAAAATACAAAAAGGGTGGAATGGGGTGAGAGAGGCTCGAACTCTCGACCTCAGGATAACTCAGAAGCTATGAGACCTACGCGCTAGCCAACTGCGCCACCACCTCATGATGTTCCGTTTCGCACAATAATTAATATTTAATCAATAAAATTCGAGTGTTTTGATGTCTCCAAATTATGTATCAAATTGTATTATAATGCTGTTAAGTGTGCTGGGACTGATTTAGAAATTGATTTATAAAATTTTGACCTAGCTTTAAGCAAATGGATAGTATGAAATGACTAATAACGATCCATTACATGTGGATCATATGGAAAGTTAATCACAATGGATATGATATTATTTGATCCTTTACATGTCGGGAGGTAAGCTTTCATAGGGACGCCTATTTGATTGAGGATCAAGGTTTGTCGTGATTCTTTCTAATCATGCATGTGGTGTAAATCTTACTTGATGGATCGTCGTTCCCTATGGAGTACACGAAACGACTCTACGTGTGTCATTTCTCGTATCGTACGAGTTTTGTTGTTTTTTGTTTGTCAAAACTAGGTCAATTTACTAATTTCTATAGGCATTATTGAAGAGATCTTTTATATTGATCTTCATGGCGATAATGACCTATCGACTTCGGAGGTTTTGACTAAGTGTGGTAAGATGGAACGAGAGACTTCATGCCTCATAAAAAAAAAATTAAATCGCGGGTTTAATTATTATTATTTTTTCTTCGCAACTGTTGATAATTTATGCCAAGAAAAAGCGAATGATTGCATCATGCAATGCTCACATTGGCCGGGTTTAAAGTAATTGATTTATCAACTTCGAAGGAGGGCGTTATGCCTTCAAAAGCATGAAGTTTCAATTTTTGAATTTTTATGGAAGGCAATCGTTTTCTACATCAACGACCTCAATCTCATATTATTTATTTTGAATTTGGACAGTTTCGAAGATATTGTATTAAAGAAACAAGATCATCTACATTAAGGGGGTAATTCTATCTAGTAAAGTTACTCCCTACCTCAAAACATTCCTTTATGTTTGAAAAGTTTGCATCAAAATATCAATTTGCCAAACACTATTTGGATCTCTCTCTCTCTCTCCTCTCCATCATCACGACCCGATGGCCATAGCCTCGCTGCAGCAATTGAGGTTGCAATCGTCCCAACATCATCACCAAGCCTTTAGGGGCGAGGGAAGAGAAGGGATCGATGGGGTTATGACCTCGCCACCATTGAGGTCGCAAACTCCACAACATCACCTGAGGCTAAGCCCAGGCTCGATGACATCAGATTTGGCGACGCCCCGACTCATGATGCATGTTCGATTTTCTTATCATTGATGTATTCAAATTTGAGGGGATATTGTGACCCGACCGTAAAAAGAGTGCGAAATGCAAGCGGATTCCGATCAATTATTGAAACAAAGAACAAGGACTTATCATCGGGTGGACTTGGGCACGCAAGTGCTTTAGGACAAGATGCACACCTCGCCTACTAAGGACAGTGCGAGCAAAAGAAACCGATCACTTTGCTTGAATGCCCACCAAAAGACAAGCCGACTTAGTTGGAAAAACTACTCAAAAAGGCAGGCGATGCTGTTTTTCCTCGTTGGCGTGCTCAATTATTGACATCTTTTTTTTTTCTATTAAAAAAAAAGAGAAAAAAACCCATCTAAGCATAGGCTAATAATAATATAAAGTGAATATTTCAAATAACGACCTAAAATGAACTTTGTGTTAAATAAGTACCAAGTTACTCATTGTTTTAAATAACGACCCAAAGTGAATTTTGTGTTAAATAAGGACCCAAAGTGATCAAGTTAATCTCTATTGAGGACCTTAGTTCGCCGGCAGATATTTTCCAGCTATTAAAATAGGGGAAATTTTGTTAGAAATTTGTGATTTGAAAAAAAAAGAAGGGAAAATTCTAAATTAATTAGGTTTAGGTTATTCATTTAGATGTTTACGTTTTCTTCTTTCTTCTCCCCCGCTACTCCTCAACCAAATCGCTACACGGTCATCATCACGACTCGATTCTCATTGCTTCTCGCCTTGCTCAATTGGCAGTGAATTTGGGTCTCCGCAAACAAAGAAAGAAGCATTTGGTTTTCTTCTTGTTTTTGAATTCGTACCTCAACTAGCGGAGAATTTTGGTTTTCGACTTTGCGGAGGATGGGTACAAGGAATGGGGAGAATTTGGGTCTTTGACTTTGCAGATGATAGGTACAAGGAACAAGGAGACTATAGAAAACCTATGGTTTTTTTTTGTTTTGGTTTTAAGATTTGTTAATTTTCCCTATATTTTTTTTGGACAAAATTGCCCAAACTTCGGTTGTCGAAAATGTCACATGCAATATTTGGCGGCTGACTAGCAAGCTCGGGTTTTTATTTGAAATTAATTCAACTATTTCGAGTCCTTATTTGGAATTTTACCTAATATAAATTCATGAATTTCCATCGGAATGGTGGTCCGAAATGAACCTGGATAGCTCATCCCCACCGGCCTTTCTAATGCCGACGGTTCGCCCCTTTATATTATAATCAGGTTGCATCGTCATCGGATCTTATCGAATTTACGTCGGTCCGAACACGGCATGCTTATTTTGTGTGTGTGTGTATATTTATCTTTGAAAATTCAGTACGGACATGTTCCTTAGGTGGATTGCTCTGCACAACACTTTCAATATATTTAAGGTATAAAATCTTATACAAATGTATAATTCTTGGACTATTTAACGCGTCGAAGTGTAAAGTCAGGTAGACACGACTAATATGTTAAATTGTTATAACTAAAGTTATCCAAGAGTTTTGAGGCATCTTACTTGTTCCATCCATTTGTATAAAAATACGAGTAGGTACATCTCAGTCGATATCCCCTTTTTTTATTCTATATACACTATGCTGTTTTTATTTTTATTTTATGGCAAGATTCTCTTTCATTATGGTTGGTTTCTTAATCCAGTCGGCAAGCAAAGGTGATATGATAAATTAGTCGAGTGACTTAACTTTGTACCAAAGATTGACGTCAACATTTTTTACCTGCTTTTGCATTTGAAAATTAAGAACTAGTGCAAGCTTTATTGATATTTACTTAATCATGAAGTACATCAATTGCTATCATCATCATCATCATCATCATCATCATCATTGTCATTATTTCTGATAAACTTATACTGTAAAATCAAAAGAATGCCACATGTTGTCGTGGCACATCCTCATTTCCTCACCTGAGCTTCAAAGCTCTATTAGGGGATGCTGGAGTAATATTCATAAATTGCAAAAGGGGTATCAATTATAATTTTGTCGAATTTCGAGGTGTTTCGGACCATCAACTTTCACACGGTTGCGTAACTACTCAATGATTTAGGAAAATTACATATTACCCCATCATTTTTAACAATGTTATGCCGTAGCCTTGGAATTATGAAAAAATTACAGATTACTTCCGTTAATTTTGGTTTTTGTTATAATCACTAGTTTATTTCGTCTAGAAAAACCGCTTAATGTTCCTTAAAAGTAGAATTATTCATTTATCTTGACCAAAAATTCATTTAGTCAACAATCAATCTCTCTCTTTTTGAGGTCATTGACCATGTAGCTTACTTTGGTCAAACATTTGAGTAAGTTCATTTTGAAATGACAAGTTACGACTATGGAAACATGTTAGTTGACTACCGCAATGGAATTCAGAGTTTGGGGGAATTAAAGTTTGACTTTTCAAAGTTGGAGAACTATTTGCAACGGTATTGAGGTCGAGAAGGGTAACATGTAACTTTGAAAAGTTTCAGGGTCAATCGTGTTATGATGCTAAAGTTCGAGAAGGGGTAGGAGGGTTCTTCCTTTTCATGACTAAAAAGGGTGAGAGAGGCGACCAACACCAGCGACTCCTCTGGACGGCACCATAAAAGATCGCATACTTGCTACAAGATCTTCAAATTGAGTCATACTTATCCTGCATCAACCGCCATTCAAAAGTAAAGGCTGGCAGATCTATCGTCACAACCCACCAAGATGATGGCGGCCAAACAACGTAGCAGAAGCCATTCATATGCTCATTCAAGACATAAATTGAACTCGCGATCAGTCATGTTGATGCCGCAATTACGAATCAATTCGGGGGGGGTCGCCGGGTTTGAAATTTGGTGAGCTTGGCAAAACCAAAGGACTAGGAACAGTGCGTTGATGATGTCGATAATGTTCAAGCGCTTGCGCTTCTAGAAGGGAGAAGACCTTAGAGAGCAATGAATGAGGTGATGAAGAATTTTCAGCAATTTGGACCGAGCACGACTAGAAGATGTACAAAGAGGAGCTTTCTCGAAGGTCTAACTAGGACTTTCTTAACGCACGAGCAGCGGACAAAAATAAAAAAAGAGACATATCACAACAAAATCTAGAAGAACATCCTATAAAACCCATTTCGAATATCATCACGCGGTATAGAGTGGCTAGGAAAAGCTAAGACTACGTCGCCGAGGCATGTATAATATGCAACATCATCGATGCGGTACAATCTTGATCCAACATGAAATAAAGAGCTCATTGGTAAAGGATTCAGTGCATATGCAAATCCAACTCAAAAGAGCACATAATCCGAGTTAAATCCGATTTCTCGATTTGAAGCGGCTTTTCATCTTTGCAAAAGATTTTCCTTTTTGACCCTATCCTCCAACCAAAAGAAAAAGTTAAAAAAAAGAGAGAAAAAAAGAAAACGCACATTGGAAAAGAGAAATTCAGAAATAAAAAAAAAAATTAAAAAAGAAAAAAAGAAAGAAAGTAAATGGCCGACCTCATTTGCAATTTCCACTTACCTAACGGAGCGGCGAGAAAAGTCAAAAGCCCCGTCGCCTTCACATTTTTGCAATGCGCGGCCTCTCCCCCCCCCCCGATCTTCGGATGAGGACGAGTCAAATAAAGCGACCTCATAATGACGCTTGACTCGCCAGTCCCTGAATTTCTGCCATTTTGCACAAATGTCCCTCTCAAATTAAAGCGACCTCACAACGACGCTCGACTCGCGAGGCCCTGCATTTCTGCCATTTTGCGGCAGACGCCCCCTCTTTTTCCCCGCCATCGATCAATCCCTTTCTCCCATTAACTAACTCGAAAGCAACCGGATCTTCCCGGTATGGGACTCGTTCTTACGGATTCGTTCGGTCGGGAGAGTCGGACAACGGCGCATCACTATTTGATCTTTCACATCCGATGCGCTCTGTAATTAATTTTCATAATCTAATCAAACCCGACCTGCTATCTTTTTTAGCAGAACTACCTCAGAATCAAATTAATCGGACTGAATTTGGAACCGGATTCTTAAATTTTAAAAATTCCAATTTTTCTCTCGTCATCTTGTTCCTTATCTCTCTTTTTCTTGGATCTGTTCAACCGCATTAAGACACTTCACAACTCTCTACCTTCATCTCTACTTAATTTATTGTAAAAGAAAAATGAAACAAATAAAAGAATAAAAGGAAAGATAAGTCGTGAGTAAACCCTCCAATTGGACCGGAAACTATGGGAGGTTTCCCGGTAAACATGATAAGTTCCAAATTTCAAAACGGGAAATTATTTATTCTTTCCGGGCCTATCCGCTCTTTAGAACTGATGGCTCGAGACGAAAGCATAAGGGTGAGGGAACCGGGTTCGCCTTTTTGCACGCCGCCACGTGGCGAGCTGGGAGGCGCCCAACGGACACACGGGTGCTGAGAGTACCGGGCGGCCGGCTCCCTTCCACGCGCTCCCCACCACCGTCGCTCCATTTAGTTGCGGCCGCGCTCCGACCCGATCAAACTCTCTCTCTCTCTCTCTCTCTCTCTCTCTCTATAACTTCCATTTTTGTCGGACGATGTTGCCGATTCCCGACTGATATTTCCGCGGATTCATCGGACGGTTCGGGACTCTCCTCCACCTCCGATCCCGGCGATTCTTCCGACCGGCGGCGAAGAGGAAAGTGAAAGTTCCGGCGCGGCGGAAGGGGAATGGCCGGCGCCGGTCGTGTTCTGCTGCGGCGGTGAGCGGCGGCGGCGGCGGCGGCGGCAGCTGGATCAAGCTCGGGTTTTTCTTTCGGGAGCTCGTTCGCGGCGGCGGGGCGGTGGGTGGGGCGGTGGTTTTCTCGGGCGGGGAGTGCGAGTTGCTTTATTTGGTAGAGATGATGGGCGGGAGCTTGTTCCATTACCGGAAGCACTCGTGGCCGCCGGAAGAGTACATCAACAGATCGACTCTGCAGCAGGCGAGTGTTCCCCTTTTTCCCTGTTGATGGAACCGTGCGTTCTTGTTTTTGCTGATTTTTCTTTGCTTGGGGGAATTCGGCATTCTGTTCCGGCGACGATTCGAGTGAAGTGGCAGGGATCGAGTGCCGTAACTTGATAGCTTTTTATTCGCTTGTATCGCCTTCAGTAAGCAGTTGATCGTTAGGAAGATGGGTATTTGTTCGACATTGCACTTCCGTTGAAGCGCGTGATGAGCGTATCGTGGATTTTATTTCAGAAGTTCCTGTCTTTCATGCATAATCCGAAGTTTCTTTGAACTTGTGTTCTTTTTTCTTTTCTGGGTATTGTTTGTTTGCTGAGGAGTCAGGGTGCTCGATCTTGGGCTTTCCTTTTACTGATGAATTTTGATGGGGCGTTTAACAGTTTGACTTCGATAGTGCTGCTCCTCCGGAGCAAGCATGGAGAAGAAGATTAGACAGCCATGCGAATATTCTCAAAGAATTCAGCATCACCTTTAGGGAGGCTGTACAAATGGTACATCTTCTATCATTCTTACATTTGTTTCTTGTGTCTATTTTTTCGTGATGCCGTGTATCTCCGCATGCGCTTTTCAAACCATTCTTTTCATTGGATTCTACAGCTGGCCTTTTTCGTCTTTCATGATATTTTGATCTCCTAAATTTGTAGGTTCGACTGGGCGTACGCCTATGGTCTTATGTTAGAGAAGAGGCATCCCATGGAAGGGTACTTTCCCTTCTAGCTAAAGCAATTTCCTTTTTCGGGTTATCTATGAGATTCCATCAATTCTCTGTAGTAAGTTGTGACATTGCAATTTATTTGTCGATATTCTATACGCCATGTGCAGAAAGCACCTATTGATCCTTTCACGCGAGGGAGTTGCAAGCCATCTGCATCTCAAGGGGTTCCTCTAGGAGGGATGGGGTATGTTCTTCGTAAAGCATGATCTTTTCATCCCTTCATAGAACTTCTCTATCTTTTTATCTCATTGGGCTTATTTTGCAGAAGTGGTAGCATATCCAGAGGGTTTAGAGGCGAGTTCAGGCAGTGGCAAATAATTCCTGGTACACATGAAGCTTCACCTGTCATGGCTAATCAGTTCTCTGTAAAGCTCTTCTCTTCAAATAGAATATAAACCTATCGTATGCTTTTTGGTTTTATAATTGATGATGTAAGTGATTTTAAAGAGTGAGTTTACAGCTGATGATATAATGCAATTTAGATAATCCAAATATTTCAGATGTTTAAATTATGAAGTCATCCCTCTTGATGTTTGAACTTCTGTTGGATAATTTGGTTATTGGGGTTCTACAGATTTTCATATCTCGGGATGGGGGAAATAAAAGTTATGCATCAGTCTTGGCTCCAGGCCAGCACGAAGGGCTAGGGTGAGATGAAAAACTTTTGCATTTGAATCTTTTCTGATGATCTTACTGCTTGTCCTGTAGTGAAGAACTCACGAGGCCCTTTATGTTGTTAATGTGAAATCCTGCCCACCATTTATAACTGTTTTGTCACATTTAGAGTATTGGTTGTCGAGGCATGGACCAAAGGAAAGCAATAAAAGAGAATAAGAATGGGATATTCTCCTGACAAGCTAGCACTCCCTATATATCCAAGAAAAAATTTATGAATTGTATGTGAAGCTTTCTGGCACTCCATCGTATAATTGCTAATCAAATTCTTTGAAAAGATAAACTAGCTTGGGCAGGACATTAATGTTTCTTGATTGAAGGATGGGATTCTAACTTTTGTTTTTGTTTCTTTGACTTTGCTATCATATATCTACTTCCAAAGGATTGCTGGTTTTCTTGGCTGTTGTTCTGTTTAGTTTGCTAGGCTGTAGCAGGAGTCTAATATTCTGCTTTTAAATTTATAAACCAAGAAGACTGGTTTCTTGTCTAGTTAATGCAAATTGATGAAGTGTTTTCCTGGTTATATGAAGGTGAAGGTATAACAACATACGCATAAGGTAGATTGGATAGAGAATCATTAATAGGTGTTGGAGGGTTGTGTGTTATATTTTTATTTTTGGCCCAATGATTTTAGCATTGTTGATCTTGCAGGAAAAACAATGATCAAGGTATATCATCATGGGGTTGGAATTTGAGCGGTCAGCGTTCAACATACCATGCTCTATTTCCTAGAGCATGGACGGTTTACGATGGTTCGTTTTTTTTGTCAATTTGGTTTGGAAAATTCAGCTAATGATTTGCATCTTTCTCCAAAGGTGCATTTCTTTCTTAGTCATACTGAAGTACTTATTTATCAGGTGAGCCAGACCCAGATTTGAAGGTGTCTTGCCGGCAGATATCACCATTTGTACCTCATAATTATAGAGATAGCAGTCTTCCTGCGGCAGTATTTGTTTACACGGTACAGTTTTTCCCCCCCTCCTAAACTTGATTACACAAAGTTCCTTTTTCCAGCAGCACCAAAAGTCCTTTCATGTATTTTCACAGCTAACTCTGAACAAAATTTCTTTTAAATGATGGTTAACCCATATAAAATAAGAAATACGAGTCGCAGGTGACTTTGAGATGTCAAAATTAGCTAACATCAATCTCCTACTTCAATTGAAACTTGCGATTCTGCTAATCGATGATTTTTGCTTCGGGTATCGCAAACATAGAGCAAACTCCATATTGCAGCCAAGATTTCATTTAATCATCCTGACTTTGGTGGGCAGTCTAAAATTTAGTGTTTTGGAATAGGCGTAAACCATGTAAGTTTTCACCAATCAACCCTGAGGGTTTTTTTTTTGTCAATCATTCCTAGTATTAGAAACAGAGAAAGCTTTCTTTTAGCTGGAAGTGGGGGGACTCTTATTCTCCCTTGAATCTATCAAAGAAGCTACAAATTTCACAATGCAACTGACAACTTTTATGGATTCTATCGTGGACAATTTTCAGCTTTTATTACGTATAGGAGATCCTCTATGGTCGGTTAAAATAGAGCTCGGTGGGAGATCAATTTTTTAAGTTACCGGTAGAATGAGCTTATACAGTGGTAGGAACTGAGGGAACAATGCACATTTGATTTGAGATAGATTGTTGGGTGGTTCAATATGTTCTTGTCTGCCTTATTGCTGATCCTGCCATCTCTGAAATTCCTTATTTTGAATATGATATGTGTCAGCCAAATAATTTATTGGTCCACTGCCATTATTTGTTTGCTCATTGTAGCTATTATTTTTGTTCTAGTTGGTCAACACTGGGAAGGAAAGGGCAAAAGTCAGCCTTCTCTTTACATGGGCGGTAGGCATTTATTTCTGTTTGAAAATTTCAGTAAGCCTTTTTTCTGTTTAAGTCAGGATGCATCTTTTTCTTCTACAGAACTCCGTTGGAGGGGTCTCACACATGTCAGGAGAGCATGTAAATGAACCCTTTATGTGAGTATCTAGTTCTACGCACTTAGTTTTTTCTTCTGTAGCGTGTGCTGATATGTACTCTATGGACTCATCTTTTTTTTGCTAGTGGAGAAGATGGAGTTTCTGGTGTACTTCTGCATCACAGGCAAGTCATTAAAACCATGTCAGAGGTGGAGATTGGGAGTTCTTACTGTAATCTGTGTCATCATTGGCTTTGTCTTTCCTCTTTCCTTCTTTTTAAAGACAACTGCATGTGTTACTGAGGCTTAAGCACTCGCTCCAGGACTGCAAAAGGGAGCCCACCTGTGACTTTTTCAATAGCTGCCTGTGAAACTCAAAATGTGAACGTAACTGTTTTGCCCTGCTTTGGGCTTTCTCAAGAAAGCTCAATCACTGCGAAGGACATGTGGGATACTATGGCTCGAGTAAGTGTTCTTATTTGTATTGGGGCTATATTTTTGGACTGGATGTACATTTTCTCTTCCTTTGCATGTTTGATTGGATTCATTGCACCCTTTTTGCAGCCGTGATTCAAAATTTACAACTTCTATTTTCTCTTCTGCCAAAGGTTGACTTTCATGTCTGATAATATCAAACTAGAGAATTTTAAGATAACTGGTTTCTCCAATTGTGTGAAGCAGTGTCAAAATCTCCTCACACTAAGTTATTGTCTTTTCATTTGGTTGTGCCTCAAGGATGGTCAATTCGATAGGGAGAACTTCAATTCTGGGCAAAGCATGCCATCATCATCAGGAGAAACAATCTGTGCTGCAGTGTCAGCCACTGCATGGGTGGAACCCCATGGGAAGTGCACTGTTGTGTTCGGTCTTGCGTGGTCTTCTCCAATAGTAAAATTCCTCAAGGGAAGCTCGTATAATAGGTCTCTCTCTCTCTCTCTCTCTCTCTCTCTCTCTCTCTCTCTCTCTGCGCATGCGCATGCGAGAGCGGACATATCTGGGGTGAGATCTGGATTGAGGCTCAAATGGTTGATCCAAACACATATAGAGTACATATTGTGCATATGGTACTTGGAATCAGAATTTGCATAGCTCTGAAATGGGTGCGAGATATGGACATTTATTTGTTGTAATAAGGATTTTGTTAATGAGTACCATCGGAATACTTTTACAGTAACTTGATAATTTTTGCAGTTCTCAAAATATTGCTTTTCACATGTCCTGTGTAGGCAATGCTTTGAAATCAACACATCCCTTATTAAGCATGCTTAACCAATGTCCTGAGGAAACTAGCTAATAAGATCCTTTTAATAATAATATAGTGGAAAAATCAGCATATCTGAAATTAACCACAAGCTGGATAGGAAATACTTCACGGATTCAATTACAACCATGTAAATCTTAATGTTTGGGAAAACAAGTCATGTCTAGTAATTAGCTTCTAAATGAAGAATCGATTTTCGTCTATATATGCTGTCTACATAAAGCAAAGAGAACCTCTTATTTTTAAAATCTCAGTCATTTTTTTTTCTCAAATATTCTTAATTAGTTATCTGATAAATATTGTGTCAATGGACAAATGTGTAAATTGATAATTATATTTTATCTCTCACATGGTTCATTCTATCTTATAATAACCTCCGTAAGAGATTTTGAATCTTAAAATATTTTCTCAATTTCTTTGAATTTTTGTTTTTTCATCAGTTATTTCTTTCCATCAATGAATGATTTAAATATTTCTTAACAAAGTGATTTTGCTTAATCTTTTGAATTTCAGTTCCATGCACATGCGATGCACATGCACATTTGCTAGTATAAATTAACTCGATACCATTGGTTCTGCTGGCATCCAGGGGAAAGGGGGAAAGATACATGATATAACTGCAAGAAATATATTGAAATGTTATGTCATTCAATGATCTATGTATTTAATTATATGATAAAAGAAACTTTGTTGAAAATTATGTGCATTTGCTTTTTGGTATGATATGGGCAATCTAATAAAAGAAGCATAGTGTGTTCTGTGTGCCCATAGTAACCACCTTTCATTGTTGTTCCATGTTTCTTGGAGGGGCTAACTGAGTGTGATGTGAGAAAATTTTTGGTCGTGGAGTACAAGCATCTAGGTTGGATGTTTAACTACTCTTGTTAGTTTGTTGGATTCCCTTAATGGACATGCTTTGCAATTTTACAGGAGGTACACTAAATTTTATGGGACATCAGAAAGAGCTGCTGTGAACTTGGTTCATGATGCATTAACAAGTAATCTCCTCTTCACTTGCTTTTCTTCAATTCTTTTCCCTTATTTTCTTGGTTTGTCAAATCACTTTTTGGGTTTCTGCAATCCTTTTTAGGCAGTTGGTTTAGGACTTGGTGAAAATTTCTCCTTTGCAATTTGTATATTGGAACTTGTAAAGGAGGGTTCCTAATTCTTATATGTGTTTGATGTATGTCACTGTGCATAGAGACCTTTAGGACTGAGATTTCAAGTTAAGGTCTTTTGTTTTTTTGGTTCATCCTAACATTTTAATTTTGCTTTGTCAGATTATAAACGATGGGAAGAAGAGATCGAAAAATGGCAAGATCCTATTCTTAAGGACGATGAGCTTCCAGAATGGTAACTCATTATTTCGTGTATATATAGGTGTCATTTGTCAAGCATCTTGCCTGGGCAATGCACCATGTTAGTGGGATGAGAAGCTCTGCTTATCATGCTTATCATGCATTGCGTTCCTTGAGATTGCTCGTGTGAGCAAATTACAAGCACTTCACTCAGGCTGTCAGGTGGACCTGACAGAATGATAGATTTAGTGTAAACAGATGCTTAATTCTCATCAAGACTTTTATGATAGGTCTTTGAATTTTGAAGGACCTACAGGTAGTTGAAGTTATTGAACCATTGCTTGTAAAGGATATCATCAATTTAATTTTGGGCATCACTGAACCACCGAAAATTATATGTGTGAGGAAACGTACATAGTATTATTCAATAAAGTTTAATATATATACATCAAAATAAACCCTAAAAGTGGTAAAGATCCATTTACCCTTCTTACTTCTAACAATATGCATCTTAATAAAAGCTGGATTATTTGGTGATGACTCCACTGAGGCTGCAATACAGATAGGCTGGAGCACAGCATGACTCACCTGTTAGAAAATGACTCTAGAAATGATTATATCTGGTTATGCACAAGCATTCTGGTTTTTGTTGGCCCTGTATCCAAACATCTTTTTGTTCTTTGCAGGTACAAGTTTACTCTATTCAACGAGCTTTACTTCTTGGTTGCTGGTGGAACGGTTTGGATTGGTATTCTACACTTCTTAAATGGAAACACCCCTCACCTCCATCTCCCTAATCCCTCCCTTCCCCTCAAAAAGAAGAAGAAAAACATGCATGCATGCACCTCCACACACGCACAGACACAGACAAGCGCACACGCAGAATTAACTTGCTGACACAAACAGATGCATACGGAACACTCATGGGCAGGAATAAAGGAAAATAAGATAATACAAAGAGATGAAAACAAGTAAATCAGACTCGTGATATCACATCATCTTGAAGGTTCTTGTTCTCTTTTTGAGTATTAAACAAATGAAAAGAAGCAATTTGCTCCTTTTTGGGAATGTTTTAATTCATGCTCTTGCATATAAATAACTAACTTATAAAAGTAAAAACTCTCTTATAATTCCACTTTGGCCTGAATAACTAACTTATAATTCCAATTTGGTCCTTTTTGAGAATGTTTTAATTCATGCTCTTGCATATGAATAACTAACTTATAAAAGTAAAAACTCTCTTATAATTCCACTTTGGCCTGAACAATGATATGGTTTCTTTGCAACTATTTTAGACTCCTCATCGCCAAGTGAAGGCATGACAGTTGATCATCATCCAGCAAGGAAGATGGAAAAAGGAGACAAAGCAGTAGTTGAAGCCAAATTGAACTGTGGAGAAAGGGGAGTAGAGCATACTTTCAGCGTTGAAAGTGAAACAAAAACTTTCCCTCAATTATCAGGGGAAGATATGTCAATGACCCCATGGAATGTGGATGATTCTTGGGATTCTTCTCATTTGTCAACGGTGCATGAAGTGCACACTGAAATGGATGACGTTGGTAGGTTCTTGTACTTGGAAGGGGTCGAATACATTATGTGGTGTACATATGATGTGCACTTTTATGCATCTTTTGCCCTTCTTGAGCTGTTTCCCAAAATTGAACTTAGCATTCAACGTGATTTTGCTAAAGCGGTCTTATGTGAGGATGGAAGAAAAGTTAAATTTCTTGCCGAGGGGAAGTCGGGAATTCGTAAGGCTAGAGGTGCAGTTCCTCATGATCTTGGAACACATGATCCATGGCATGAAATGAATGCCTATAACATTCATGACACAAGCAAGTGGAAGGATCTGAACCCAAAATTCGTGCTTCAAGTATATAGGGATTTCTCAGCGACAGGAGACATGTCCTTTGGTGTAGATGTATGGCCATCCGTTCGTGCTGCTATGGAGTACATGAAACAGTTTGATCGGGACGATGATGGTCTTATTGAAAATGATGGATTTCCAGATCAAACATATGATGCCTGGACGGTTCATGGTGTTAGTGCTTACTGTGGTGGTCTGTGGCTTGCTGCACTTCAAGCTGCAGGTGCCATGGCCCTTCAGCTGGGAGACAAGGAGTTCGCTGATTGGTGCAAAAGCACTTTTTTGAGGGCTAAGCCTGGATTTGAAGAAAAGCTATGGAATGGTTCATATTTTAACTATGACAGCGGGTCAAGTAGTAATAGTAAATCTATACAAGCAGATCAGCTTGCAGGGCAATGGTACACTGCCTCATCTGGGTTGCCTCCGCTTTTTGATGAATGTAAAATAAGAAGCGCTCTACAGAAGGTATATGACTTTAATGTCATGAAAGTGAAGGGTGGAAGGATGGGTGCAGTGAATGGAATGCATCCCAACGGAAAAGTGGACGAGACATGCATGCAGTCGCGAGAAGTATGGACCGGTGTAACTTATGCTGTGGCAGCTACAATGATCCTCGCTGGAATGAAAGACGAAGCATTTGGCACTGCTGAAGGAATTTTCACTGCTGGCTGGTCTGAAGAAGGATATGGGTAATTCCTTGCACTCACATTTTGAATGGAGTAGTCATATCCAGAGTTTTTCTTTGTGTTTCAGTTTGTTTGTCAAATTAATTGCTTGGTTTCTAGCCTTTGATTGAAGAGGTTGGTGGAGTTTCATTGTCATTACACATTCTAAAATGGATTCGTGGGATGTGTTTTGTTCTCCATGATGTGATGGTTTACCTTGTGTGTAGATATTATTTGGGATTCTTTTCTCTTTAGATTATGCCCTTAGAGCAAACAGACCTTCAACCACTTCATTAATGGAGGGAAGAAGATAGCTTGGAAGATTTTTTTTATGCTTATTATCTTAATATCCTTGCAGAGAGATGTTAAAAGGCACTCATCACAAAAGAAAAAAAAAAGAAGAAATGAAGGAAAGGAAGTTTGCATATTTACGTGCATGCAATGATGCTAGTTGATGTTTCTAGTTAGTTGATGTTTCTTTATAAATAGCTAATTGATGTTTCTAGTTTCTTAAATAAACATTTTATGAACAATATTGCTACCAGATTTTTGTCTTTTCTTGCGATGATTCCACCAGAAACTTGAACAAGATAGGGTATGGAAATGGGAAATTCATTTTTTGAGGTCTACTTCGACCTCATAATCTCTCTTGTTAATAGATCTAGGACATCCTAACATGGAGTAGGTATCATCGTTGGAACTTTGACTATGGACAGCTTATTGATTCTCAGTATGGAAAATTGTATGCTTTTATATGTGCCCGTCATTCTTCTCGTGACTCTACTACTAGGCAAGTGCTCTTTCCGATGTAATGTATAGTAACTCGATAGTTTTTTCTGTGTGAACAGGTATTGGTTCCAGACACCAGAGGGTTGGACAATGGACGGTCACTTCCGATCACTAATGTATATGAGGCCGCTTTCCATCTGGAGCATGCAATGGGCTTTGAACCCACGCAAGGCCATTCTCGAGGCTCCTACAATTATTACAATGGACAGGATGCACATTCCTCCTGCTCCTTTGAGACCCTGCCAACCCTGCCAAGTCGTGAAGAAGGCAAGTTGCTTTGGGAACTCCGTTTTTCACTGTTCCTGCCAATGAGATCTATTGTGAGTTTATCGGCAAAGGAAAAGAGCATGTATATCGTGCTTGCTTCCTCTAACTCTCTTCAAGTGGAAAATTTGCTGGAGGTATGTCTCAGGCGGTCTTCCCCTTGGAACTACTAGATCGGATTCGACCTGGTAGTGTAAATTAAGCACGACGTATGGTACGGATTCACATTCCATGTCCCAAATGGGAGATCGATGACAAATTGGGTTCGTTCTTTTTCTTGATTACCGGGATCGGTGATTGAGAACTGAAGACAATAAAAAGTGAGATTCTCAAATGTAACCTTTTCTTGAATTTTTGACTTTGCCAAGTTGGAGGAATGTTAAGATCTCCAGCTAACATTGTACTCCATTCGTTCCTTCATCTTTTGGTTACGGTGCTCATTCCATCAAGTCCAGGAATGGCGTGCTTGTATACCTTCACATGTAGTTGACTCCACTGTCCTAAAGCATTAAGCAGTAATGGCTGCTGATCGGCTCGTTTATGACATTTTCGATTACATGACGGGCGTGGAGTCGATTTGGGAACACTGACAGTGATGATACGAAAGATGCATTGGCATGGCGAAGGTGCCGAACATGTTGAGTGATGGTCAAGTCCCTCGTTAGGTTTTTTCCTTCTTCTTTTTGAGTTGCACAGGAAGTGCTAAAACTTCAACAGTCCAGCTCCTCGAATGGACTCCGCAGTTGCTTGAATTGAGCACTGATATCCCGGTCGCCGATTATCAAAGCACCAAAGACACAATAACAAAGATTATCGACATTCTTAAATGGATAGAGATGAACTTGTAAAGAGTCTTAGGAAGGTAACGTGGGAAGATAATACTAGTCTAACTAACAAGGACATGTATTTTTCATAAAGTTGTAGGGTAAATATCACAAAAAACTTCAAATTATACTCATTGTGTCATCAAAAATCCTAAATTTACCTTGTCAAGAAAGAATCTAAATTTATATGCATGTGACGTATAAATTCAGGGCTTTTTACGACATAAAAAAAAGGTTGGGATATATGTGTCATAATAGACAAGTTTATGGCTTAAGTTTGAGGTATTTGTATCATAATAGGTATAATTTGAGTTTTTTTTGGTGATATTAATGCTAAATTAAATATTAATGAATGTATCAAGATAGAGGGGTATCATTATATATTACAAATACTGAATATACCATCAAATCTCTTCATTTCTGCAGATCTCATAAAATGCTACACCTTGGATCTTATGCTAAAAATAACCTTGATAAATTAACTTTCTACAAATGACCACTAAATCAAATTCAGTCATATTTTTCAAATTTAGACATCAATCTCCCCATGTTCATATTTATATATCTTATTTATGGCTATATAAATAAGATTTTATTTAAAATTTTTTCTTATGCTGTAAATATGACCAAAAAGCAATTTTCCATAAAATTCAAGTACATAAAAATAATATAAGTCATATAAGGAAAGAGTATAATAACAATGAAATAGACACTAAAATAGGCCTTTTTATGGTTCTGAAACTTTAGTTCAATATTTTGACCAAAAAAAAAAAAAAATTAGTTCAATGTATAATATCATTTAAATTTTTAATTTGTTTAATGTAGTCCTAAAATTTAACTTAATATACAATTTTGTTCCTGCACTTTTAATTTATTTAATCTGGTCCTGGAATAATTGGTAAATGTTCAATTTAATCTTTAAATTATGCGAAAATTACGCAAGCAAAAGGAATGTTAAACCTTTTAATGGTTCGAGACTAAATCGAAGATTTACTAAGAATTCGAGAATTATATTAAATAAATTAAAATTCCAAAAATAACTTTGTAGATTTGGCAAAGTTGAAAGACTGTGTCGCACAAATTAAAAATCTAGAAGCGATATCACATATTAAATCAAAGTTTACGACCTATTTATGTTATTATCTAAAAAAAAAAAAAAAAAAAAAAAAAGCTCTTCTTTCATCATCTCTCCCCTGAGGGTTTAGGGTTTAGCAGCAAATCAGCAGAAAGGCAAGATCGATTGCTCTGTAGATCAAAGGAAAGGAGAAAAGCATGGAGATCGATCTCGGAAACCTCGCATTCGATGTCGATTTTCATCCATCGGAGCAGCTCGTCGCCTCCGGCCTCATCACCGGCGACCTCCTCCTGTAACGCCTCCTCCGACCTCGGCGCTTCCGGCTCGTAATTTCAGTTCCGGCTCTCGAGCGCATCGAATTCGCGCCGTTTCTGACTCGGTTTTTCCGATGTTTGCAGGTACCGCTACGGCGACGGCTCCACGCCGGAAAAGTAAAAGCCGTCGTTCTTTTCGCTGCGATTTCTGTGGGAATTTTGCAATTCGTGCTGTCTTTTAATGGTGGATTGAGGTTTTCGAACGTTCTGCGATTAGGTTGCTGGAAGTACGAGCGCACGGCGAGTCTTGTCGGGCGGTTCGGTTTATCAACGATGGGAAAGGTGGATGCTTTTGCTTGAATTTCCTTCTCTTTCGCTGAAGGAGGTTTTTTTTTTTTTTTTAAGAGAGAATAGCTGTTCTGAATTTTATCTCACCGTTTGCATTGTGCGATGCGGCATGCAATCAGCGATTCTGACCGGTTCTCCGGATTGCTCGATTCTCGCGACGGATGTGAGACGGGATCTGTCGTCGCTCGAGTCGAAAATGCTCACGAGTGAGTGTGTGTGTGTTTGTGCTTCCTTCTGTCCTTGTCCATGTCCCTGTTCTGCATGAGTTGATGCTGAAAGTTTTTAACTTTGGGGACCAGGGCTGCTGTCAATAGGTTGGTCAATTTGACGGAGTCTACTATTGCCACGGGAGACGATAATGGGTGCATCAAGGTGCTTATGCTCTTATCTTCCCTTCAATGTTCTCTTTGATTCAAATTTCTTGTACAGTTTTACCAGAGCTATGCAGGAAGGTCCTGATTATTGGGCTTCATGTAGAGTGCCATAGTCTGAGTTATAAATTTTAGAATCAAGGAAAGTTTTTCTCTTCCATAAATGCATATATTGTGATTGTTAAGCTTCCTTCTCCATCGTTTTTGTGTTGATTTACTTTTGTTCGAGCCTCTTGTGGAAAAGTACCCTTAAGAAACAGTGATGAGAATAAATAAGTAATATAAGAATAGTGCGTCCCACTTCAGAATGGGCATATTTGTAACTATCACGTCCTAGAAGTGCATGCTTCAAAATTATAGTGTCTAGTGTTAGCTCTAGCTTATTATTACCAACATTTCGATGGATCACTTGGTTGTAGGTTTGGGACACCAGACAACGTTCTTGCTGCAACACATTTAGTGCCCATGAAGATTTCATATCGGACATGACATTTGCATCTGATTCCATGAAACTTGTTGTCACAAGGTGGTTCTTTCAATGCAATGTATTTGGCAATGGCTGGGATTTTTTTTATTGCCTGTCTACATTAATATTGCTTGGAGATGGACTTTGACTGTCTTTGAAGAAAGACTGTCTGTCCTAGTCACAAATGTGACAGAACTTCCTAAAGCATAATGGCATTATCTTTGTTTTTTCATGTTACTTAGTGGAGATGGGACTCTATCTGTTTGCAATCTTCGAAGTAATAAAGTAAGCTTCTCACTTTCCTAAAAGTTTTGTAAACAAGCATTATTTTAGTGCTGCTTCTTTTGCTTCCCATTGGCTTGCATTCTGTAAAATGATAATTTATTCTGTCTGAACAACAGGTCCAAACTCGGTCCGAGTTCTCTGAAGATGAGTTACTATCTGTTGTCATTATGAAGGTAGATATCAACACTTGACTGCCAGCAGCATATACTGATTCTTGTGACATTACCCAAAGAATGGAATTTGAATTCATTCCCTTCCATTCTCATGTTTCAGCACACATCACTTTGGGTTTTGCTCCCATACTCCTGATTAATACATTATACCATTTATAAGGTGAACCTGTATTCAGTTAGCGGTGGGGGTTTTTGAGTGCCTGTGTGTGAACCTATTTTAGCCATTATCTTTAAGAGAAATGTGCTATCTGAGCCATTATTCTTGCTTGGAAACTTCTACTGTAAAATGTTATCTACTTGACTGCACTGCCAGTATCACTGCACGCATGCCTGCATATTTTCCCTTTCCATATGCAATATAGGCAGGTAATTACATAACAGAAATGACCCTCAATACAAGATTCTGCACTGTTGTCAACCATGCTGATCCTAATATGGTTTGCCAGAATGGAAGGAAAGTTGTTTGTGGAACACAAAGTGGAACATTATTACTATATTCATGGGGATTCTTCAAGGATTGCAGGTAGTAATTTTGCTATTTCATTTGGAAATTTGTACTTCTACAGGATTTATATGTAAGTGAAAGCATAATTGATGATGGGTTACTTGTTTGATTTAAGTGATCGCTTTGTGGATCTCTCCCCCAGCTCAGTTGATGCATTGCTGAAGGTGGGTGGTTATATTCTGAACATTATAAGATTCTGAAGTAAGGGGTTGCACTTGTCTAACATCTTAACATCATAATTGTCAGCTTGATGAGGATAGGATCATTGCAGGAACTGAGAACGGACTCATCAGGTGAGAATGCTAGTGTAGTTGGAGAACACTTGGCAGGCAATTGATACTTATTTTGCACCCTTATTATGTCACGCTGCATTCTGATCTGGTGTTTTTGTCCCTTTCATCTGTAGTCTGATAGGAATATTACCCAACAAAATCATCCAACCGATTGCAGAGCATTCAGATCATCCTATTGAGCGCCTTGGTAAGCCCTGCAGTGCACAGATATTTTTCTATGAACATCAGAATCACTCCAAATGTGATCTCAGTTTATTTCTAGTCGTTTTGCAATTGGCAAAAGATGTTGGAATTCTAAGGAATTCTAGCAATGCTTCTTTAGATAGTGACTCTTTCCACATTTGTTTTACTTATTTCTCTGCAAGCTTGTTCACCCTGTGTCATTTTTTGTCTGCATTTTGTAGCCTTCTCTCATGATAAAAAGTTTCTTGGCAGCATATCACATGATCAGACATTGAAGGTGTGTAGATCTCTCTCTCTCCTTCACCCCCTGCCCCACAAAAAAAAAAAAAAAAAATTCTCTTTCTTTCTCCCCATGCATGTGCTCGTGCATAAGCAGTTTTGCGTTGTTAGTGGGGGTGTACCACCCGATGCATGTGTGGGCACATGCATATGTGTGTTTCTGCGTTTCTATAGGCATATGGAAGACTGTGCATGTGTGTGAGGAAAATAGGTGTGTACATTTGATCAAAAGGTAGTGGAGGAATGATTTGGAGATGTACCTACTTACAGTAAATTTTCCGTCTTCCCTTATCAGTTTATTAGGCAATCATCATTCTCCTAATCTTTCTCACTAGGCAGTTTATTGGGCAGTCATCATTCTCCTAATCTTTCTTGCAGCTCTGGGATTTGAATGACATACTAGGGTCTGAAGATTCTCCATCAAGTCAAGCAGCCATAGATGACAGTGATAGCGATGAGATGGATGTGGATGCAAATCCTCCTGCTTCTAGCAAAGGTACCTATTGCTTGGACATTCTTATGCTTGTGGCACCGGGTGCATACTGCATATTGATAGTCTTTACTGGATTGAGCGTTCCTTCATCGTATCTAGTAAATCGTGCTGAAAAAGTTTATATTCTTGATGATAATTACCTGAATTACCTGAAATAGGTGCCTCAGAAGATACCGATTGCTCCTTTATGATTCTCGTCTTCCCTCCACCCTCCCCAACCCCCCCCCCCCCAAAAAAAAAAAAAAAAAGAGCCCATGATGACACTATTCTTGGGTTTGATATCTAACGGAGGAATTTACAACCTGTGGCAGGGAACAAGAAGAAGCATTCAGGCAAAGGAAATGATGCTGGCAATGCCAACAACTTTTTCGCCGACTTAGGCGATTGATGGCTCCTTCAATCTTCATATGCACATGACAAGTTGAGGTTCATACAAACATATCAAGGCTCGATTCTAGTCGGCACATTTGGCAAGCAATTCGTACATGTTTTCATTGACAGTGTGTTCTCAGGGGGAAATTTTGACAGGACTCCATGACCAGGGGCTTCTTATCGTTTATCTGACATTCCAGGGGATGTAATACCCCATCTTAAACTCAAACAAGTTTATGTATTTCGAGTGTTCTAGGACAACTATATATACAAAGTAGAAATCCAAATTGCAAAAGGCCTATTCCTCCTCCTTTGGCATCAATGGCTGAAACAATGAAAGTCAGATGATTGACATACGTAAGAACAAAGATTGTTCCTCCTACGTTTAGCCCACATCTGACTGACTTGCTAGTTCCTCACATGAACTTGCATGACCTTTGATTGAAAACAAGTCAGATTTGGACATACATTGCAGCTGATCATGACCTTTAAGCGCCTCCTCAGCACCACATTTCAGTTAACTATTGGCAAAAAGAATTGGATTGCACAAATTGAAAAAGAAGATTCGCATCGAAGGATCAAATTGCATCAACAACGGTACCTTACAGGACTAAAATCATACTTCCATCCTTTCTTGATGCAATGTGCTTAATCCTTTCTTCAATTCTCCTTGACAAGGGTCATTATTACAAATTTTTATGTATAGCATCACCCCCTTCATCCGTTCAAAATGTAAAATCGTTGGTGACTTCTCCATAGATACTTCTGAAGTTTCACCATGTATGCAAGTACACAAATTTGATGCCAAGTCATAACAAATGGAGATATGCTATTTCTCTAATCCTCTCATAAAAAAAAGAAGTAAATATTGATTTATTTGTTACGCATGAAATGAATGATTTGAAAAATATTATACTAGAAATGATTGCTTATTTCGTTTGAAATAATTAATCAAACAACATTCTGAATATTTTCATGGACGATAAAGATATTTTTCATTTATTAATTTTTGTTCGTTTTTGTAAAGGATAAAAGCGATCATTTTAGGAATATATTTTTCAAATAATTAATATTCCATGAAACAAACACACTCTAAATATAGTTATTAACTAAAAACCGATGCACCCACTGCAAATTTTACTATCGAGAAAAAGTTGAGTGGTTAGTTACCTAAGCAACTATGTAACAAGTAGTCCCTACTCACTAGTATAATTAGGAATATAATAATCAATAGGAAAATATCCATCAAAAACCTCTATACTATACTCACTGTGATACATTCATTTATTTTGAACCTTTTTTTCAACATCAAAAACTCCAAAGTATACATATTTTGACACATTTACCTTAAACTTTTTCTTGTGACATAATAATCCCAAACTTGTATTTATATGACGTATTTATCATTTGCCGATATTCCTATCTTTTTCTTATGACATAAAAATTTGAAACTCCGTATTTATGTGATACATTTATAATTTGCTAATATTCTATCAGATGATTTTTCAACCAAAATATCGTTTGTGTCAACACCGTTGACTTTTTGGCTTCCATGTAAGCGGATTTTTAGCTATTTATTGACAAAAGATAAATGTCACATATGTATAGGTTTGAAATTTTTGATGTCATGGAAAAATTTTTTAGAATAAATGTATTACACTGGATATAATTTGGGATATTTGATGGCTTTTTCCATATTTAATATTTACATTTAGGATATGCACTTCAGTAGCCTACATTTGCATTTACATAAAAAAAAAATGATGTGCTTTTTATCTTCTTTTAACATATGGGACATTCGCCATATGGGACAATCCTTCTGAATTACTTTTACTTTTTTTTTTCTGTTTAATCAAAATTTAGCGATGTGCTTTTTATCTTCTTTTAAATCTTAAACAATGACACTTCCACAAAATGCAAATGTTGACACATAAATTCACATATCTTTTCAACTCATTTTTAAAAATTTGAATAATAATTTAAAATGGTGGTGGAAGAGCGAAAAAAGTACTTTTTCATGTTACTTCAGCTGAAACAAGCATACTCTCTACCAGACATTTACTAAGAGGCACCGATACAACAAAGCTACACATTTAATTTTGTTAAAAGCTTTGAAGAGGTCTCAGACAAGTGCTGCTAGCTCCCTGGTAAAATCCTCTTAGGGGCAGATAACATCAAATGCCAATGCATCATATAGGAATATATATCGATAAATTATGTGCATGTACTAGCTGCAATGAACTACAAACGTGCAATAGCTGTCTGGTAGTCCCTGCTACAAATGTTTTTGCTCGATAGCCCCTAATACAGCAGCTTCAGAAACCATTCTAGTACATTGAGAAGTCTCTAATAATAAGTCTAGAAGACAAACACTGCCAAAACTGAGCGATCTAAATCATACCATGACTGGCTTTGTTACAGTGACCAGAGATAGTAACTCAAGCGCATCAGAGGAATAGGTCTCCTCAATGAAGTCCAGCGGTGTCCAAAAAGATAACAAGCTCTTCTTTCTGTTCTCTCCCATGTTTAGCCAGCACGTCCTCGCACATATTCACCATGCAGCTCCGATGGCACAAGCTCATCTCCAGAATAAGCATCTGCAAGGCCCTGCAAGGACACAAAGTACTGTCTATGAAAGTGTTTTGATAAGTCAACATTGTTGAAAGTCTGAACAACAGCCTTGGCATCCACCTAGACAAGCAGGTCTGTAGCACCAAAACGTGCAGCTAGGCTGTCTCTCAGCACCCACACAAACATTCCTGGAAAAACCAACAATCCAGTGAAATCAGAGGAAACCTGACCACAAATTGAAGAAATCGAAGGATGGTGATATGAGAGAGATGAAGAGCAAGAGCTTGGAACATTGGTGTGTGTGACTTGAGAGCACCTATGTGTGTTTGTGTGTATGTGGTGGCACAAGACATCAATTATGTGACATCAACATTTTGACAAGAAAAACTAATTATGGAGTTACATTTAGTAAAAGATTATTGAATTACACAAAAAGTGAGTTTGAGGACGATATTCACAGAAAACAAAGTAATTTAGTAGATTAAATAAGACTTGACAGTGATACTTATTAATTGCTAAAAATAAAAATGTTGCGCACATGGAATGAGCATAAGAGGTGCTCTACTGAAAGGACTATGAATAAAAATTACATATGCCAATCTTGGTCTATTTATTCTCCCAACTGCACATAGTGACAAAATGAAAAGAACAATGCAACATCAAAAGATCAACTCACCATGCACTGTAGTTCAATGTATGGCTCCCCCAGTTCCATCAAATTCTGCATGTAAATAGAACATGTCACCAAGCAGCAACTCCTACATATGTAATCTAAATAAAACCTGTACTCCAATAAGAAGTAGGATGACATAATAGCGTTTCAATTTACTCCACAGAAATCAAGTTTACACATAACAATCCAAAATCAGGACCACAATTTTTACCTTATTTTTTTGTCTTTTGGGATGACACTCCACTCCCACAAATGTGAACTCATAGCTAGATGCATTCCCCATGCAGCATTATATTGTTCTTGCAACATGAAACTTTCTGCAGAAATATGACATGTATTTAGTCGAAGTTAGAAGTGCCAACGAATAGCCAAATTAGCTAGCGATCAGATTATAAACACTTAGCAAGAGTCAGTTAAAATACACTATAGGCCGTCATATGTCTTCTAAATGACAGCACTAGCTCAATTGGCAATTTGCTTCTGTAACTCGTGATTTTCTTATGCAGTACGCACCATTTCAAAAGGAGGCCAACCCAACCAGATAGCATACCAATACCATGTTGCATAAGATATCCTGTGGGAAAGTTTGCTTCAATATGATGATAACATTGTGCATGGACAAACTAAAGGAGGAATCCCCTTTAGATATTTTTTGTAACTGCTTCTTGACTGATGGTTAAGTCCTTCCTGTCACCCAGTCATGGTATCCAAAATCCTGATGAACCATAATTGAATGCTTAGCTTGATACATGACAGACAGAAGTTCTTATTAACCGAGAATTATACCTCCAAAACAGAACTGTGAAGCAGAAATTTAAACTGATCCAGTGGACCATGTCAAAAACACCAACCACCGCTTAGGCATTCCAATCAAGAAGCAAGAGAACTGATGAAGCAACATTAATGAAATTTAAAAGAGGAAAGAAACGACTTACAAGGAGAAATGAACAGAAACAGCAAAAAGTGCTCTTTTGCCAAAATGAAACACTTAGCAAAAATCTAACGATGATTTACTCTTAGAAAGGGGGATTAGGGGGAAAAATAAAGAAAGATGAAATATTGGTCAATGGTCAATGACCACACTCACTAGGGTTCATTGTATGACATGAATTTATCATCTCATAATTGTATATCTAGAAAACCTGTAACTTCACTTTCAGAGATTCTTTAATAGTAAATTGAGAAAGCCATCGTTTTTTCAAGGTCCTGAATTCTATAAGCTCGTAAAGAAATTTGCAGGAGTCGAAATCATCCTATCAAACAACTGAATAGAATGATAGAATAAAAGTGGCAACCCTCAAATCTTTAAGCCAGATGATAACAATCCTCAAAACATTCTCGCAATTACAGGCATGGAGTGAAAAAATTCAATAAACTTTCGAAACAATACAAGATAAACGCACCTTGGATCAAGCTGATGCACAGTACACAGCCACAACATGTGGAAACAGCCACTGTCATGAATAATGCCTAAGAGAAATTGCAGTTGCATGTGGCAAGAATACCAACTTCTCTAACATAAAAAGTGGGAAGTTAGTTCCAGTTCAACAGCCACTTCTTATAGAGGTTAAAAGCCAGATTAAGCTGCCCCATTTTGCAGTATCCATTAACAAGGATCTTCAGGGGAACATGATTAATTGGTATTCCAGATTTTTGTATCTTCTCAAAAAGCCTTTCTGCCTTGTTCAAGTCACCTCTCACACCGTAAGCCCTAATTAGTTCAGTATAGGTTACAATGTCCGGTTCACACCCCCTTCTCAGCATTTCATCGTGTAACCAAAGTGCAAAACGCGTCCGGCCTAAGTTACAAGCAGCACCTATCAACAAATTGTAAGTAACCACATCAGCAAAAAGCCCATTTTGATACATCTCTTGCTTGAGCAGGTAAGCATCAGAAAGATTTTCCCTCTTTACTTGTGCATCTATTAATGCATTGTAAGTAAAAACATTTGGCGCAATGCCAAATGCCAACATCTGATCCCTAACAAATATCGCTCTACCAAGATCACCGCATCTTCCATAACAATGAATAACACAATTCCATATGGATGGATCAGGCACCATCGACTCCTCTAACATAAGCTGAAGGAACTCATATGCTTTCTCAACATCTCCATGAGCACATAAGCCTCGGATAATTATTTTATAAGTGATCAGATCCGGAGCAACTCCCTCCATTAACATAATGCTGTGGACATGGGACGCCTCACACAATTTTCCTCCCTCGTAGAATCCTCTTAAAAGAGTATTGTAAGTACAAACATCAGGATGGAAACCTTTTTTCAGCATTTGACAAAATGCACCAATCGCGCTCCTCATGTCCCCATTTGAATTAAGTCCATGGATAAAAGAATTGTAAGCAATCACATCCATCTTATTTTTCTCCTGAGATATCTTGTCCCATATATATACTGCCTCAAGAACATTACCATTCTTAAAATAACCATCCATCAGTATAGTTGATGCGATTAAATCCGAGGTTGCCTTGTCATTATCCTCATTAACTAACCGACCAAGAAGCTTCCTAGCTTCCTCCAAAAGACCCCTCTTGCACAAAGCATGCACAAGCATGTTACGGGTTATACGATTTGGCTGAACACCGCAACTCACCATAGAAGACAAGAGATAAAGAGCACCATCCATGTTATTAGAACGGCAATAGCCCATGATGTAACTGTTGAAGGATACACTATTGGGAGAAGGTCCCATTTTCAACATATCCGCAAAAAGAAAACCTGCCTTCTCTAAGTTACCACTTCGACACAATCCACTCAGAAGATAATTATGAGAAACTATATCAGGAACAGAACCATGTTGTATCATTTTCTCACGCAACCATAATGCAGCCCCCAGCTTACCCTCTGAACACAAATTCCTTAATATACCTTCATGATCCTCATAATTGGCCACTAAATCGTACCTACCATCAACCATGCCTACCACGTCTATGCTCTCCCTGCAAATTTCGAGAAAGAAAATCATTATAAAAAAAATAGTGTGAAAGGAATTATATTATTGACTACAATGACCTGACAGAAGTTCATTGACAGCAGTAGCCCAAATAGATATATTCAGCATGATAATCATCAATAATTTGAAAATCAGATCAGACAAAGCTATACATCGCTAAGAACTCACAATTACCAATACAATACCCAACCTTCCTTAAATGTACATTTCTTGTCAGTATACAATGACAAGCACATTGACATGCTTACAAAGTGATACATTGAGACATGAGAAGCATCGTCCATTGTAACTCATAACAACTGAGTCATCAAATTCTAGGAAACAAATGATGTCCACAATAAACATAGGAAACCAACTTACAAATCAACCTTGACGCGGGCAGATTCAGAGATGAATGAAGAGAGATTCAAAGGACTCACCAATTCATGATGTCACACACACAATTACCTAGATATCTTTTTTCTCTGCTAAACCTGATCATATATGGTCCTAGAAAGTTAAGGACCTTTTTACCCCTACACAAGGATGCCTCATATTCTCTGTAACAGACACATGTACAGAATGATCACATTACAAAACCACAATCATTGGCAGAATGGCATTATTGTTTTTATAGAATCTATTAAATTTCCCTTATAAAAGCAATGAAAAATGGCAAAGGAAAGAAACTAGAAGCTCATGCCTGTGACTCCGTTTTGCAAGGGCAAAAAAAGCATAAACTAAGCAACACCCGATGCAATCAAAGCACATATCTCCAGTGGGGGAACTCATTCTAGAGGAAGTTGATCAGCACACAAAAGCCTCAATATCAACAACTTGTAATTCATGTACCACACCTCATTGATTTTAGACGCTCCAAATTGCCTTTTAGCAGTCCATCCAAAACATTGTAAACTTCCTTTGGGTTCCTGTTGTTCTTAAAATTATCCTCCCCTGGTAAGCAATCTTCTCTTGCCATCCAGTTTTGCTGAGTTTCCACAGCATCTTCAAGAGGCAAAGCAAGGCCATTTTGCTCACAAATTCTTTACACCGTAGATAACAACAAAGTGAAATGAGTTTAGCAAGCTCAACATGCAGCATGATGAGAATGATAAATCTCATTTAGTTAACATTTATCTGTTACAGATAAAGCCGCACACAAATAAAGCTTTTACCGTGGGTGAGGATGAATATAGGTTTTGGAGAAGAGGATATCAGCAACATTGCGCTTGACACAGTCAAGGATACTGTCCATGAATTGGAGAAGGAAAACATGGGAGGACAACAGAGGTGCTAAAAATGGATCTCCACGGGCAATCAATAACTGAAAAAGAATTGACAACTTTAGAAATTTACAAATCAGCTTAGTAAGGAGAAAAATGAGTGCTAGAATTGTAATGGAAGCTATCTAAGAGAAGAATATAAAAGTTTTCAGACTTTAACTTACAGCCATGGTATAGTCTCTCTTTATATCTCCCAATAGTGGGCATCTACAGCATCTCTGTCAGAACATCCTCTGAACTGAAATTCATCGACCTCCTCTCCTCTCCCCAGATTCTCCATCATATACGTGCTCACTTAAGAGAAATTCCTCAGGATCAGCACTGCTCTGTTCCGTGTTCTCATACAACCATAATGCAGGCATCAATTGCCCCTCTAGACACAATTCCTCAATACGTCCACATAATTATTGAAGCCACACCTAAAATGCATCCGCTATCAACCCAAAGCCAAACCTACACTTCGCCTGCAAATTTGAAAACAGAAAAACTGAGAGAAATATCATGTATCGTGGAAACTATATTCCTCGCTCAACGTACCAGAAAGTTTCAACGAACATCACTCGCCACCACAACATGATACAAATTCGATGACTACAGTATTTTACAAGACATACCCAGTACAGCCATGGACAGATACAACATAAGGAGCCAAGGGGGGCACGATTGCCCCCAAATGCAAACTCATTCTAAAACACCAATGTGTGAAAAGCAAGTCCAATGTTAGTATCTCACTATATCAATCGACATCAATGATGTTTCAAAATGAAAATTCCACCCAAAAAAATGTCTCCAACAATTTTCGCTCTTTACTCGTCTTCAACTATTGTCTATCCTCATCAATTTTATGCGCCCAACCCACTTCAGCTCTATCTCCACTGTTATCTTTTTTGATAGCGCATTTTCCGGGACCCAAATCCCGTAACAAAAGTTGGAAAAAGAAAGAACGGGAATTCGCTAGTTCCCCAGCTGCTCCGTCAAAATCAAATCAGCAAAAAAGCTTATCACTTGCATTCGATCCCCGGGGAAAAACCCAGAGTAACACCCACATTGGGATCGCGTACTCCGAAAATCCAACCGCAGATAAAATGCGAAATCCACAACCGATTTCGAACCATGCTCATATCGACCGAATCGAGTTGAAAAGAGAAATGCGCATCGAAGCTCGGCGGGAAGGAGAAATCGACCGCCGGAGTGGAGGATTACCGCTCCGTCGGAGGCCGGCGCCGCCGCTGCCCGTCGCCGGCGGCGGGCCGAATCTGAAGCCGAGAGAGAGAGGGGGGCCGAGGTGGGAGCGGAGCCGGCGGCGGAGCTCTGGTGCCCTCAATGGAATCCTCACGGAGAGTCTTTTGATCCTTCTGATTAAAACGAGACAAGGTAAATTTGCCTTCTTTTTTTTCTTTTTTTTTAAGTTTTCCTTTTCTTTGATTAAATTAAATTATTTTTTCGATTTTTTTGCCATTGTAAGAAGGTGGCTCGCAGATTAGAGTCATTAGACATAGCTCGTTGAGCGGACCTAGGCGGGCTCGAACGTCCGTCCACTGTAGGGCCATCAACGGGTCGGGTCGGGTCGGATCGACTCGCAATGGGTTTCCAACCGACTCTGATCCAAACCCAAAACATGAAGTGTCTATCTTCGTAAATGACCAAACACAAAATCCAAATAGAACACAAACTGAAAACCACGGATCAAAATTAAGTTTCGAGTATTCGTTTATATAGAAACACGACTTGCATAACATACAGGCTTTTTCCTTCACCTATGCTTATGATAGTCTCTTTTATTGGGTTAGTGTTTCAATTCGATTCAAATCATGACTTGAATTGAATTGAAACAAGTATACTGCCTATTATAATCATTTAATCAAACAAAAACAAAACTTGAATTGAAATTTTTTAATCAGGTCAGGTCGTGTTATATTTCAGGTACACAATTCGATTTTGACACCCCTATTGTCCAAGCTTTGCATGCAGGTTTCACGGTGTCTAGGCTCGCCTCTGCAGGAAACGCGGGTGGTTCAAGCCCGGCCTTTTTTTTTGTTGTTATTTATAAATTGTCAGCTAAAAAAATTAAGAGAAATAAAAATAAACAAAAAAAGAACTTTGGGAATTGTGTTTTTTCATTGTATTACTTTATTAACGTTCCTCTAGTATATTAGAAAATCGGGCCTATCATCCAATTAGTGCTTATAAATATTAGATATCAAAGTAAAATTCATTGGAATATATTTTATAATCTCTTTTCAATTAAGACATGCTCAGCAGGCCTAAAAAAATTCAGACAGGGCATATGAGCGCACTTAGTGGCTACTCTCCTATTGATCAGGTCTACTTACAATTTTTTGATGTTCAATTCTAGACTGTAGGATAGAGATGACTATTTTGTTCACAAAGAGATCAAGATTAGCACTTGTTATGAAAACGAAGCTACGAACAAAAATGATTTTTTTTATAAAAGAAAAAGGGTTAAACTCTAGTGTCTGAATTTAGAGGAATCTCTGGATAACTCGACCCGAGCCTAACTTCGATTGACCTAAGCCCATGCGTTGGGAATTTAGACATGAGCATTGGAGTCTTGCTTGACCTCTGCGAGCTTGAGCCCAGGCACCACGATTCGAGCATGGGCACCGATGACTTAGTTGATTATCCATATTTTGCATTCATCTTGCTTGAAAGAATCATGAAATCAATGTAGAAGAACATGATTCCTCTCTTGCAGTTTTAGCTCTCTGAATTATTCACGTCTCAATCATATACTTGAGGCATTACTAGGATCGGTTCTACTTATTTTATCTCATTAATGATGCACATTTCTTATCAACAATTTTTCCCCAAAGCTCAATCTATAAGGATGCTCATTCATCTGAAACCTTAGCTCCTGTTCAAGGATCAACATCTTCTGATCCTACTTTCAGAATGATTTCCTCCCTTCTGTTTTTCCTGGTTCAGAGAAGGTTCAAGTTCAACAATTAGTCAAAAATGGGACATCACGATGTGCGCGAAGAATTCTATGTCGAAGCCTGAAAATGACTTCATCACAGCTTGATGTTAGGCTTAGAAGCAGTCATGTAGCACAGAGCCAAGCCTCAATTTGAGTTCAACAAATGATACTGTCTACTGTAGGTAGTGATTGTTGCTGTGCAGGAGCTATACATCTATGTAAAAGATGCTCTATATAACTGAAAGGACTGAACAAAATTGTGTATATGCTGCCTAAACCACAGCTTTGCCCTTGCATACATCACAAATTGTATGACCGAGGCCTTCGCAATAAGGGCATACTGCTCCCTCGTCTATCCATTCCATGAACTGCATGCAAAAAACCCAGTAAGTTTGATCTCAGAAAACTGCACACGCAATGATGTAAAAGAAGGAAAAAATATCCACTCCTCATTTTACCTGTGGTTCGATGTTTGGCTCCCCAGTCCCATCACATTCTGCAAGTAATAAGAACGTGTTACTAAGACTGCAACTTCTGGTAGAAACTTTAGTGACTTATAACAGCTATTGATTTCGAACAAAATGTTGGATAGAGGACAAGCGAACCCATATTCAAGGTCAGATCTCAACACCCATTCCAATCTGTTTTTTGGCAGGTTTTGCTGCTATTTGGTAGAATCTGCAGTTGCGATTCTTGGCATAATTTTCTTCTGTCCCAACACGCATTTAACTCAACTTTTGCACAGAATTAAGAACTTCTAATCGATCATTGCCAGGCTCCACAAGTAATAATGAATCTCCTTAACAGAATTTTGCTTAACAATGACTATTTTCTCTTCTGCCACTTCCATTCATGCGACTTTTGTGTTCTAAACAGCATGAATTCAGTGATAAAAATACTGCAAACTGCTTAGGATATGAGCGGTACTGAAGCTAGCATGGCTTACACCTCTGTTTCTAATTCAGAAGAGTCACAAGTTCCCAACTGAAAGAAAGCTCTAAAGCAGAAGCATGGTTCAGTTGTTCTCCATTTTCAAGCACCTGTTTGATCATCTATGTAGGGGATTAAGAGGGATAACATTGGAAAAGGGATACCACAAGTGATACCTGTGCACATTAAGTGACCCTCTCCTCTACAAACGAGGCACTTTGTCGTCGTGTTGCCACTCTTGCTTTCACTGACTTGTCTATTTCTGCCATCGAGTCTTCTGGGTTCCTCCCATCGGTTCTCACCAAGTAGAAAGACTCGATGTTGAGATACTTCAACTTCTGAATCACTTTGTTTAACAACCGTCTGCTGAATTTCCGACATTTCAGTCACTGATAAAGCTGCAACTCCATTTGCACCATCCTGGAGAACAGCAACACGCTTAGCCAATTACTCACTGAACAATTCATATTGAAGCTAGGACTTTGGCTATTTTATAGTTAATTTTCTCTAGCTGCTTTCCAATTTTGTAATTTTCACAATAACCAGCTGTGGTGAGAAACTTTGAAGTTCAAAAATGTTATGATCAAAGATTGAAATTAAAGGCACGGAGTAGAAAGTGTTCTTACTTCTTCCCCAAAGTATAGCCTTTCCAAAAGTTCAACCGTCATTATCCCATCTTCTTTAGCGCCTACTGAGGCCTGTGAAGCAGCATCATTTTATCAAGGATGGGAATGAACAGAGAAAGAAATTAGACTGATTTGAGTTGAACTAGAGCAAACATTTGGATCTCACAACTTACTTGCCAAGTTCTCACAGCTCGCTCAGTCCCGGTGGAGAAGCTGGAAAACTCCATGTCCTCCTCACCAGAGTAAAATCCCAACCTCTGAAGTGCTTCCTGTAAGAACAAAGCATTTTTTGAGAGAATCACTACTATCAAAAGAAGACTGGCTGGCAATTCAGCGAAAAGATACAGCACAACCAAGAAATGGAGAGTCTGACAATGGAAGAGAAGAAGAATTCCACAGCCGTGGCCCTTACTTACCCCTCCTTGTCGAATATAGACCATGTTACCTGTTCTTCTGGTATTGGTTTTCTTTTAGATGATTAACTATAAGCTTTAAATTGAATCCAAATCAAACTAGCAGGGTTAGGTTCAGTTTTTCAGCTCAAAATGAATCTACCAAAGAAAATTGCATCTACCCAATTCCGTAGCACTTCAATTCACATTAATGTCCCCTAACATAACATGTTCCACTTGGCATGTTAATGAATCTTTTCGACTAGCACGTGAAACGGCAAAAGCTAAACTCGTTTTCCTAGCAGACACACCACTCGAAAAGTCATTCAACCTACAAGTACCTTAGAACTGCCATAACTTCCATCTGCTTCACTTGTGGTACTAAACTATCAGTTCGTTTCACTCAGAATCGATAAATCTGAAAAACTGCACCAACCCATTCCCACATCGAACTTTTCATATTCTGGGACGTCACTGGATCAGTGACATGGTGATCCTTGCGGACATAATCCAAAGGTTGCAGATCAACCTTCGGTAATCAATTCGCTAATCGCCCAAAGATTAATGACCTATGGAGTCGTAAGTAGTTTACATCATCTACGGGTAAGACAATACACTTCTCACATATAATCTTCGGTCTAACTCATAATCCTTATTCAGCATTCCTAAACAATCAAATGTAAGAACAAAGAGGAAATCTATAATTGCAAAAAACTCGCCTTTCGAGCGACATTTGTTAATTAGGGGTTGCAAGCAGACCTGCATCGCTCGAACCTCATCTCCTTCAGCTCCCACTCTCAGTGCCCTTCTCTTCGTCGTCGTCGTCTTCTTCTCACTGTGATTCTGTTCTTCTTTAGTTTCGCCTTTCGAAACCCCGACGACTTTCTCCTCCACTACGATCTCCTTCTCCTCCTCTTTCTCCTCCAACACCATCGGACTCGCGCTCGACCCGCTCTCCGCGATCAAATTCCTCTCCCTCAGCATCCGCAACAGCGCGGCCGCGCTCGCCGCCTCCCCCTGGGGATCGCCGCCCGGGATCTGGACCTCGCGCTCCAGGGCCTGAACCCGGAGCGTCAGCCTGGCGATCTCGCCGAGGAGGGACTCCCTGTCGCGGGCCCACCTCTGCTCCTCGCGGAGCCAGCGCTGCTCCTCGCGCAGCCAGCGCTGCTCCTCCCGGAGCCAGCGGGACTCCTCGAGGCCGTAGTCGGGGCCGCCGGGAGACGCGGAGAGGACGCGGAGGTGGCGGTGGGCCCTGGGGAAGAGGCAGGGAGGAGAGGGCTTGGAGGCTGGGAAGGTGAGGGAGGATGGATGGTGGAGGTGGGGTTTGGAGTGGAGGGAGAGTGTGGTGGGATTGAGAGAGTAGGATGGAGATGAACAAGAAGAAGACATTAGAGAGAGAGAGAGAGAGAGAGAGAGCAGGGAGGTTTTGCAGAGAAGATGGAGTGAGGTTGAAGATGGAGATGGGGGCAGAGGATATTTGATGATGGTGAGGGGCTTTTTTTGTGTTGGTTAAGTTTTGAACCACATGTTTGTTAATCGGTGGCGGGAGACTAGGATTTTTTTTTTTTTTTATCACTCAACTTTTTTTCTTCTTTTTCTTTACTAAAATTTGAAATATGATCTTCAGAGAAAACCGGGCTTAATGCCAACAAAAAAAAAAAAGGATTACTCATTTCAAAAAAGAAAAAGAAAATACCCAAAACAAAAATTGAATTTTTTTTAGCTCTTATTTTAATGATATATTTACATTCTCACTTTAGTAAAATCATCCAACGATTTATAATTTTATGTCATCTCTCTCTCTATAGACCTTTTTTCTAGGGCATTCGACATTGCCCACCCAATTTGCATCCCTACCCATGCCCCTCGGTTGAGTATGCTCTATTTGAGGTTTATACTATGATAAGTGTATCATTATCATCTTACCGACTATAATCAATAGCTATTCTATTAAATTAACTTTCTCTATCAAAATAATCATTGAACTTTTTTTCTCGATTCACCTTAGAGAAAGGGAGATAGCCCAAAGTATCCATAGTTGCTCAAAAAACTTAACCCATTCAATTATAAGCAAACTAAAATATATTAAATAATTCATAGCACAATAATCCTTAGATGTGATTTTTCTAACACTAGCTTCTCATTGATATCGGTCTAAAGGTATGACTGGTGGGCGTGCGGTTCCAAAATACCAACACAAGCTAAGCAGGCCCATCCGAATAAAGCCCAAAGCCAGCAACTCCCATGTTTTATTTTACTAAACCAAAGTAGATATCATAGGTTTTTTCTTTTTTTAATATTGAATCATGAAATGATACAATGCAATTTATTTCTTTTCTTTTTTTTAATAATCCAAGTGCATCGGTTCAGAGGTTTGTTTACTAGAAGGCTTATAATCACCTTACAAGCTTCACGAACTAGTTAAGTTTGGGTTTTGACTTATGAAATTGATCCTTCTAGAACAGTACCGAAAATCCCCCAATACTCCAACCAAATTGCCCTATCTGTGAGGATTTACGAAACTAATTATTTCATAGCTTTCCACTCCAAAATTATTATTCACCATAATTTTATATTCTCTAAGTGATATAATGGACATGCGACAAGGTAAATACTTCTGCTATGCCTTGCCATCTTGTTCCTTTTGAAAAGGGTAAAAAGAGGGCCCCATGTGAAGCAAATCTACGTTATCACGGAAGCTTCATACTTACAATTGCAATTTGGTTGATGGTTACCAACCTCCATGGAATGCCCTCTTGGTCCTTAGCAAGACCTTAAACTGCTACGATTATCGGAGTCAACCCCAACCGTAAAATGTGGTAATGATAAACCATTGGGGGTCCTAACGGAATTTCCTATTCCACCCCAGGTCTGATTCAAGCTCTATTACACTGACCTCTCGACGACTGTCAATCCAATATCTTGGAAATGAAGGCAGTTGGTTAGGAAATTCCGAGGCCCCATGTGAAGCAAATCTACATTATCACGGAAGCTTCATACTTACAATTGCAATTTGGTTGATGGTTACCAACCTCCATGGAATGCCCTCGGATTATTTCTAGGAAGGGTGACGCCCATATCCACGATTAGGATTCCTATTTTGTTTTACTAAAGGGGTTTACTCGTGTAATTGCTATTAAAATTTACAAGTAAGATTGAAGTAATAATCCCTAGGCAATATATTAGATTATTTAAGTCCGTCTTTCTTTTATTTTTATTTTTTTAATCAAAGGCAAATCATCCGATATGCTTTTTTTCCTAGTAAAAATTTGCTATTTGTTCACCGTCTTAAAATTTCAAAATAATTAATTTTCTACCAAGGATAAATCTTCTTATGAGTCGGTCTAACTCCTACACATTATAAAAAAGGGATAACTTTCGGTATGTTCAAAAATTTTGGCGGTAATTCACTTTTAAAATATTTAGAAATTTTTAACATGCTCAGTAATTAGTGCTAGTTAAGCTTATTGTCGGAGTTACTTATTTTAAACTGGCCTTGTGATCATCACAAGTCCCTACAGAAAAGGAAACTTTCAATAGCAGATGAAACTCACTTGATGAGCATGAGTCATGCTTGTCTCAAAGCTATATTCATATTTCTATTTTGTTTTACGAAAAATAAATAATTTAAAACTATTTTTTAAATTTATTTATATCACTTAAAATAATTAATTAATGAGGTTAATAAATTAAAATAATTTTTTGGCATTTTTTTTTTTTTGGTATTTTTATAGCAGCAAAATTGATAGATACTAAAAAGAAGAGAAAAATCTGAAAACGAAATTTCCAACAACAAAAAAAAGATGTAGACTAGGGTTAAATCTTTGTCCTTGACTATCTTGATAATGTGATTTTTCATTGCAGGAACATTAAGTAGCACATGGCAGCAAAAGAGTAACGACCTTCCATGGCCTAGGGCGCCAAGGAAGGTTGCAACGAGTAGCCCAAAAATAAGCAATGGAAGCCAATTTTTCTATAGAGTCAAGAACTTCATTGCGAAGGAATTTTCATAATTTTCTAAAGTCATTTTCTTAATTCAGTGCTATTTTTTGAGCAATTCATAAATAATCATTTTAGTAAATAGTCCATTTTACATAGATTAGAATTATGTAGTTTCACATATTTTTTGAGCAATTCATAAATAATCATTTTAGTAATTTTTTACATGCATATTTAAATTTTAGAGTAATTTCATCAAGCTCACGGGGTTGCTATCCCGAGACTTAATAATAATGTCATGTAACATTATTTGTCCGACGTTGTATGGGGTCACTTTTGGCACTTCATTTCTTACTTGCTTCTCATTACCTTTTTAAGTGTTTGTTCCTACATCTCTATGCCTCTTTTATTGTGTTTCTCTTATTTCGTTTAGCCTAGTCAGATAGCTAGGCCACAAACCAGGACCATAATAAACACCAGAACAGCGCATGAACACTTGATGGACTAGAACTTTAGGTGTGAATGCTTAGTTAACAAATCAATTAAGTTTAGATACCGAAAGAGAAACTAATTAGACCGTTAATGTAATCAAGTCCTCAATCTAGACGCTTTGGTTGTGTAGAAAAGTGATATTCTCTCGTCTCTCACTTAGCTTATGGTCGGCTCCAATGGGTTAGTGGCGACTCTTTCGATAAAGTTTTTGTAGGCTAATTCATTGAAGGTAAGGATTTGCGATAACCTACACCGATTGAAAACTGTTGGTCTTTAACTGACATTATTTTGAACCCCATCTTCCCTAGTTCACTATCTGGAGAGTAGCAACATACCTAAACAATTACTTATGTGTCCCAAATTGGAAATTGGATAGTATATTTGTTCTTGGATGTATATAATGACCTATTTAGAAAGTTTGCATAATACATGTATCTGCCCATGTAAACTATTAAAATCTATAGGTGCTCAAATTGGAATGTGGACCCTACTAACTTACTTTGAGTGCATTTTTCACTAGTTTCTTAACAAGTGCAATATCCGTGCAAAGTGTAGCTTTGTACTTGTTATCTATGAATAAAGGGCTTGATGTAGTACTAGTTCTTAACATGTGCATAGCACATGCCTGATCCAAGATGGATTTAGATGATATTTACAATGTTATTCAAGAGATTTGTAAATTTGAATTTGGATCACCATTCCTTGTATGTTACATTTCGATATAGCCTAATTTTAGACCATATGTCATTTGCCCAATTCAAGACTACATTTGATTTCAACAATTTGCCCCTAATGTGAACGACAATTATATCACTTGTTGTGATGTCTGTCTAGGAATAAAACAAATTTAATTACCTTTTAAAAGCTCAACTATTTATTGTATTCACTCATTTGATCTTAATTCATGTTGATGTTTGTTGACACATCAAAAAGAATCATAAATTTTTCCAATTTTTTCTTTCAATAATTTGGTCCGTTGGATGTCCACATCCATGTCCCAACAGGTGCTTTCCAATTATAGCTTAAATAAGGGAAATTCAAAGCACCCTTCTTTCCAATTCTTGAGGATACTCTCCTGCCTCTCTCTCTTTCCAATTATTCCATTGCTTTCTTTTCCCCAAGTATACCGCTTTCCCACCTCCCCATGATCATCAACGTCCCATCTGTCATTGTCACACTATATTCAGATGCGCTATAAGGCGATTCGATATCGGTAAGTCAACTTTTTGGTTTGGACTGCAAATACAGTGTATATGCGTGGATTGTGCCTACAATCCTTCTTCCTCATGGTCTTAAGTGCAATTTCACAATTATGCCGTATAATCAACCCAACCATATCAAAGATGCTCTCAATTGAAAGGGAAGTTTATCAAAGGCTTACTGCCAAAGACGACATATCTACTATCAAATATTCAATGGTTAGACCTAATTGGTGGTCCCAAATTCGGAACCCTAATTCCATCAAACCCTATTTGTTAGCACAAAGAAAGCAATGTTTGTGTCGAGGGTGCATTTGGGGAATACAAGGCCTAGTCATGAGTAATTTCATCAAAAAATAATTAGCCGGCAGCAAGCAACGACATTGAGGACCAAAATATTATGTAAATTACAAAATGAAAAACATATACGATTTAATCTCAGCAAAGGAACTCTCCTTGCACAACTATTAATATCAAGCCCTAATACCTTAGAGTAAAAACCGGTAACCAATATAAGAAATATCGATAACTAAACAAAACAGCAAACCGATGACTTTCCTATTTGGGAGGAAATCCAAAAGTTATGAACTACATGTCCTTAGCTCTATTAATTATATATATATACATAAAAAAATATTATGTCCCTAGTTCATCATACACTTCCCTAAAAATTAAATGGCAACTATAGCAATTCCCAGCATAATGTAAATATGCGTAGAGACATACCTAGGAGATTCAAAGTTTGTTGAAATATAGTATCTAGAAGTTTAAAAGATGTGCTAGTATCATTATTGGAATTTCTGTATACATTATGGATTATGCAATATATACTATTACACGATAGATTATTATATAGTTAGATGAAGGCGATGGAGTGAATTTTTTGGTCAGAAAATAACAACTTGCATTACTCATGAGAAGCTGGATTTCATGAGTTTCCAAAATCTGAACATAAATCAACTAAAGGGAATAAGGGATAATTAAAGCCAAGAAATAGAAAAAGAACTAGTCTGATGAGTTTTCGCAGTCCAATCCACAACTTGATTGGCCAACCTTGAAGAGTCCATGGGAGTTTCTGAGGATTCCTGCGACCGACCTGACCAGTGAAGCCCTACACCACGAGCTGCCCACAACACACCCGCAAACAGGGCTTTCAAGGTTGGGTCGGCTTGGTGAATTTGCTAATGAAGGAATATACATAAACAATTACTTATGTTTCCCAAATTGGAAATTGGATAGTATACTTATCTGTGGATGTATCTAATGCCTTGTTTAGAAAGATTGCAAAATACACATATCTACCCATATAGACTATTTAAATTTATAGGAGCTCAGATTGGAATGTGGACCTACAAGCTCACTTCACGCGGATTCTTCACTAGCTTCTCAATACGTGCAATATTCCTGCAAAGTACAATTTTGCGACTAGTTATCTATGAATATAGGTCTTAATGTAGTAATAGTTCTTTCATTCACCGGTGCTATACATGTGTTATGCACGTACTTGATTTGACATGAATTTAGATGATATTTGCAATGCTATGCATGGGATTTGTAACTTTGAATTTGGGTCACCATTCCTTGTACCTTAAATTTTGATATATATAATGTGAGGCTATAGGTCATTTGCCCAATTCGAGACTAGATTTGATTTAAACAGGTGGTCCCAATTTGAACAACAACCATATGACTCGTTGTGATGTCTGTCCTCAGACAAAACATAATTGCCTTTCAAAAGCTCAACTATGTCATGTATTTTATTTATTAACATAACATATTTTTATTTTGTTTATTTTTTAATTTGAAATAAAATTTAATGCAAATAATATATTCACATGAAAAGTTTAAAGTGGGTTAAATATGAGTTGGGTTAGGGTTGAAGTCAAGTGGGGTATGAATCATTAAAATTGTATTGTGTTAAAACGGATCAATACGTGTTAAATGGGTCGATTAGAGTTGAACCATTTTCACCCAATCTAAACCCAACTTGATCCACTCATTTTACAAGCCTAGTTATCATTAATGGATATTTCCTTATATGAAAGTGGCTGAGTGAACACTGAGAGCTACCGTTGCCAACAACCTCATTTGTTACAATTGGCTTTCTCTTAATTACAATTACGAGTTTATTTTACTTCACTCAATTACAAGGGGAGATTTAGACCCAATAAAAATTACTGGGGGAGATTACAGTAATTTTCAGAAGGTTGGGTGGAAACTGAACATATTTCGAAAGAAAAGAGGGCAAATTTCGGCAACCAAAAGTTCTTATAGGGCGAAACAAGACAATCGAACATCAGGGATTCAGAGGCTGGTTGCTGACTCTGTGGGATCAGGTGACAGCATGCCGCTGCGATTCTAGGGTAGTAGAATTAGTCTCTAGAAAATCAATGAACGGTTGATAATAATGAAAATACTTTTCATTGGTTATTTTTTAAGCAATACTAACGATTATTTTCTTTTTTCGTTTTCTACGAATCAAGCATACCCCGAAGGGGTAGTTGTTAAATGCATTCTGTTACCGATGGACCCTTTAAATAGCCTCTGGGACATCAAAGGCAAATTGAGAATGCCAAAGAAATACTTTTGGGGTCCCCAAAAAAAAATATTATCTAACTTTCAAAATGAAGAACATATGCGAATCTCCCAAGTGTGCATTTTTAATCTCATCAAACAAACTCTCTTTGCACAGCCATGTCCCTCAAACACATCAATTTCAAGCCCTAGTACCTCAAAGTAAAGGAATTGCTCAAATCCAATAAAACTGAAAAAAAGAAGAAGTGAAATCCAAAATTAATAAACCATATGTCTCTAGCTATACTAATTAAAAAGAACTAGAAAATATTATGTCCTTAGTTTATCATGTACTTCACTAAATATCAAATGGCAACTAACACAACTCACATCACAACACAATTCTCATTGACGTGATCCACCAAATTATCAATTTCTGAGGAATAGTTCTCCGAGGCGAAGACCATAACTATAAGAAGCCCGTGGCGGCATACACTAGGATGGGCTCATTTCTGAATTGATGAATGAAATTTTCAACCTCTAGGGACTAATAACATCCCGGGTTCTGGTAATAATAACCGGAACTTTGCGGGGACGGGACGTTCTCCAGAGGCAACATGTCGTCGTCGTCATCCGGCGAGCTTGGCAGTGGCTCTCGACGATGATACCCTGCCATTACCGCCAGTCGAGATGCTCGGTTGGGGCCTCAAGGGCGGGTTCTTCCTCCGGCTCGGCTCCTGATAGATGCCACCGGATACCGTAACCATGAGGATCAGCGGCTATTCGATGAGGCGAGATGGTGCTTGGCGGCACTCGCAGCAACGCTGCCACTAGGCATGCCCAGAGGGTATCCCCATGCGCTTCCCCTTCATTGAGTAGGTGCGCGCCTAGGCCTTACACTCCCTTTCGGGAGACCCCCGGGGAAGTCCTTACTCTCCAGGTGGGTTCCGACCCTTCCCCTTTCGGGGTTGGGTTGTGGCGGAGAGCCGTGTGGGAAGGGTTTTTAAGGAAGCCCTTCCAACTTCCATGCGAGCCTTTTAAGGTCTTGCTAAGGACCAGTAGGCTCTCCATGTTTGGGAGAACCTAATCACCAAGCCCCTCAACTTCTTGTCCGGTTCATTGTTGTTGGCCGCTGTTGAAGCGACTTTCGAATATCCAAAAAACTTAGTATATGGAATATAGCGAGTGCCAACTTGAGTTAAGTGTCAGGTTTTGTTTGTGTATATATATAGATGGAGTCGTGCGAATGTTTTATATCAACCTTTAGTTACAAGTGCAATATATATAATACTAACATGACGTACATTTCTTCCCCTCCAATATATGTATTTACACCATCTAGAATCAGACTCAATCAGGAGACAAAAAGCCTAAGCAAGCAATTTACTTTATATCTTGGACCGGTGGGGGCCTAATTGATTTTTTCCCTCGTGTTGCTGCTATCCAAAATAAATTTTTTTAGTCAACTAAAAGTTATCTGCCGGTGCGAACTCCTGGAAAATTGGATGCAATCCATAATAAATCGTGTTGGAAAAATGTGGCTACGAACTTGGTAAAACAATGAAAACGGATACTAAGAGTACTCAGATCGGACTTTGAGGCGTGATATCACTTTCTTTAAGGATTTATTTGCCCCACAACGTTGCTAATGGTCACCAACAAAAATCTTCCAGGATACAACAAAGTCTCGGTTGAGAATATTATATAGCAATTCTAGTATTTCTCCAGGATTTCTCTAGGAAACAATCGAAAGAATTGGCTGTAGTTTTTCAGAAAGAAGACTCGAAAATGACCACCGTTTTCCTTCCGAAAAATGACAAGTATATATATGAAACAGTCTTGCAACTCTTCGTGAAAATTGCCAAAGAAAAATAAACAAACATGTCTTTTAGAAAAATTGTTCGGATAAACAAATGCGACTCTTCGGAAGAAGTCGAAAACCGAACAATTGCAACCCTTCGGGAAATGTTGCAAACCGAATAATTAATTATTCAAAGGTTGTCTTGAAAAGACACAAACAAAATTCGGAATAATAATTAATAATATATATACTTTTAATAGAATTTCGAATTTTCATTTTATATATTTTATTTCCGAAATTCTCAAAATAAAAAACAACCTTTGAATTTACTAAAAAATAATAAATAAATAAATAAAAAGCAAAATGGATTAGTGTTAATTAAACCGCGGGCGCGTAGGCGTGCAAAGTGCGCCAAAATCGCGCAATTATTCGCGCACCCGCACGCGGGTATGGTGGGGTCTAGCCCCACCCAATCATGTACACAAGGAAACCCTTCACTTATTTATTGCGACACTTCCTCTCACTTTTCTTATGTGGGATAAGGAAAAACACTCAGTTTGTTTTGACAAACAAACTTCCAACAAATCGTCCTAGTCGAAAAGTTCGTCTTGTCATCCCCATGTCGAATAGTCGTCTGTCCTCTTTTGCCAAATTATCCCTCTCTCTCCATCGATGATATCGCGCATCGCCTGTTCTTGTCCTCTCGCTGTGCGCACTTTACCAATTGCTAGACCCCATCAGCATGTGATTGACCGCAAGAACCATGCGTACCGTTCTCCCTCACGCGAATCACATCGATAATAGAAAATTCAAACGCATTTTCCATGAATTTGACATTCGCATTATTAAATTAACATGGTGTGATCGATTAAGCTCCGTTTGTTTAACGAAAATATGAATAATTCGAGAAATATTTTATTAAAAATCACTACTCGCATCACTTAAAATAATTAGCCAATGAAATTGACAACAATTTATGTCTAAACATTTTCATTAATGATGAAAATATTTTTTATTCGTTCATTTTTCAAAATAAGATAAGAAATCATTTTTAGAAAAATATTATTCAAATAATTTATTTTTCGCGAAACAAACAGAGTGCATAATGTATATTTCTTCCCACACAAATCACATCAATAATACAAAATTGATATTTGTCCAATTGCCATATCATGTTCTATGAATTTGAACTTCACACTCAAGTATAAACTTTTGGCCATAATCTACTGACTGTAATCAACGTGTTTGGCCAGTGAGAAAGACCATAGATTGATTTTCTTTTTCTTTTTTATCTTTTGCTTTCGGGGTCGTACTTTATTGACTAAATTATGCAACATAAAGCATGGAGAGATATCATAGCACGATTGAGAATCACATTTGACGAATAAAGAATGAAACTTGCTTCAAATTAAAAGGAGAAAGTGACATAGGACATGTCCCTCACGAAAGTTCATCATCAATTATTTAAGAACACAAGTTGTGCTCAATATTTCTAACGCAAGTTATTAATAGGCGCTCTGATAGAACGATATTCAATTAAATCCATATGAGTAATTCAAAATTTTGATATACAACCTATGGGAATCGACAACATATCAGACCTACCTTATGCTCGCACGGTCACATTAAGACTTTAGTCTTATTTTATTTGGACTTTACTTGGTCCTCCCTCAACCGAGGGAAAAATCGATTTTCGATGAGCAATATTGATGTCGCTTGCATTGGTCATATTTGATCACATTCTGCTGATAACTTTCGAAATGACTCCAATAAACACCAATCGTGTGAAATTGTTAGTGATGCATCCGTGGTCAAGACAATAATCTTACTTTGATCTTTTAACTCATTGAAAAAACTTAGGAAAGAAAGAAGTCAAAAATTGATCAAAGACTTGCATTCAACGAAAGGCGTCCACTCGATTGAGTCCACGTGTTGATAACACAGCGGCCAATAAGGGTGCGTTTGGTAAAATTTTTGTTTAAAAATTGTTCCTGGGAATAGAAATAGAAAAAAGTATTTATGTTTCTGGGAACAATTTTTGAACAGAAAAACACGTTTAGTAAATCTGTTCCAAAATATAAAAAGAATAGAAACACGTTTGGTAAATTTGTATAATTTTTTTATTTCTTTTAATTTTTTAAAATTTTTATTTTATTTTTTCTATTTTATTTTTTATTTTTCTTATTTTTTTTTATTTTTCCATCTTTCTTTTTCTTTTTTTCTTCTTTTGGCTGGCTCTTCCTCCCCGGCGTCTCCTCGCACGAAACGGTGACCTAGAGCCACACCGTCGTCTCCCTCCACCGCATCGGCGACCGCGCTCGACGCCTCCTCGCCGCCACCGTACCGGCCGTTCGTCGGAGCAGCCAGTGCGCCCCCTGCACGCCGCGACGCCGGACCCGCGCCCAACGGCATCGCCGACCTCTACGTCCCCAGATCCGTCGCCTACCGCTCCGTGTTCTCCCCTCGCGACACCGGACCTCCACCCGAAGCCTCCGCCAACAACCCGGCGACACCGAGCCCCAAAGACCACCCCTCCGCCTCACGCCCGATCGACACGGGTCTTGAGCCTCCGTTCGCCACCACCGCATCGGGTCTCACCGCGCCGTGACCCACGACTTGAGATCCGCTCGATCGTCGACCTCGCGCCCCCACGACTCGACCGGCCGTCCTCGCCGCTCCCCGGCCGGGTGAGCTCGGCCTCGCCGGATCTGGCGAGATCGAGCTCGCCCAGCCAAGCGCGAGGTCGGCCTCGCCGCGCCGGGTGGAGACGCTCGCAGTGGAGAAGCCGGATGGTCACGAGACGAGAGCGGCCGTCGGCGCCGGAGGGTGGGAGGCGCCGAGAAGACGATCGCCGGAGAAGACGATCGCGGGAGGAGACGCTCGGAGGAGGAGAGGTCGGAGGAGGAGAGGGCAAGTGGGGCGAGCGAGAGAAACGATTTTTGTTTCTCGTTTTGTTCTTCAATGTTGTTTCAGAAGTAAAAAACAAAAATTTTTTGTTTCTTCCTTCTTTTTCTTTTTTGTTCCTGGGAACAAAAGAACAAAAAAGGAACAGAAACGCAACCAAACGCGTTTACATTTCTTTTTTTTGTTAGAAACAAAAACAGAAAAACTGTTTAAAAACATAAAAAGAAATGAAAACAAACGGGCCTAATTCTCCAACTATATAGCTACCGGTAATAACTACCAGTCTCTCTCTTTCTCTCTCTCTCTCTCTGTGGATGAATTCTGACTCATGACCATATCGCACTTCAGAAAAAACAGCACTGAATCTCACTTCATGGAAATCCCTGCCTTTTCAGCCATTTTCACTCAACCATTGAACAATTCACAAACTGATGTATAACCGAGAGTTCGATGTTGACACAGAATTTGACAGTCTGAATTTTCTTAATCAATGGTCGTGCCACGGGTTCTAACTCAGCATTGGAATCGAGTGTCGAATCTGTTCCCTTCCATACTTTGGCGCATTGACTATATTCTAAGAGCACGTCTGCGAGAATAAAAATTGAAGGTACTGATAGGGGCTTGTACAAGTGGTAAGGCGTGCGGTTTAATTCGATGCAAAGCGAAGAATTGCAAATTCATAAGATTATATATAAGGGCTGACACATTACTGATGCTGAAAAAGTTAAGGTAATGACATGAGAGCCAGCACTGAAGCCTACTAAAAGACGGCCATAATTGTAATAGTCTAAGATATAGTCCTAAGGTAGGAAAATTCCTCGATAGGTTAGTTCCAATCCACACGAAAGACGTAACGATATGGGCACTCCTTGAGAGAGAGAAAATCAATGAAAGAGATGTGTCATGAAAATGCAAACCAGCCGCACATGGACAAACGCCACCTACAAAACTTATATTGTTCTCCAATATCGACTTTTCTAACAGAACTACTTTGATATAACTGGCTCTATCTTTCAATATTTCATATGCCACTAGGTCCGATCCAAAACAAGACACCGTTCCTTAGTAGGTTCCATGAGTATAGATCCAATTCTTCGATTCATTTATTCCTTAAAATCTGTTTTTCCTCGTTTCTGGGGGTATCAAGTTCCCTTAAATTATGCCAGAAACAAGACAAACAATAAAAACTTCTCAAGTTTCCGACGTCTTAGATTAGGCAATCAGCATCATCCGGCTCTGTAATCATGAAATTATTATTATCATAGCACAGAAAATGATAATTATCTTAACTAAACTGCTTTGCGGAAAGGATAACCACATGGGGACGAATTTTCCTCAATCCACATCAGCATTTTGAAGTGCTCATCAGTGGGTTATATTCAAAGCTGCTCAACTTTGAACGCAACTTCGACGAGTCAACACCCAACAAATGATCGTTTTCCTAAGAAAACGAAAAGAAAATTCCCAAATCGTCGAGGACCGTTCCCTATAAAAACCCCATTTGTCTCCACAAACGGTCCATGCAAAATTTTCCTTCCCTTTTTTTTTCCCATTGTTTCTTCGTCTTGGTTTAGACAGAATCAGTAAGTGTTCTAGTGGAAAAAGGATGAGGGAAAGAGCAGTCAAAGCTTCTGCCTGCGTTTCCTTCGTCCTTCTCTGTTTGCTTGTGGGTTGCCATGGCGTCGACAGAAGCCAGTTCCCTCCATCATTCTTGTTCGGAACCACCACCTCTTCTTTTCAGGTAATGCCTGCTCCTTGGTCGTCTTCTATGTTCGTTGACGTCGAGTGCATCGTACATCATTGCCTTCTTCGTGCATGTAGTTTGTACTGTTTTCGCTCGAAGAACAAATGGCTGCTCCTTCGGCGTCCTATATGTCATCGACGCTGAGAGCATCGTGCAGCAATGTCTTCTTCGTCCATATAGCTTGTACTCTTTTCGCTTGCAGGACCAATGGTTTTGGTTACGGTGGCGATCCACACGTTAAGGACAAAGATATCTTTTCTGGGCATGATGGCTTAAACCCTCGTATTGCAGGTTAAGAAAAGAAAAAAGTATTGTATAGGCTCGTTCTACGGGCGATAGGGATGCTCTTTTATTTGCATGTCGATACTGAGTTTTACAGGTTCTTGAAACACGACGAACTTGATCCGATAGAACGAGTTCATGCAGTAATATGGGATTCGACCTTGATGAGCTTTGTCGTATACAGAGATTCTCTATCCTCTTGTCATTTTCCAAGCTGATCTGGTATATAGAATCTCAAGATCAATTCCAATTTGGTTTCTGAATTTCAAAATTAATAAGTATGTAAGTGGTGACATTTGTCATCGATAAGGGTATACAGTGAGTTTCATCTTCTCCCTTTGGGTTTTTTTTAAAGTGCCAATAGTTGGTCAAATCTTTGACTGTTGACTTTGCTCATCTCTTCTTTTCTCTACTCTCCCATATATAGTTAGATCTATTATTATCTGAGAATTGACCTAGTAGGATATTTTTTGCACTCAGATAAGGAATCGTATGTGGTTTTGGTCTTAAACTACATTTGGTGGCAAAGACAAAGTCTAGATTTTATTCATACAAGATGAAGATTATATGCAAGGGTTTCTACTTTATTGAGAAGGAGATAAAATATGTTAGTGTCTTCCATTGAGAAAAATTTTCTGAATTTATGAATTTTCCCACTGTTCTTGAGAGAGATACTATTAATAAGTTGTATTTGATAATTGACAAATACGTTTTGCACTGTTTGTTCCCAGATTGAAGGAGCCTACTTGACCGGAAATAAAAGTTTGAGCAATTGGGATGTATACACACACATCCCAGGTATGTATTCATAACAAATATATGTTTGACATTGTTAATAATGTCGTTACATGCAATTTATCTTAAGTAATGTTGAACATATAGAAACCGATCATTTATAAACCCATCGATGTGTCGGTTAGGCACTGAAACTCTTGTTGAGTACGATTGTTCAGATATCTAGCACGATTTTCAAAAAGCACTTTCTACTCTTTTAAGCATCGAGAATATTAATTACGAAAATGAATTTATTAGTATTTAGTAATTGCTTAGTACACATACACCATAGAGAAAGAAACTATGGACTTTCTCAATTTATAAATTATTTTTCGCTTTTTTGTCGTAGTAAAAGCTGGTTGGTCCTCGTTGTCTGCCACTCCAATTCCACCGGCTTCTATTATAAATTTATCATAATATTATTATGCATGTTTTCATTGGGTGTCACTGTCAACTAGAAGTAATGGTAGCCAAAGCAATCGTGAAGGAGAGTGGTAGTTGACGCGTGACTCGTCTTCCAACTAAGCCATGTTAGCTCAAGCATGCCATGGATTTCCTAGGTTGGTGATGGCATTGGCGTATTAGGGTTTCACGTGCATCCAGTGTATGATTACCTCGTGCAAATTGCATTAATTCCTTAATTAAAGCGGATTGAGGAAAAGAAACCTTCTCAATAGGAAAAGTATAGTTCTGATTAGATCCAAAAAGTGCTGAGAAAGGTAGCTAGATTACGTACAATTATAAAGAAACTTCACTAAAACATATGATATGTGTGTCGAAATGAAATCGATGAGTGAACTTTATTGAAGAGCATGTCCTATTACTTTTTTTGGTAGAAGTTTTTTAGTAAACCAGTCTTGGTGTATCTAGCGTCAATTTTATTTTCATCAATTGCTTCTTGCCAACAAGTAAACATTGCTTTACTTAACAGGGAAGGTAGAAGATGGAAGCAATGCCGATGTAGCCGATGATCATTATCACCTATTCATGGTAATGAATCTTCCACTTTTCGAATGATGTATCTCAGAAAACCTTCGTCGGCTGCTCGATCAACGTGTTATCAAACTTCTCTAGACGAAATTAGGCCACCCTGGAGAAACAATATCTACATATCTAATCAAATATGACTAATATGTTTATATCTCGAATACAGTTGCTGTCGTTATGATTGAATTCCAATCTAATCGTTATATCCTTCAATTCGATCTCCAATAATATCTGACGTTGCAGGAAGATGTGGAGTCGATGGAGGACCTTGGAGTGAATTCATACAGATTTTCCATATCTTGGTCTAGAGTCCTCCCCCGTAAGCTCTTTATACAGCATTTTTTCTTCTCCATATTTTCTTGGAAACTCGCTCTACATGCATGGTCATTTTGATATTATCTTGAGATTTTATAACCAATGAATTTTGTGGACATCAGAAGGAAGATATGGTGAGACAAACCCCGATGGTATTAATTTCTATAACAACCTCATTGATGCCCTTTTGCAGAAAGGTATAGTCTGCAATCCCCTTGTTTTTTTATGCCGTCTGCGTAAAAATTGCCGCACTCAGAATTTACTACCTACAAGTGACATTTTTTCCCCTTTTAATAAGGTATCGAGCCATTTGTTACCCTGAATCACTATGAACATCCTCAAGTTCTCGAAGATCGCTATGGCTCTTGGCTGAGTTCCGAAATACAGTAAGCCTCTTACCACACTATCTCCCACGGAGATAATGCTGTAGTGTCTATATAATTGGAATCTATATATCGAGTAAATCTATATATCTACTTTTCTCGTGTATGTAATTTTGTTGCAGGCTAGATTTCGCGCACTTTGCAGAGGTCTGCTTTGAAGCGTTTGGCGACAGAGTAAAGTATTGGATGACGATTAATGAGCCGAATATGTTCACATACTATGCTTATTTCGAGGGTACATACCCTCCGGGCCATTGTTCTTATCCGGTAGGCAATTGCTCCACCGGAGACTCGTTCATGGAACCCTACATTGCCACTCATAACGTAGTGTTGTCTCATGCGGCTGCAGTCGAAATATACAGAAATAAGTATCAGGTGTGTTTTCTTCGCCCTTGTTCTAATTGTTATGCACTAAATGTTTCTCTTAAAGGCAGCACAGAGTTCAGGGAAAACTGTCGATTCCATTACAATTGACACAATGTTAATAACGATGTTGATTTTATTTGTTCCTTTTTTCTTACACGAGTTAGGCAAAACAAGGAGGTATGATAGGGATTGTAATATCTGCGCCGTATTACGAGCCCCTCACCAACACTCCAGCTGACAAACTGGCGGCCGAACGGGCTTTAGCTTTCCAGATTGCATGGTCTGTGAACCAAACTATGATTATACTTACTATAGCTAATGCACAGGTTTTCTCTAATTTTTCCTTATTTCACTCATAATTTACTTCGAATAATTTCCTGGATAATACAGGTTCCTTGACCCCATCATGTATGGGGATTACCCTCCCGAGATGCATCAGATTATTGGCTCAAGACTGCCAGTATTTTCAGCAGAAGAAAGGAAGAAGCTATCGAATAAATTGGATTTTATTGGAATAAACCAATACACAGCTGCTTATGCTAAGGACTGTATGTTCTCTCCATGCACTTCTGCTTATTCTCTCGGCGAATCGATGGTTTATGTCACCGGAGAAAAAGACGGGACTCTTATCGGAGACAGGGTAAGATGAATTAACAAAGAGTGTGATCCTGTTTTCTGCTTAAGAATTCGGCCTCTTGTCTCTCACTCAAACGATTAAGACTCGGAAATATTTCCTTAGTGATCAACAAGAATTGTTTCCTGGTAAAATAGACTATAGACTTGGTATGTGAATGGTCAAAAAGAAAGAAAGAAAGACGTTTAGTTTGCTCAAGTATATTGAATCTTTCACATCCTTTTCCTAAACAGACTGCAGTGTCCTATTTTTACGTTGTTCCAAGTGCGTTGGAGATGGCTGTGATGTACGTCAAGGAAAGATACAACAACACCCCTATGTTCATCACGGAAAATGGTGCGTGAGTTTGGGATTATCATGATAATTCCTGAGATTATCCTGATAACACCTTCTCCAGTTTCCATGATTTTTTTTGTTCAGTGCCCGTCGTTGAACCCAATATCAACTCATTTTCTTGCATATGACGTGATTTAGGATATGCTCAATCAAATGCTCCCATTGCCGATTCACTTAACGACACAACAAGGGTCGAGTACTTTAAGAGCTACCTGTCGGCTCTAGTCAATGCAATGAGGTAACGTAATTTAGTTCAGGATTCCTATCCAGTTTGACATCATCTGGTGTTTAGTTAGCTCTGTTTTTAGCTTAATATGTGTCGTAACTTTGCTGTATTTAACTTGTCTTTGTGTCTGTACATCCAGAAAAGGAGCCGACGTGCGAGGATACTTCATATGGTCCCTACTGGACAACTTCGAATGGCTGGATGGCTACACGATCCGTTTCGGGCTCTACTACGTCGACTTCGACACGCTGAAGAGGACGCCGAAGCAATCGGCCAAGTGGTACAAGAATTTCCTCGCGGATTCGAATTCGACAACAGAGTCCAAGCGACACAAGAATCGGCACAACATGTTCATGCCGCTCTGAAGCGAAAGCCTTCTTTATCAGTTCTAAGTACACCTGATTCACTTCACTAACAAGCCGAAATATCCAACACATACAAAAAAATAAAACAAAATTCAAGGGTCCAAGTTCATCCATCTTAGCTAGGAGAGGATGCAATGATTCTATTATTATAATTATTATAGCCATTATTTGTTTAATTTTGGGTAGATGGGTAATCAGAATTTGCCAATAGCTCTATTTATATTCTGATTCTTTGTATTATGCTTAAATTCACGGGTTGAAAACAAATATCCTAGGAGCTCTCTTCTCTCAATCTTATTCTAGATTTGAGAGTTTGAACTATCATGATCTAATTTTAAATTTGTGGGTCATTCTCTCCCAATCTAAATCTGATAGTATAATAAATATGCTTTTGAGAATTCAATGCTTCTATGTTCTATTCGTGTATAAGTCCTCTACCTCCAACTTCAATGGTGATCATAAAAAAAACCCCAATGTTTTGTTGAACCATGAGATTTGCTCTCCCAAATGTTAGATCCATGTTCATTCAACCTATTTTGGTTGTCTCCATACGACAATGGTGTAGATAAAGCTAAACTTAGGTGCCAACTGACAATACCATAGTTACTAAAGGAGGAATTTTCAAGTTGTGCTCATCACTACGAGATCTAGTGATTGATTGCCAATTATTTTGCTTGACACCTAAATTTTGACGATCTTTTTGTTTGTCCTACTCTAATTATCAACTCACTCTCAAACTTTTGCCCCGACTCTTTTTATAGAGCGGAAGTTGAACCTCACACTAAAACTAAACACCCTTACAAGATCTAGTAATCGATCGCCAATTATTTCGCTTGACACCTAAATTTTGGTGACCTTTTTTTTTGTCCTACTCTAACTATCAACTCACTCTCAAAGTTTTACTATGCCTCTTTTTACGGAGTGAAAGTCGAACCCCATACCTGAAATTAAACGTTCTCACCCCTAGCCCTCCAAGAAGATGGGGAATCAAATTTTCCACCTCTCATTTCCCATATGAGAATGGTAACCACTGAGACAAACTCCAACAATTAGTGATCCATTTAATCATTCATTAATTACATAGATAATTAGGGATTAATTTTAACTCTAAAATAAAAAATAATGTTCATTAAATTGCATAGCATATAGGTATTATGAGCATTTGCATTAATAGCAATAATATTTATTTTAAAAAAATTCTAAAAATAATTTTATTTTCTTAAAATTTGGAAAAAGCTTAAAAATTATTTTTTAAGTAGTTTTCTCTTAAAATTTATGAAAATCTGTAATAAAAAAATGTTCTCAAAATTAACAAGCTTTTCAGGCTTTACAATAAGGTTTAAATGTTCTTAGTAACAAATGATAGGTAATGCCGCAATGAGATCTTGTTTTGTTTTCTTTATTTTAGACGACATTGAGTCATCCGATCAAGGCATCCCAGTGATGTTTAGTAAGGTATCGGTTGTTTTGCCATGCCCCCGCCACCTCTCTCACTATGTTTGCACTCAATCGAGGGGCTGTCCTCGGCCAATTGTGTCAAGGTCGGTTAGAGATGGCAGCTTAAGCCGAGGCATCGCAGCCGAGGTGGCTGGTGTTCCCCAATCAACGGCCATTGTCGTGACACCTCGTGGAAGCCACGGATCTTGCAGCTTAGGGGCATCCCTTGAATGCCCTATTGCAGCCATCATCGGAGTGTCGTCGGCCAGATAAGGGCTGAGCGCTCGGCTCGGCTTGGCTGAGGCAATGTCATGAATCGCCTTTGGCCTGATGGAGATGAGTGGCATTTGTTGCCACGGCTGTCTCTATTGTGGCAGTGAAGCCACATAGTAGAGGGAGACAGTGAGCCAGGTAGGCCAGGCCAAATCCGAGTTGAGTCTAGCCGGTCGGGCTTGTTTGTGTTTGGGCCAGCTTGGTTACTCAAGGTTTAGTTCTTAAAATGGTTGGCAACTTGGGCTTGGTCCAATGGGCCGATCATGTGTGGGTTCAACTAGAATCGGGGGCTCACATGGGAAGGTGGGTTTATCTTGCAATCTTGGGCCAGGCTTATTTTATTTTAATTCCTTCTAAATTGGGTTTGATTTTGGGGCTGTACTAGGCCCACGTATCAGGCCCAGTCTGGCTGATGGCCTTGCGATCTAGGTCCTTGTTTTTGAATTAATTTTTTTTTATTTCCATATAGAATTTTATTTTTTCTAAAATTAGGAAAAAACTTCAAAATTATTTTTAGAGTAAGTTTCTATTAAAATGTGCGAAAATCCTCGATAAAGAATTGTGCTTAAAATTGAACAAGCTCTTAAAGCTTTACAATAGGATTAGAATGTTCTTAGAAACAAATGTTAGATCATTGTTTGCACATTTCTATTCCAATTACCACTTGATTGTGTACTTTCAATATGTTGATTGTGGTTTCCCTTTAACCAAGTTAAGATTGGCATTTTCCTTATTTCTTAGCATTAGATTTTCATTTTTTCTTGCAATTATTTTTCATGCTTCCTTGTTTGTTCATTATATTTTATAATGACTATGCATCGATATGATCACCTCAAATTTTAATTGATAGGTTAAAATCAATCCAAACTATCAAACAAACATCTTCTTGAAATAAACAAGATTAGGTCAAAATGGCACTAGTTGATTAATTACTGTAGTCAAATCACTGACTCTACATTCTTTGGTTGCATAGAAAGTAAAGTATATTTCCAATGCTTCACTTGGTTTTAACCAACCATAATAGACTAGTAGTGATTTCTCATTAGAAAGTCCTCATACCATCAATTGAAGTAATAATTGAACACCCCAACATCGCACGAGATATGGGCTTGAGAGAGCCTACGCCTAATCAAGGGTCGTAGACTCATTTTTAAGGCAATACCCTTAAACTTATATCTTTTCCCCTCCAGACAAAAAAGGTAAGTCGCGACAGGTATTTTGGGCTTTGCTTTGCTTCGTTTCGCTTTATCATGAAGTCTATATACTTTTAATGCATCCTATTGAGTAATGAATATAGTTTTCTTTATACAAAAAAAAAAAAAAAAAAAAAAAAAAAGTGATCTATCATTTTTTTGTCAGATTTTTTCAGTCAACTTGTAAGATTAAATGCAAATTATTCTTGGGGTCACCAACTTTTATTTAAATGACTCATCGATTTTTAATTTCTTTCTAATATACCAACTATTCTATAGAGCAACAATTTTAATGTCTTAGTTAGCACCTCTTATATTTACTAACTCTTTTAAAGATTATCAACCTAAACTAACAGGACTAACCAACTTTTCTCCCATTAAATTATCACTTATTAATTTTCATTTGAATTACTTGGATATTTATTTTTATTTTTTTCTAATTTTCGAACTAATCTAATATCTTACACTCTTACCATGTGGGATGATGAACAAACCTCGCAAAACATTTCTAAATGCAATTTGGCTCCGCAATTTGGGGGCTTATTTTTTATTTTATTTTTTTGCATTAGAAATTAAGTATAATAACATGAGTTCAATTAGTAATTAGCGATTTTAAGTTCCGTATAGGTTCCAACTAGAACCTAGAGCCTATCCAATAGAACAGGTTCCTTATTTTTTGGAACATAAAACCTATCTTACATACCCTAAAACCTCAAATCTATCATGTCACAAGTTCTAAAGTCAGTTCCAGGTTCTACATAGGTTCCACCCGTATTATTAATTAAATGATTGCAATGAATTATTCCATTTGATGACCACCACTTACTACTATAATCTACTGACTTTAACTTATATTTATACACATGAAGAATATAAAATATTGATAAAATAAAAGTTTCAATCATAAAATAGAAGCTCAAATTAGTGGTTCCAAATTACACATTCATCATCAAATAACATGGAACATCATAGGATCTCATGAAGATATAGATCAAGAAAAACACAAAAACTTGTTTCGGGTTCCAAGTTCCTATTACCTAGAATCTGCAACATAACTATCAAAACAAGTTCCCCAATTTTTGGGATATGAAAACTACCATACATACCTTGAAACCTTGAACCAAATAGGTTCTCACCGCTTAGGTTCTTCAATTGTAGATTCTACCTTAAAACCATGCTCACCCCTAAGTTCAATCCTAGTTTTTAGGCGTTTGCTAACTCAAAATCAACCGAAAATGGACACTAAAACTTGAAATGAAAAAGCTTTTGCTTCACGTCTCCCAAAATATATGCTATTAAGAAATATGATAATCAATGAGAGAAAATTAAACCCTATAATTTTATTTTTTTTGGTAAATAAACCCTATAAAATTTGTCTCAACGTAAATTAGAAAAATTGTATTCACAAACTGTCCATCATCTCCCAATTGTCAAACTTGTTAGGATTAGGTGCACAAATACAACGAAATAGAGAATCCAGGCGAGAAAGAGAAATTGAGATACAAGGTTTATCTCGGTTCATTATTAAACTAGAGCTATATCCAATAGAAGATTTCACTTTAATTAGCACATATCACATCTCTATTACAGTTCTTAATTACAAGAGAAAGACCCTAGGCCACTCAATAACTATTTATGGATTCAAGCTCAAACTACCAATAAAATATGAGCTCAAATTATAAAAGTCATATGATGGCCCAAGGGCGCTGCCTAGTGCAATCCCCACTGGAGTAGCACCCCGCTCGCTCATCAAGGAGCAGGACCCTATGCCATCCTATCGATAAGAAGTATAAATTGCACTACTACATAGCTAACATGGATGTGCAAAAAGTCCTAGAGAGAGTATAAGAATACTTTTGCAAGTTTTCTTTTCCAGCAAATTATTGAGGAATAATTTAAAAACACGTTGCACCTTTCTTATCACGCCCACTATTTGTTTTTCTGCTAGCAACCACCACTAAGGTTGACACACGTCAGTTCAATGTGAATGCAATGCAATTCTATAGTCAAACGAACTTAACGACAAGAACTTAGGTAATCTGAAGAAAAACAAATGGAAGCCGCAGTTTGCGGAAGGGAAAACGATATGCTACGTACTAAGAAAGTGTACCATATCAACAAAACCACGCGTGACACCCAAATTCATCGCCGAATTCAATACAGTCATCTATGAGAAAATCTACAAAAGCACCGTAACTTTGGACTCTACTCTCGAAGATATAAGAAGTCTTCAAAGTTGCTTTGCGAAATGCTTTCCCTTAGGAATCATTAAAGTTGCTTTGCGAAATTCTCCCGAACCCACACGTATTGACTAGGAATGAAATGGCAGGCGGCGTCGAACCCTTCTCCTACTCCTACTTTTAATCGTCGAGCGTTGTTGTGATTAAGCATGCTTGCTTTCTTCACTGTTCCCAATGTCAAAAGATGTCTATCCCACCACCTGCTTTCCCACAGACATAAAGCTGAAATAATGCTTTCAATCACGATCCGCTCATCTCAGAAAAGGAGAAAGATGAATTAAAAAAAAAAAAAAGATTTAAAATATATAAATTTTCGAATATGAATCTTCTCCAGTTAGATATCTTCACCAAGAAAGATGCTTATATCATTTGCCAATTATAAAGGAAAACATAAAGTAAGAAAAGGAATGCTTGCTTTATCCAACGCCGGGCCAAGGGTCGTGATGGCGATTGATCTTGGACAGAGTTATGAATTTACAACTGGACAAGGACATACTTGTGCCTCGGCGATGTCTTCTTTCTTTTTCAGAAGGGGACAATGGAAAACAAGGGCGTCATTATTTGTAAATTGGTCTCTAATTGAATGCATAATTGACAAGATATATACTTTCAGGAATTAATGCTTAAACAGTCTAAAGGGCATGTTTCTTTTTTCTAGCTAATCAGATTCTAAAGGCAATCTTTATTGTCGGTTGAGATAAATGAGCCGGAAAATTTACAAACTTTGAATTTGTTGGACACGAAAGATTGATTTACAACACCCAACCGTGGGTAGCTGCGTTGGTACTAGAGTCTCTCATTCATTGCTGAGGTCGAGAGTTTGAATCCATGCATTTGTTAATATGTTATAAGTGGGGGATTATGGTGTTAGGATCCTATGCTAGTCTCTCTCGAGTTATAGGCGTCGGTCCTAACATGCCATCGGGCACTGGTGGGCCTTGTGACCCCGCAAGGGGGTTCAGGCAGATTTCTTGGTTACCCAAAAAAAAAAGATTGATTTGCAACATTCTGCATATACTAAATTGCAATATCATAAGTGAGGCCATGTTTTTCTTCAACCTAAAGTTTCTCCTCCTTCTTTAGCAAAAAATAGGCACGTATGAAAACTCTGACCAGACGGATAATACGCCCTCCCACATCTTTGCCCTAAACCTTCGTCACCTGGTCACCACCACCACTTCCATTCTCTCCCAAATGCAGAATCAAGCTCCATACAGTCAGTGAAAGAGGTGGCGCTGGTGGTGCCAGTGCTAGTGGTGGTGCTGGTGGTGCAGTTGCTGCTACCGATCCAGTGCAGGCATCAATGGTTGGAAGAATTTTTCCTTATTTTTCAAAACAGTCAACTATATGACGAGGAAAACTTTGATAATGTTAGCTGCATTAAAAATCTTTATTAAATTCCAACCAAAAAAAATTATTTATTTAAAATAGCTCATGAAATGATATGACAAATTGTAACTAAGTTTAATTCTAGTACAATCATCTATAGATAAAAAAAAAATTTGTTTTTAGTTTTTCAAGTAAATATGTGCGTAAGGATCTATTTGGTAACCGAACAATTCTTTGTTATCTCTATTCTTTTATTCTCCGAAACAAAAGAAGAACATAAATTCGTTTAATAATGTCAACTTTTGGGAATAGATTTGGAATAGAATCAAGAAATTGACAAAAAGTTACTTCTTTATTCCTGAAAACAATCCTAGAATCAAGACATATTCTCTTCTTCTTCTTTTTTTTTTTTTCTCTCTCTCTCTTCTTTTCTTCTTTTTATTTTTCTTCTTCTTCCTCCTCCTCTAGTCGGTCACCGCACTTGGCGATGGCCAGGAACTGACCAAAGACGAGGTCCAATGAGGCTCCTCCGATGTTGGTGAGGTTGCCGGCTAGAGGAGGAAGAAGAAGAGAAGGAAAAAAGAAAGGAAAAGAAAATCTCATATAATTATTAAAAAGTTAAAAGAAATTCTATATCACAGAAAAAAATTGAAAGTCGTACCAAACACATTCTTATTTTTTTCTTTTCCGAGAATATTAATTTTGTATAGTTACCAAACGCGTTCAAATGCTCAAAACCTCGTTTAAGGAACAAAATTTAAAAAAAAAAAAAAAAAAAACTATTTGTGAATAGATATTATCTACAAGAACATAATAGTTACCAAACAGACGTGATGACATCAAAAGGGAAATCTCTATTTTCTCTTTTGTTTTTTTATGTGAGCATGTGCTCAAGATGACATCAAAAGAGAAATCACTATTTCCTCATAATGTCTTCCCTATCTTTTGGCTATCCCGTTGAGCAGATAATCCACCATGGTGGGGACCAATGCCTCTGATCATGGGGACACAAAACCCGGATCTCTACAAGCAAACGAGGCAGTGATTGAGGATATATTGCATGCTTAGTTATTCTTTTACTATGGCTTCTTTATTTTAAATTCAATGTCTGTCAATCACAAGCCAAAACAAAGTGTTGTTTTCCAAAAGGCTCGTCAAGTCAAACAAGAGAGATTTCTTTCCATAAGCTGCCGTGAAAGAAAAGGACAATATATTCTGTCCTCTTTTTCATCGATCACTTTTTTTTTTTTTTTTTATCAATCTTTTCAGATTCTTTTTACATGATCCCTGTGAAAATTAATAAAGGTGAATGCTTCTTTTCTGGTCTCTGCTGTAAAAAGAAATTAAAGTCAGTTCTTATGGGTCATCAATCATGATACCTGGCAAGGCTCTATTGGATAGATCCTTAACTTCTCTTTAACATATGAAAATACTTCATAATTTTGAGAAATTGTGACTACGTACGCTAAACTCGTTGTATACAAGAAAAGAGGAAGGATTTGGTTCAATTCAAACGACTCAATCTATTATCTCAAGACTATGACATGTCACCTATGTTCATGGAACGTGCCTAAATCTTCAAGGATAGATATAACTGAATCGGCCACTGTAAATCAAGAGGATCTTAACAAAACAAAATGCCATTCAAAAAGAACAATAAATACCTAATTGCATTTTCACTCAAGGCGATGGTTAATATTATTTCTAGCAAACGATTTGGTGTCACATGTTGTTAGGAGTTGCTTGTGTAGGCTAATTACATTGACATCACCATTGAAAGGAACAATAAATGTTACATCATTTATTATCTTGTTAGATCTTACAAACAGTGTCAAAGTAATTTCATAAGTACAAAAGAGGTCGTTTTAATTTGTTGATAATATAGTAGCTGTCCTATCTAGTTTTCTACTGTAAACACAGTACACGTGGTCTATCTGTAAAAAGGGGTTATGAAGAACCCCTTTGTATTTCATTTTTAACCTTAGTAAATTTATGTTATACTAAGTACAAATACATAAATTTTAGGAGTAAAATATAACCTATAAACTAGCACGAAGAACACTAGCAATAGTTTAAAATCTTGTACCGACTCCACAACTTTATATAGGCATCAACTCTAACTTATTCTTCCAACCAAAAAAACAAAACTACCTTATTCGTTTTCTTAATTGAAAGTTTGAGAAGGGCGAAATGCACCTTGCAAGCAAAAAGACTGGAAAGTCTTTACATATTCTATCTCATTTTTCTTAAGGCTAATTCTTTATCCCTGCCTTTGGCAAAAATCTCTCTCTATCATATTCTAATAACAACTGCATTTTGAGGAAGACGATAATATTGATAAATTTGGAAAGAGGGAGAGAGAGAGAGAGAGAGAGAGAGAGAGAGAGAGAGGGGAGGGTGGGGGGTGGAGAGAGAGGGGCCACTCCATTGTCTGTTGTTAGCCTGCTATATAGGTTACCACCTAGAAGTCACCAAAAGAACGTGGACTTGACCAGTTTTACTCTCTTCAAAGGCAAACCCATCCTTGTCTCGCCGCTCTTCTTGGTCCCTCAAATAGTAGTATCACTGGTTCATGGACATTGATACTCTTGAGGATTTCTTGGGGTTGGTTAATTGGTTTCTTACCATTCATGGCTGAATGGTATTCAAGAAGATCATCACCACAAGCATTGCTTCTGTTTCTTGGGCTTCTCTTGATCCTTCCAATCTTGGCTTGCCCAGCAGATCTACCCGAGATACCCTTACCATCATCTCCGACGCACAGGCCACTCCTCTCTTCTGCTAATTCTCTTGAAACCATGGATTTGCATCGAAAACTTGCAGAAGCTGCTGTCACTACTGCTTCAACAACAACAGCAACTGCTACTACCACGAGTCACACGAGGAGTAGGGAATTTGAAGCTGCGGCTCATGAAGTCCCAAGCGGTCCAAATCCGGAATCAAATAAGTAAGTGATGAATGATAATGAGATTATTATCACCTGTTCCATTGTGGAAACAAGACGCCTAGTTATATTCAATGTGATCAGATGTCTCTACCAAGGTTTTCTGCTCTAATTTTCAACTATGTATATATGTCGAAGGATAGACCCAAAACATAAAAAGGTACTCCTATTTAAGGTTGCCCTTATCTGTTCTTAATAACTTATGGGTGTGGATATTCATGGTGATATGGTATATGGAGATGATTTTGGGTGATGAATGCCAATGGTTTGGCACAGAATGTGCAATTGTCTTCGCTTGTTCTTTGCTTTCTTGCTTTGCAACCTTCTCAATTTTTGAAACCGTGATCATGGAGATGCAAGTAGTAAAGGAAGACTGGCAGTGTCTACTGAACAATGAAAAAGATGTCAGATCTGTCACACGTGATGCAGAGTTCCATGTGAAGACGCTAAAAGTCATGGCAATGATTCAGTAATCATATGACCCCCCCTGTAAAATTGTTTACACAGAAAGGTCTACATGAATGTCATGTTTGTTTCGAAGATATTTTTTGGAGTCCTTGCCCTCATTTTTCGTATTACATGGATTTGTATTTGATTTTTTTTCTTGGAAGATAAGGTGTAAATTAGGTTTGAGACTGATGGAATTATATTACAAAGTTGTTCATCGAACCTGATAATAGCTCATAATTTAGACATTCATCAGCTAAAGAGGGGGTTCAAAGTTCTAAAATATTTACCTTTTTTATTCTGAAGTTGCAGCATCTTTCTCGGCAAATTTCTTTCATTAATCTAATTTTCCGGAGAAATTACGGTTCAGAATTTTCAAGGTATTCCATAGGCCTAAGCAAAAAATTATGGTTGGTATGTGTTAGTGTGCATATTGGTGACATAGATTAATAGTAAGCATGCATTGTCACATGGGTTTGTGAATGCAGGACGGGAAATCAATACATAATTATAAAAATGAATTTATTTATCAATAAAATATTATTCGTGAAATGAGAATTTATATTAAAAAGTACGTTTTTTTTTTTTTTTTTTTGCTAGAATTCAGACATTTATCAGATCGGTGAAAAATATTTAAAAAGTACAAATCATTTATTTAAAAATAAGATTTACTATTAGATTTTTAATTTTGTTTCGATTTTATATTAGAAGCATTTCCTCAATTTTTGCAATCATAAGCCCTAAAGTAGTTATTTTTCATAATAAGTTGCACTTTAAAGTTCTCGATTTATTCAATTTCAGTATAAATTGGTATTTATAAGTTTCGAAAATAAAAAATAAGACTACATAAGTATCATATAAGTTCTTTTTCAATAATACATGTCTTTTGAGTCCTTGTACTCTTTTTTAATGTACTTTCATTTATTTTACTTCAAAATAGTATATTCATTGGCTAAATTATTTGACATAATTAGTATATACTCAATATATTCTCTCTTATCCATTTTAAATATAAATTCAAATTTAAAGGTACTTGTAAATAAACTTATTCTATTTAATTCTTAGTTAAATAAATTTATGTTTGGCCAGAAAATGTATACTTTCCTGAATTGAATGGGGAACTAAGAAAAAGGATAATATAAAAAGAACCTTATTTCTCTCAAATTTCGAATTTTGAGTTCATTTTAAATATGTGTTAATCGGATTTGAGAATAGGTAATATGGCTACGTAGGTTATAAATAACTTATGGCTAGAGTAAGAGATATTCTTTAGAGTCTTTATTATTAATTTTGTAGACTCTTTACATTGACCATAAATCTATTCACTCAGTAATATAATTCGAACTTGAAATAACAAAAAAGATTCAAGTAATTATAGCATTGCAATGAAAAAGTGTTTTATATGTGCAGCTTTTTACATCATTAGTTCGAAGGAGTGGACGGCTATAATTCTCAAATCAAAATTGGATAAGACCACTTTTAAAATTTCCTTTGCACTGGCGGTGTATGCTGTAACTTTTTCGTAAGATTCTTTGCAACGAGTGTCGATTTTTAATATCATACATTTTCAATTTTTTTTTTATATTGGGATCTTTAAATTGGTGAACTTTAAAATTAATTTTTTTTCGGATAATAAAAAAAAGCTATACGTCATACTATTAATAACTTATTTATACTGCTCATGTAATAAAGTGTATTTTTCATCTTGTGTTAGTTTCAAATCAAATGGACAACTGTATTATAAAATTTACTGATTACCTTATAATATCTATATTATTGACGTAATTAGATGTAACACTCATTGACGAGTACTTTGAATTGGATAAATAATTCCTCTGTTATAGTTACATTTTAAAGAACCTACAATTGAATATGTGCTTTAGCTTCATCAATTTTTTTCTAAAATTTTGAATCAATTAACAAGAGATAAAAGTAGGATTAAAAATTGCATGTCAAAATTTATTGGCGGAATGTGTGCTCACATGGTGAATTTATTAGGACTGTCAAATGAGTGGGGCCGCATAAAAAATCATCCAATCCAATTCAACCTCTTTAATCCATTTTAACGAATTTATATGCAATATAAATTTAGCGACATACTTGATCCACATTATTAAAACACATAAATATTTAAAAACAAGAACTCTTATGCCATGAGTCTAGTGTAGAAGATAAAATTTTTACCAGTTTTATAAGGTTCCAAATAATATTTTCTACTTCTTGTGACTTTTTCTTTATTGCAAATCTTTTGAGTTTCACAATGTAGTATTTGACATCTCTTAAAATTAATAAGTCAATAAATATTGACAAGTAAAATTATATACTAATTTTCATGATTTTCTAAAGTTTGCAAGATCATAAATTTTTTACTATTTTTCAATTTTGAAAAAAGAAGAAGATCATAAGTAGAAGATAAAGCTAGAAAATAGATTACCCTACTCGAAACTCCCAACTTGAACCTAAAGACAAGTGGAGAGAGATTACAAGAGGGTTGGGGTTCGGACCCATTTAAAACCCACATTTATTGGATTTTATTCTTCAAACCCATATCAACCTATTTAGCAAAATTTAGCTGATCCATATATAACCCAATCCATCATAAATGGTTCAATAAATGGGTTTTTAACCCATTTTGACACCTTTAGAATTTATGCAATGTCTATGTCAATTGGCAATCACATGTGCCAAACAGCGAGCACGGAGACAAACTTCTCTCGGATCTATCCTTAATAATATAAGATAGATAATAATGATACATAAATAGATAGATATAGATATAGAGAATGCCATACTGATTGATAGAGAACAAGAGGATATTTATTTTTCGATGTGAATTCTGTTACTCAGTTCAGAGCCTGCAGAACAGAGCCACTGCCCAAGTTCACAGAAACATGCATTTGTCCATTTGTTTGTTGTATAAGATCTCATCTAACAAAACACCAGATTTACACTTCAGAACACACAGCAGTGCAGCACCTCATCTGCTGTCAATTTGATTGATGGCTTTCATCAGGCAGACGGCGTTCGCAGGCTTTCGCATGTGGAAATCCATCCCGGCCTTGATTATCTTCTCCACTTCAGAGCCTGAAGAATGAGCCGTCAATGCTATGATCGGTGTGCGGACGCCACAATGCTTTTCCTCCTCTCTAATCAGTCTTGCTGCTTCATAACCATCCATTATCGGCATCTAGATAGAAACAGAAACAACCAGAAACACAAAAACAAAAGTCAGCTTCAGCTTTACATTAACTTCAAGATCTCAAGTCAACAGTGAAAATTCCTGATCCGATGATCCTAGTTTCCGATGGTTTGATCATGTTTGACTTAACCATCGGGGTAAAAACTTTGTAAGAAATAATAGGATCTGGTAGTAAATGTGAACGTTTTACCTGGCAGTCCATCAATATATAATCATAAGGACGAACATCATAAGCTCCTCGTTGCCTCTGCTCGCTAAGCCCCCTGCGAAACGATTCAACAGCTTCTTGCCCGTTTTCACAGAGATGGATGGTCGCACCAAGATTTGAAAGATGAGCTACAGCCAGCTTTCGCATTACATCGCCATCATCGGCAACCAGCACTTTCTTTCCACTCAAAGGCTTCTCATTGCTAGTGTTTCGAGGTTCTTGCGCTCCAAGTTTAGTCACTTCCGCATGCTGAATCAATCTCTCCTCCGCCTGCTCACTCAACGTTCTTAATACAGAACCCCCGAACTCCGGAAGAAGCCTTATCACTTGAAACAGACGGGTCCCGTGAAAGGGCTTTGACATGACAATGTCACGGGGATCTAACTTGCCGTCTGTAATGGCCCTTTGGTCGATATTCCTCATCGTTGGCTTGTCCAACCACACGACCTTATAACAATCGCTTGGCATAAATTGTCTAAATTCAGCCACGGCCTTACATAGCTCTTGAAATGACCCAGAGCTTGCGTCGATTATAAGTAGCACGAAGCCCGCTTCGATTTTGCGACTATTCCTCTTGTAGTGGACAGGGAGGATTTGGTCTGCTCCATCCGGGGAACTTAAAGGCACGCCCCTGGCTTTGCCATTGGACTTGTCACTGGAAACGCTCCTCGAACACATGTCCGATTTTCCTGAGGAGCTATGGTGCGAGAGGTTGACCTTTGTTCGCACCTTCTTGAGAATTATACAAAGATCCTGCCACTGGCTCGCCATGAGTACTTTTATTCCAAGTCTTTCCATGAAACTCTGACAAATTCTCCTCCGCTCTTCACTCTGGATCAGTAGCACAACACGAGAGCCTTCTGATCTGGGACTAAGGGCTTGTCGAGAGCTACGAAAGCTCGGGGCAGGACTAGGAGTGTGGACAGTTAACCCAAGACTGCATGCCATGCTGTAACCTCTGGGCCCAAGGTCTCTGTCTGAAGATTTCTCGGCGCCGGCTTCACATGGAGTGAGAAAAACATTGAACCTGAAGCAAGTCCCTCTCTCGCCAATGTTCCTTATCTGCTATCTCTATGTCTCCACCCATGAGGCGAACCTGGTATAGATGTTAGTCAGCAGAGGAGAGAGATTCCTCAATTCTATCAAAAATGATAACGTGTTTCCTTTATCTAATCAAACCACTTGATCTCAAGCAGAGAGACTGAGTAAAGGAAGTTACTTTCTTTTTCTATTTTTGGTTTTTTTGGTCGGTCTAAAAGGAAGTTACTTTCAAAGAGCAGCATCTGGGACGGTAAAAGCAACAGATACAGAGTAGGGGGACATACCAGAGACTGAACAATGCCGAGGCCCAAACCGGTGCCTCCTTGTCCTTGAGCCGTTTCTTTCACCTGGATATAGTTTTCAAAGACCGACTTCCACTTCTCTTTGGGAATTCCTTTGCCCGTATCATTTACCTCGAATACAAATTCTGCAGAAGCAGGATTTTGCCGGACTTCACTCACTGCTTCATCGTCATTCTCATCTTTCTCAGTGAACAAGCATGATAAGCATGTCAGCCAGCTATTCCGAGCAGAAGCCTGTATTGAATTTTCGAAGCTGGGTTTTTGAAGCCATGCTTGAACAGATATATGACCAATGTCCGTGAATTTAACGGCATTGCTTAACAAATTTGACAGGATCTGTTTGAGCTTTCCTCGATCGCCTTTAACAAGTGAATGCTTGAGGACCGAGCCATCGCTTGGGTCTAGGATCATGTCTACACCTTTTCTCATGGCAACTGGGTGATATAGATCGACCACGTCTTCGAGAAGTTGAGCCAAGTCGAATTCTTCTTCTTCCAGTTGCATTTTCCCAGCCTCGATTTTACTCGTATTGAGAATGGAATTTAACAAAGCTGCAAACCAGAAATGCATGAACTTTAACTCCGTCTTACCTCATAACAAATTCATCAATATTCTCAAGGGATTTACTAAAATCTACGAACTAGCATATTACCCAACAGGTCCTTCGCACAAGCTTCCATCTGCTTCAGATTTTTCACTAGCTCAGAGCCTGGGGAAACTTCATCGTAACTTATCTCTATAAGGCCAGTAATTCCAGCTAGAGAAGTGCGAATGTCGTGGCTCGCTTGAGCAAATGCGTTGCTCTTGCTCATGCTCTTACGCTCAGCTTGCCAGTTGCCTCCATTTGCTTTATAAGTGTGGCACGCATGTGCATCTCTCTTCTCAAAGCCCTCATAACCAAGAATACAAAACTCAAAGTGGTGATGACCTCCATGCTCAGCAATGCTACAAGAAGTGACAATAATGTGTGCTTCTGGTGAGCAAAACCAATCAATGGTTGGTCAGGGACGACCAATACGTACACCTGATATGCAAGAACAGAATTCTATTATTGCTGCAACTTATATTTACTTAAGAAAATATATGAAAATGTCAACTCTGAAACTTTTTAAATAGGTGAACAGGAACCAAATAGTGCTTACAGATTGCTTTCCCAATATATTGACTGGTGCACAGTGGAGCGTATACTTCATTTTCTGATAATTCATTGTGGATGTTCCCAATTTGGCGTCGCCAAATTTGCAGGAAAATTTACTGATATGACCTGCTCTGACACCATCTCTAGCCATTTCCTGAACTGAAACAGAATCATCAGAAATAAATATACGGGTGTTCGGAAGGCCCTGTAGAAGTACTTCCCCATCTTCACCAACCAAGTACAAGCTGCTTTCCCCTAAGTTTATGTCTGAGAAAAAGTCGGTTACTTGCTTGACAAGAATCCCAACAGAGACTACTCCTCTTGCATTGACACTCGCAGCATTAAGAAATACACGGTCCTGCGCGTGGTTCCATCCAATGTCTAATGAGGCGACCCCATTCGTGCTATTCAAGGCTTCTCGGAACCAAGAAGAACTAACAAGAGATCGAGGACGAGATGTGGTTGCATCTCCATGGAGCTTTCCTGTATTAGGGTTTACCGGCTGTTTATACCAAATGTAGTTCGCGTCAGGCGAACTTGAATTGGCATAGAGGGAAGAGTTTGCATACAGCACAAAGACTTGGTTGCGATCGATATAGTAGGAGAAGAAGAGTCCGTCTACTCCAGCATAAGAAATCTGAGTAACGTGCGGAACCACCAATAATGCTTGAAACATTAACGGAGCCACCTGTGAAATTTATAAGCTCAATTGCCTGTTTAATTGTTGTATGCTAAGGTGGGACATATCACATTTCATGGACCATTGAGAATGAGCTTGTACCTTAGTTTCGATGTCCATGAACGAAAATTTTGTGTCGCTTAGAGATGAATGCAGAACTGGGGCTAAAGCTGTAGCTGTCAAGTTCATCGAGTGTAAGATTTTTGCTGTGTGCTCGACTTCTGATTTCATTTGGGAACTGAAGCTCTCAGATTGCAATTTTAAGTCATCCTCAACATGCCTCATCATACTTATCCAGCTCGGGAAGATTAAACAAGGAAGAATCAGATCCACGATCACCTGCATTCGGAATTCGAGAATTCACCAAAGTGAAAGTCGTGAAAGGGAAGGGGGAAAAGTTCATAAAAGCACGATTTTGACAATAAAAAAAATTTAACTCTTTTACATCGAGATCATGGAAACTGCACTGCGAGGATCCTTGGCATGTTACATGACATGTTCAATCTTAGAATACTATTTTAAGACATACTATTATTAGTCTCTAAAAAGCATAAGATGACAAATTTAAAGCAAGTTTCGAGGAATCACCAGAATAACGAAGTAGTAATCGAGCCGCAACACTGAAGCTGAGCTGAGTTTCATCGGATCTTCCTGCTATGACAAGCAAAATTTCTGCATGGCTGTTCAGAGAGCAGAAAAAATAGACAAAAGATATGCTTTGGATACATGCTTGTTTTATTTAAGGCACAAAATCAGAATAAATTACTTCCTATCTAAATCTTACCTAATTTCTCAGAATAATGACACCATATTGTATGTTTTCAGCAGAACAGCTGTCTAGATCATGTCTTTTTACTTCTGTTTCCTATTTAGCATTCTTTGAGGATTTTTTCAGGTTAAGAATCTAGGACATGACATTGAAATTTTGTCTCTCGCATAAAATATTAGGTTAAGTTTTATAAACTGAAATATATATATAGGAAGTTTCATCACTGTACCATATCAAGCATCTGTTAAGCATAGTGATATATTTCCCAACAAGAGTAAATATCTAGAAGCACCCACTTTAATATATATCCACAGTTTGCTTAGTGAGGTGAAGGATATGAAATAGTCAGCTTACATTAGAACTAAAAGAATGGTTTAACACAAACAGTTATCCCGACAAATGAAACTCGATAATCCCTCAACTTATGGCTCACTGTTCTGCAAAACATCGTATTAAAAATATAATTGGCAAAACCAATTTCAAGGAAAATCACCGTTGCTGGTAAGTAAAGAACTTAAACCCCCGAAAGTTCAAGCTTCCAACCGAAAGAAGTAAATTAGAACCGAGGATAAATTGCATTACCTGCGAGGGATTACACAAGAAGCATACATGTAGATGATGTAGTAAAAACTCATGAGGAATCTCCCAGTCTAACCTACTTAGCAGAATTCGCAGGGACTAGCTTTAGGAATTCAACCAAAAGGAATGCCCCACTTATTTCACCGTTGTTTTAAAATTAAAACTGCGTATGCTCACACTAGGTTATCGGATTCTCTCTAATACTATTAGCCTATTCCAAGACTTTCTTGATGCAGAAGAAACCCAAATTGCTTAAGATCGATGCAGTGGAAGCCAAATGAAGTACAGACTATTAACAAGTGGAGTCGAATTCTGTAGACCCCTACTCCATACTCGCCCAATGCTCATGACGTTATTTTGAACAAAAAACAAGAAAAGAAAGCCTTTAGGTTAACGTGCAGTCTGATTCATCGAATACATGGTGAGATACATGGTGTGAAATAGCCATGTGACTTTTATTGACATGTACATTGTTGAATCCGTGACTCCAAAGGAATATATATAAAGATCTTCTACATATGCTACTCGATATATTCAGTTGTATATATACACATGGTTAATTGCTTCCCTGTCAAGTTATTCTTTTAAAGGTACTTTAGACGGACATCGAATTGAGGGTATGAATTGCATGAGGTATATCATTATCTGCTTAATATTAGTCAATACTTTATTCTATATCAACTACTCGTTATACTTCATCAGAATAATAACAAACAAGTAGCAACAGTCTTTTGAAAATTTTACTATGGTTATATTTACATTGGAATATGGCAGAAAAATATACATCATACTTTTGCAAAGAAGTTTTGAAACAATGCATGTGCATTTGGACCCAATATAATTGCACCTTATGAAAACTGCAGATCGCCTAGGTTTATAAACAATTTATAGTATGTCGGGACTGAGTTTATATAAGATAGAAGGTTTTGTTTTGGGACCAAGTTTTGACATGATTTTATTACAAATTAGCAGCCAAAATGATAAAATCAACCTTAAACAAACATAAAATGATTGATTGTTCATATGCATTAGGTTTCTCGAACTCCGTTCAGGGTATAAGATTTTTGAACTTTGTACTTCCATATGAACACAAGAATGGATGTCCTAAGAAGGAAAATTAATCAATAAAGAATAAAACTCATCCTAGTTCTCTTAATTACTTGATAATCCAGGGATATTCATGCAGCTAAAGAGATAATATCAATCGCAAGAAGGTAGTGGTCCAAAAAGAAAAAGTCGTCACAAGAAGATAACCGGAATGCATTTGATCAGAGTTTTCATGAAGAAATTGCATTTTAGGGTTTTATCGCAAGAAGATAACCGCAATGCATTTGGTCAAAGTTTTCATGAAGAAATTTCCTTTAAGGGTTTGCTTAAAGACACGTTGAATAAGATTCTTGTCCCTTTCAAGCTTCATGAAAAACTCATAGCTAGTTAGATAATCAAATCTCACAATCTATCACGTCATAGTAGTCAAATAATCAAATCTTACAATCTATCATGTTGGCGGTGGTTTTTGATATGTGCCCTAGGTAAGATTCAGACGTATTCTTGTTCTATCTTGTTTTTTGTTCATTATTTTTCCGGATTCCTGGAGAGACTAGAATAGATATTTGTCACCAATGCCATCTCCAAGTTATTTTCTTCCCCAGAATCTAAAAAAGAGTACTCTTCAAAACAATTAACCTCATAAACCTGCAGGAATCAGAATGCAACCCAAAAAAAGAACCCCCAAAAAAAAAAAAAAAAAAAATCTGCTTTCACAAAGTATGATCTTTAATACCCTTTTCAGATTCTTGCTTATAGATGTCTAAAGAGAAAAAGGCAAACAGATTGGTCATAATTACAACCAAAAAGAAATAGAGATGCAGAGAAATGGAGGAGCTGTGGAAGAAAGTGTAGACTCACTCCCTCTGTCTCTTGCTTTCAGCAGTGCAAATCCTTGGCCCTAGAGAAACCTTTTAGTTTGTGAGAAGGCATGGAACTCCCGCTTTCCTACAATGCTTTTTAGTAAACGCAATTAACAGCATTAAATCCTCAAGAAAAAGTTCAGATTGTGTTTAGCACTATTAATTAAAGAGGAAAATAAAAGACAAATTAGCAATACCGGGGGCCAGTCATGATACAAGTTTGGTGAAGAGAATAGCGAGTCGAACGTTATGAGCGTCATAGATCATTTGCAGCTTGGTGAAGAAAACTAGCGAGGCAAACGTGATGAGCACCGTATATACATCAGCTGGATGTACGACTTATTATCCAAGAGGCAATGTCTACAAACTTCCTACTTTTCGATCGATCGGTTGGGCGGGGTAGCAGCAATCTTTGGTTCAATATTTTAGATTAAGGGGAACTAAATTTTGACATCTTTTCTAATCTTCAATCCGCTGATGTTAACATCCACAGATTCGAAGTTGATTAGTTGGTAATTAATGAGTAATGCCAAGTATACTTGCTAAGTCATTAATGACCACAAATTACTTGCCGATAATGACTTCTCCACCTAGATATCTTGTCTCTCAAAACCTAATACATCGGAGCAGTAGACATAACAGTACCAATCTAGAATTACGCAAGGATTACCAGCTAATTGTTTTGATCCAAGATATTCAGCGTCAAACAAATGCTATGTGGATCAGGTAGCATTTACATCCATTAAAAATTCGCAACATCAATATTCGCCGTAGTTAACAGTATTAGATGTTCTATAGAGATTTAAATACTGTTTGGAAAAAAATACATCTACAAAGAACTTTAGTTATATTTTCAAAGGGCATTACTTGATCAGATTCATCCTTTTTTTTTCCAATTTCCAAAACAAGAGCCATAAAAGAGAAAAACAAATCATCTGAAATCTTCGGATGCCTTCCATTAGAGGTCGCTTTGAGTTCTAACCCAGTGTCCCTTTACCCCCACCCCACCCCAATAGCCTTCACTGGCTTAATCACGTCGCCGAAGGCAGAGGAGAAGGAAATGGAATTTGTTAACGAAGACTTTTAGAGCACTCGTTACGTTAAAATTAGAGATTCTTAGCTCTTTTAAGCCCGTAATTTTCCCATAATACATGTAGCCGATACTCGGAAAATCGATCATGTCCTTGTTAAAGTACACTCAACTAGTGTGCTTAGAGCACTTACGACTTGCTCTACCTGAACAAATGAACGAGTAAAATCACGATGGAGTGAACATGTTTTGTAGCACTTAGAATCCTTTTGAAAGGGTTGAAAACTTTACTTATGTATTGATCATACAAGTGCAGCTCAATGGAAGAGCACACGAGAGGAGATAGATCTTTTATCAACAGAAGAACAGTGCTGATTTACATGAAATTCAAACCTTCAAATTACGTGCATTTATATATAATTTGATAAGATGAAACATTTAAATTAGCTCGCGGACTTTCTTGGCAGATATGGCGAATTACACATACGCAACGAGATGATAAGGACTGTTCGGCAAGCAACTGACTTCATTGAAGAATTTTCTCTTCATACGACACTTAATTAAGAAAACGAAAGCAAATTCGATCTGAAAAAAAAAAAAAAAAAAAAAGAAACCGAAATGTCCCGTGCGTCATCGCATGCTGCCACCTTCATGTTATACCGCGTAAAGCTCATGGACGCAGTTTTTTGCGGCCTCCGCCTGCTCCAAATCCGGCACCCTCGCCGGCTCCGGCTCCAGCTCCACCACCACCACCTAGACCACCCCCTCCGCCGAGGCCACCACCCGCTCCTCCGCCTGCTCCTCCACCAACGCCTCCACCGCCACCAAGTCCTCCTCCAGCACCTCCACCGGCACCCCCGCCACCACCAAATCCACCTCCACCGCCCGCACCACCGCCAAGACCTCCACCACCTCCCGCACCGCCGCCGAAGCCGCCTCCTGCACCACCGCCGGCACCTCCCCCTATGCCTCCGCCACCGCCGCCGCCGAAGCCACCGCCTCCTCCAGCACCTCCTCCGAGCCCTCCTCCTCCACCCACTCCGCCACCATAACCACCTCCTGCTCCAGCACCTCCACCAGCCCCACCTCCAAGACCCCCACCACCTCCTAACCCACCCCCGCCGCCACCTCCTAGACCACCCCCGCCGCCAAGGCCCCCTCCAGCACCCCCGCCGGCCCCACCTCCAAGTCCACCGCCACCCCCTAAGCCCCCACCGCCGCCATATCCTCCTCCAAGACCGCCTCCACCCAACCCCCCGTGCCTAAAACCTTTCTTGTAAATCCCATGCCCTAAACCCGGGTGGGGAAACAAGTGCTTCTCGTCTTTGACGCCACCTGCGTCTCCGACGGCGGCACCAACTAGCAACACACAAAAGAGTGCAACCCCGGCACAACGCGAAACTACCCTCATCGTCGCTAAAACCCGCAGAGAGATCAAAGGAAGCTCAGAAGCTCACTGCGCATGCCAGCATTGAGCTATGGGGCAAAGCTTAATATAGCCAGAGACTCCACGTCGTTCCGCTGCGTTGCGAGCTCTTAAAGGAGATGGCCCCACGACGCCCCAACTGTCACGCTGTTTCAAGTTAATGAGCCTCATCTGCCCATTGGCCATCGAATTCATTCCTCATCCAACTGTCTGCTTCACTTGCCCACCACAAAAAATACCGAAGCGTCCTCGTAAGTTAATGCAGTCGAGTTAGGGTTTTGACTTGTGGGGTGGCGGGCTTCTCGTTTCCTATCCAGAAACGAGTCAACTTAATTTCTTGATTTCCGCTTTCGTGAGTTGGCGTGGCAGCGGATCTCTCGACCACCGATCGAGATTTGACGAGAGGAAGGCATTTTGCTTTTGGCAACGTGATCTCATTCAATGGTACAGCTTCTAAATGCCCATTTATGGATCGACCAAACCGTGTACTGTCCACCATAAACACTCTCTCTCTCTCTCTCTCTCTTCGCAATAGGAAAAAGATCCAATTCCCGTGTGCCATCTACCTAGGTGGGATGAAAATTGAAAAACTTTGCCTTGTAAATGAAAGGAAGTGGATGTTTACACGTCAGAGCATGATGGCTTTCATCTTGGAATTTATTTCGAAAGTTGAAAAAATGACTAGGAACGCATTAAGTGTGTGATCAATTGCATCGTGGTTAGACCAAAGAGATCAGCCATATAAGGAAACACATACAAAATCCAACTTGTAAAGAAAAAATCCGCGTGTCCTTACACTTACTTTGATGTACTTAATGAGAAATAGCGATGAACTTTTCTCATAGATATGAAAGATCATATTGGCTAAGTGGCACAGCCTCGTTGCTAAAATTTGTGTGTATGGAAACTTTTAGATTGACCATGTTCCAACTGCACTATCCGAATTGAATTTTCAGCTACATATGGTCAATTGGGGGAATAGAGGTTTAGAGTACTTCCCTAAACAATTAAATGAATTACAAAATGAGGAACAAGACGCACATAGCATTCACCAACTCAAAACTCTCAAACAACTTAGTAACAAATTTTTCTTATTCACCAAAAGAAAAATAGGAAAGTTTAAAATAACAAAACATGTAATTGAAATATCAGGATACCTTCTAGTATCGCTATACATGAAAATCACGTATTCCACTTGTGTGATTACAGCAAGAATATGCTCTTTCCTTTTTACTCTAGACCCATTAAAACAAATCATAAACTCATTTCTTAATTCATATGGGGTTAAATAAGTTATATATGGCTTAGTTATATTGAATAAATGAGTTTAAACATAATATAAGTGTTAAATGGGTCATAAATGAGTTTACAATTTACTTAGGTCCAACCCATTCCTGTAGCACTCTCTTCATTTTCTCTTGCTTTCACTTGTTCTCGCACTTCTCCGCATTCTGACCTAAATTGGGCAATGAATTTTCGTAAATTAGGTTAAATGTGGAAGTATTTTAGCAATATAAGTTAGGTCAAGTATGGATCGGGTTGGTTATAGTTCACTAAATATGCATTATATGGAAATTGGTCAAAACACATTAACTGGGTCTGACTATTTATAACCCAACCATACCCGTTTGATGAGTCTACTAGTCTACTTTTCATACGAAACGCTCATGCAGGCGGAGAGAGAGAGAGCACATTTTAGGGATAGGGATTTGTGGGTGCGTGGCTTTCTCACACTTAGATAAGTAATACAATGCGTCATCTAACCCGAAGACCTTACTGGTTTTATTTATACAAAAACCAAACGAGAACAGCCGTATAGAGACGCATTCCAAACGGCTAAATCTTCGACCGTGGGACTTCTAGGTAACCGCTCTTCTAATTTCGGTCCCCCCGTATAGTCTTCAAAAAAGGGGGCCAAAATAGAGGTCTAGCCGACAGCCTGGACCTACTTTATTTCCAAAATAACCTTGGATCCATACAAAACTTCCTTAGAATCCAAATCCCATCAACCTTCACAATAAATAAATAAATAAATAAATCTTCTGAAATAATAATTTCTTGCAACACGTCCAAATTTGCCAAAACAATATAAGTATACATGAGATGCAAAACCTCTTAGACAGAAAATACCTGTGATGAGCATAATCATTTCTATAAGTCGCATTATGTCTAACACGCATAATTTTTCTTCCATTCTTGCTTCATTCAACTTTTTGAGAGGAAAACTCAACTCATCATTATCATTTTGCCAAACCATGATTTCATTTTTCAAACTTATCTCGAAAGATTCAAATCCTTCTCCAAATCAACGTTCTATCGTCTTTAAGGATTCATTTTCAGTTTTTTAATACTTGTCTTCATTTGTCAAAGCATTCATCGCCTTTTTCAAAGCACAATTTTATTATACTCAACAACAAGATCATCAAGAGCACTTTAGAATTGATAGCATAGCAAAAAAAGTTTGAATCCTATTTTAGTTGTGCCAATTGGATCATAAACTTTTCTTTTTCGATTGAGTTTTAAAACTTTTGCATTTGTATCAATTCAGTCTATCCGGCCAATTTGGATTAGAAATCACAAACATGTATGGTGGCTGACTTATGTCATGTGACCAAGGCTAATGTGGACAATAAATAAATATATAAATTGAAAAAAATAAAAATATTATTTATTGTTGTCCACCTCTTCCTCTTCATGTTGAGTCACGAGGCATTCTAATTAGCTACCTCTTCGTGAGTTGAACGGTCAGGTTGGCTTTCGCTTTCACTCTAAGATGCGGCAAGGGCTTTCTTCTTTTGATCGGGCTTCGGATACTCGTTTCTCTTGTGGACCCAGCTTATTGCATTCATAGCATTTTACGTTCTTACTCCAATTTGAATTATTCATTTCTATAACTTATGCATCAGATCTCATAAATTTTACTCTATAAATTTACAGGATCTCAATCTCATCAGTAGACTCATAAAATATGACACAATTAAGAGCTAGATAGCTTTGAGCGAACCCACATCAATTAGTTTGCTTTTCACTTGTAGGCTTGTTTCCCATCATTAATGAAAAGTACAGGTACTTGTCAAATTCAAAAAAAAAAGTATATTTAAAAAAATGACGAAAAACATCTTGAATTAAGATATATTGTAATCTAATATTAGGAACTCATGACAGGAGGGATAGGAGCTTGACATATAGAGCTTGATCAATTTATTTTTTTTAAAATTTAGTAAGAGCCCAGCCCAAATATGTTATCTGTTTGAGGACATGTCTATTATATATCCTTTCTATTAGTCATTTAGATTTTATAGGGGGGCTCAATATATGCACAAGCCCACATGAAAATATCGTAAGCCCAACTCACGAAAGCCCATTTCTTTTACATCTGTCTCTTTCTACATTTGATACTATCGGTTTAATTGAGTCGCCCACTTAGGAATCGGAGTGTCCGCCTGAGAAGAGAGTCAATTTTTTATTTTTGTTGGTGTGCCAATTTCGAAGCCTAGGATTTGCATACCATCAACGTGTCGGTATCTATGTGGTTTGTGTATGATATTTTCTCCCTAAGGTATAGCCTACATGCAAAAGCATCCCTAGATCAGTTGCTGACCTTTTTGTTGTCTTCCATATAGAAAGTTAGAAGCCACCCTACACTCGACAACGACTTGACACAACCAACCCAATTTTTGAACCTAAAAGGCCTCTTGGTAATGAATTCTCCGCCGTAATATCTTTATTGAAAAGGGAGACTCTATATAAGGTGTTTGACTGCTATCTCACAACTATACTTTTACAGCTGTAACGGCTCATAACCTTTTTCAGGAAACGATGCCTCCCAACTTCTAAAAAAAATTATCAAAAAAGTCATAAATCTATTATATTTATATTTATTCAATCATTAATCTTTTAATTTAGGTAATTTAGTTTAGCTTCTAAACTTTTTGACGATTTATCAATATAGTCAATCCGATAGGTTTTAGCCAAAAACTGCTGACGTTGACATCATCCCTACGTGACATACCGTCACTAATGTGGACAATTTTACAATTTATTTTAATGTTTTTGAATTTTTTTTTGAATTTGAATTTATTTATTTCTTTTCTTTTCTTTTTATTTTCCTTTATTGCAGCTGGCAAGGGCCCACCACTTCAAAGGGCTACAAGCCCTCATAGGCCATCGGTGAGGGCAGTCCTTGTTGGCGAGGGTCCCTCACCCAAGCAAGGCCAGTCTATGGCGATCACCTAAGACTAACCACCGACAAAATGGAAAGAAACAAACAAAAAAGAAAAAAAAAAATTGTCCACATCACGCTACATAGGTGGTCAGTGCTAATTGGATTGCCACATTAGCAATTTTCAGTCAAAATTGATTTAAGGGCTACATTGATAAATTATCAAAAAATTTAAAACTAAATTGATGCAATTGAAAATTTTATAATTAAATTAACACAAGTGTAATTTATTTAGTAGGGGTGATCGGGTCCAGGGTGGGTAGGGTTAAGACCTGGACCCTGTACCTAACCCTGTTATAACCGATTCCCTTTTTTTGGACCCTATAACCGACCCTGTTTATTTTGGACCCTATACCCGACCCACCCTGTTTTTTCGGTTCGATTCCAAGGTGAACCTTGTTTCCACTCGAACCTGTTTTGCAATCTCCTAATATTCTACATGCCTTCGAATTTTATATTAATATGCGAGAAAATAAGGTAATTCTCCTAATTTGTATCGAAACATTAAGCACTCGTAATAAAATAAATACATGAACTTTTTAACTAAATGAAAAATTAAAGATCCACATGGCTAATTATAATACATAAAATCATAAGGCAAAGAATTAGCAACAAACATGGATTTAATATTAGTCTTATTCCCACGACTACTACATGAAGCTACTCATTTATGCAAGTATAACTCCTCTTGCAAAAGAGATATTAGGCGAGCTAATTCACGTGGTACATAAGAATTTGGCCATCCATCGAACGGTGCAAGAGGGAGCCGATGAGGGAGGGAAGCAAGTGAGGAAGAGGAACGATGAAGGATGAGTAATGTGCGTGTTTGAGAGAACAAAGAGGAAAAACACCGTATGATTGCAGGAGTAAGAATAGAAATAAGGGGGGGAAATAAGGTTTTTGACCTATACTTACAAAACCGGTCCAGTAACTGGTTCCTATGTGGGTAATCAATTAGACCCGGTTCCAAATTTTGGGAACTGGTTTCAACGGGAACCAGTTCCCAACCCTGTTTTTCGGGTGGGCCGGTTCAATTCCCGGGTAAACCTAGTCCGGTTGCACACCCCTAATATTTAGGACCTTTTTGGTAATTTTTCCCTTTACCTTCATGGTAATATATCTCGTAAACATATAGCATTAAACACCCATATCACAACACAACAAAAGCCTAGGTATAACAAAACTCAAAATCACTTGTTAAATCACATCTTATTGTGCAATAGTTTGTTTATCGTCTCTATACTAAGATGGGAAAGTATACATCACTATTAAAATGCATAAAAATTGTTATAGCGAATTATCCATACATAGTTTATTTGCACTTAACACATACCAAATATGATATCATGAATAATTGTAGACCCTATTACTTAACAAAATCAATTTCGTATATCAATCTTAAGATACGTTCGTTAGGAGTAAAAAAAATTCAAGAAACTATTTTCCGACTCTCAAACTATTTGGACACTTGGAAATGAATTGGCCTATAGGAAATATTTTTCATTGACCAAAATTGACATGCTACGATTTTGAAAAATGAATTCCCCTCCCATGAAAAGGGAAATCATTTTCCCCAAAGAGACACCATCGCGGTGCATTAGTAAGCACATCTCTCTCTATTACTTCCCTATCACTTTCATGCTCACAAGTAAAGAAGGAAAAATTGATCACTTTCCTTAAAAATGAAATTCAAGTAAATACATTTCCTTCGACATAAAGTTTTTCATAAAAGAAAGATGCCCTTAAGCTGCGTTTAGTAGTCTGAATTTGAGTCCCTCTATCCGGTGTTTGGTGACATCCTCCAAACTAAATAAATCCAAATATACCGGGATAAAATGTTTGATAAGTGTTTCGTTGGAATTTATTTTATGACCAAACATCTTTTCCGGAAGTCGTTCTTCGGCTTTTGATGAGAGCAAACTAGTTCTATGGTGACTCTAGATAGAAAATATCCAGGTGGACAAAAAATAACGGCAAACCTTTATTTCGAATTTCGAACCAAATTGTACATACAAACCGTGCATGAATTCAATCAACAACAAGGCTTGGAAATAGAACCATTTTTATAATAATACATGTGCACGAACTATGTTGGAATTTAATCAACAACAAAGCTTGAGAACGTGCAAAGATGTAATACCGAAATTTAATCGACGACGCGACACCCATGGTAAAGATGCACGCCGAAATTGAATCGACCACGAAACATCAGGATAAAGATATGTATCATAATTTAATCGACAACACGAATCGGAAAGCTATAACTAAGGAAAAATAAAGTGTAAAAATTAAAGATAATAAAAGATTACATTTTGGTTGTAGAGAGGGTCTCTTCCAATTGATAGAACTTGGTATTTATAGACATTCTATCATGATCATATGGGAGCAGTTTCTTCATGATTGAATTGTAGTTGGACACTTTCGAAAATAATGGTCCCATATTCCCACACTGTCAACTCCCTTCAAAATAGCAACGTTATCTCTAATGAGTTGTTTATTTCCTACATTGCCATTCCCTTCAAAATGGCAGCCCTATCTCCAAAGAGTCATTAATTTCCTACATTGTCAATTCCCTTCAAAATAGCAACCTTAATCTCAATTTTCACCTACCTATTCTCCACAATCTCTTTAATGGATTTACACCTACTTGAGCCTCAGATGAAATCCTCTTAATCGATAATCCGCTCATTAGTTTACACACTATCGATAACTTTGATAAAATAATCTGTCATCATTTGTCATTAGTTGACATGTGCTAACACTTTCATCCAAGTCATCAACTGCATATAATATCAACCAATCTTTAATCCATTTAATTGATTTCCTCCACGAATGACCAGGCATGTTCAAATAGTATATTCTTCATTCATTTCCTTTTCTTTGCTAATTTTGATGTTGCATATGAAATTGCTGAATCCACTTTTGTTATTTTCGAACAATCATCGCATATTGATAATAGCTAAAAATTAGACATTTTTGGATGTCAGCAATAAGAAATCTGATACGGGAGTTAGATAAACCCAAATTAGATTTAAAAAGTTAAAAATAACTTAACAAACCCTATTATTTTCCAATCATGGAGTGACGCATTCGGATATTGCTTCGCCGACCACCACAACCATAACCGATCATCATCACTTTCGACTACCACGCGATTGTCGTAATTTCCGACCACCGCCAATTATCGCCACTAGCTAATCAATAGTGTTTTGTTAACTAAAGGTGTAAAAAGTCTGAAAATGACACCGTTGCTTCCGATCATGGGGTTGATTTGCCAGATTGGGTTGTGCCAAGAAGCCAAAATTGATGATTACAATGTGTATGGTGTACGAATATCAGTTGCAGTGCTTTCCATGGCCTATACAAGACAAGTGACCAAGAGAACCAAGCATCGTCGCAATGGTTGAGAAAGTTCGACGGCTATGAAACTCAACCATCTATGGGTGTATAATCTAATTGTTTTTATCCAAAGCATGTTAACTGTTGCATAAGTGTGTAACCGTGAATATAACAACTTATTCCGCAACTATGGTGAAAATTTCGTAATTTTCCCGAAACATCATCTGCTTTAACCCTCTACCATATGTCACCTAGAATTCACTCAGTTCATCACATCCGAAATAGCCATTTAAAGGGACCAAAACCCAACAATAACATGAGTATGAAGGGGCGATGAGACACACACATACTTTCGGCCCGTCATCTCTCTCTTGTTGTGGATCAAAGTGTTTCTCTGCCTCTCTCTGTCAAAGCAGCTAGACACATTTTCAAGAATTTTCAATCTTATCATAAGTTGCACTAAATATTTAATGGGATTTTCTACAATTCGGAAGACATTCAAAGGATTTCTAATCCAACATTTAACTTATTATGTCTCAATTTGAATTGTACTGACCCAATACAACATAATTAATAACGCAAATAATTCTCAGACTTTGACTTAATATACAACCTCATTCTTAAATTTTCAATTTATGCGATATGATCCCTAAACTTCAATCTAACACGTAATATCATCCTTGGAAACTTTAATTTATTCTATGTAATCTTTGAACTATTGATAAATGTTTAATGTCATCAAATCTTTCATGTCATTTTCACATAGTTTAATGATGAAATTGGATATTTATCAATAATTCGAAGATCCTATTAAATAAAAAAAAATTAGTGATGAAATTATATATTGGGTCAAGGTTTATGAATAATATTGAATAAATTAAAAGTCCAAAAACAGTATCATTACGCTGGACCAACGTTTTCAAGGCCATTTATGTCATTTTGCCCGGTGTTTAATGTCGTCGATAATTTTTAATTTCATTTTTTGTACTCCATAAAAAAACAATTGAGGATCGAACTGACCCATTGGGTTCGGTCCGGTTTCAGGATCAACCCAAGACCAATCGATAATTTTTTATTTCATTTTCTGTACTCCTTAAAAATGCAATTGAGGACCGAACTAACCCAATAAGTTCAGTTTGGTTTCAGAGTCAACCCAAAACCAACCAATAATTTTTTATTTCATTTTTTGTACTCCTTAAAAGGGCAACCAAGGACCGTACCGATCCAATGGGTTCGATGATGAGCGAGATCAGCTAAGAAAAGCAAGTGGTGAGGGTCAAATGGGGTGAGCATTGAACATAATGAGTATCGAATGTCGAGCGGGAAGCAACAAGCCAAGTGAGCATCAAGCAGCAAGCAACACGAGTGACCAAAAGCGAGCGAGGCGAGTGTCAAGTGGTGAGCGGAAAAATTGTTTTTTTCGATTTTGGCAAATTAAAGACTAAGAGGACAAATAAGACAAAAGAGAACAAATACTAGAGGATGATCGCCATAAGGAAATGTTTATGCATTTTTGGACGCCGTGAGGACTCCTCACAAAAACATTTTCCTCATTAGTAAATTATAACTATTGACACCGTAAAAGACATTAAAAATCTAAATTATTAAAGAATAATGTAAAATTACTTGAACTCCTCACTAAAGGGCTATTTAATATTTTTGACACCGTTTATTTTAAGGTTTTCTCTATATAAAAATTATAAAAAATAATATATATATATATATATATATATATATATATATATATATAGTCAGGGTTGGTCTGGGTTGGACCGACCCGGAACTCTTAGGACCAACGACCAACCCGCACAGTGCTGGTCTAGGAATTCTAGGACCAATGATCGACCCAATCTCCCTGGGAATCGGACCAGGATCGGCAGGGTTGGGATGGTTCAGGGTTGACCCTAGACCGATGCTTACCCCTACTTCTCTCTGTCAAAGCAGCTAGAGACATTTTCAAGAATTTTCAATCTTATCATAAGTTGCACTAAATATTTAATGGGATTTTCTACAATTCGGAAGACATTCAAAGATTTCTAATCCAACATTTTATCTTATTATGTCTCAATTTGAATCGTATTGACCCAATACAACACAATTAATAACGCAAATAATTCTCAGACTTTGACTTAATATACAACCTCATTCTTAAATTTTCAATTTGTGTAATGTGATTCCTGAACTTTGATCTAATACGTAATATCATCATTGAAACTTTAATTTATTTTATGTCATCTTTGAACTATTGATAAATGTTTAATGTTGTCAATTCTTTCATGTCATTTTCACATAGTTTAAGGATGAAATTGGATATTTACCAATAATTCGAAAATCCTATTAAATATATTAAAAGTTTAGTGATGAAATTATATATTGGTCAAGGTTTTACGCTGGACCAAAGTTTTCAGGGCCATTTACGTCATTTTGCCCGGTGTATAACAGACATGGCTTTTCCCCTACCCACGACGGTTTCGCGTTTCGCCCCTTCTGCCTTCCCACTCATCATTCCACGTCGGACGATCCAACGGCGCTCCTCCCTCCGTTCCTCTCCGTCAAAACACCCGAGCCAATCCACGTCTCCCGAGTCTCCGCCGAACCCCCCGGCCGAACCTCCCGCTCCGGACCCGAGCCTCCGCGTCCGAGCCTCCGCCCCCCACTATAAAAATCGGAAAATAAAGAAAGCCTCGCCTTCTCTCCTCTTCCCGACGAAAGTGAAGCTCTCACTCTTCTCACAAAAATCCTCAGCAGAATTTCCAGAATCCCGAAGAACGGCGAGCGAATATGCGCCGCTGCTGATCGCGCGATTACGCGCCGGAAATCGTCTCCGAATTCGGATCGATCGTCGAGGTTTCCGCCGGTCTTGTTGTCGAGCGGCGGGGGAGGATCGGGATCGGCGGCCGTCGCGGGGTTCTTTAGGTCTCAATCCGGGGCCGGAGGGGAGCTCGGATTCGGGGCGCGGTGCCGGTGGGATGGGGAATTCGCGATGGTGAATCGCAATTCCGGTTCGGGCCGTGGCCGATCGCCGCATTGCATGCGCTGAGACTGCTCCGCCCCCGCCCCTCGCCCCTCGCCTCGCGCGAGCTGAGACTGTTCGGTCGGCTGGTTTTTTGGAGTTTGAGCTGGTTCATCGGCCGTCCGGGGAGGTGCAATGGCGCAGAATCAGAGCAACTGGGAGGCGGATAAGATGTGCGTTTGCTGCATTCCCCTTGGGATTTTCCTGGTTTTGTTTTGGCTGAGAATTGTGTGGCTTAAGGAGTTTCCGTTTTTTTTTTTTTTTTGTTGTTCTCGGGCTGTGTGGTTTGTGCAGGCTCGACGTTTACATCTATGACTACTTGATGAAGAAGAAGCTGCACAACACGGCGAAGTCATTCATGACTGAAGGGAAGGTGTCGCCGGATCCCGTTGGTGAGACAGAATTTATGATGCCAAAGTTTGGTTTTTTTTTTTTTTTTTTTTTTTTTTTTTTTTATTTATTTATCTTTAATTTAGCAATGCTGAACCCTGTTCTGCTTTTAGATAGTCATAATCTGAGCCTAAATGAAGTAGGACTTGGGCCTGAGGCCGTGCTTAGGTGCATGGTTGGGTAACTTGAAAGGGAACTCAAATGTCGTCAGATTGCAAGTTATTCTCTGAACTTCATGATGGTTTCCACGTTTTGGTGTGGTTGAGAATCGCTACTGTTATTTAAACATGTTTGATTTTTCCAATGAGTAAACCTAATGCAGTCTCGCTTAAGCAAATTATTCAGTTGAGCTAAATGTTTACTTGAGTGTTTAGTTAGCAGAACTTTATCGGTCAATATTCGTTACTAAAAAGGATAACAGTAACCCCCATTAACTACTGAATTTCATAGTAATAGAAATAAGTTGTTGTGGGATGAAGTTGGATGGGAGATTTACTTCACGGGCGTACAAAAAGAATTCCAATCCCAATGCAGAGTTTCACTCCATGATTTAAAGGATCAGATATTTTCGAATTAAATTTTTTCCTCATAATGCATAGACAAACATTGGAATTAGAACTGTCGAGTCGCAGTCAATTCACCTGAATTTAATGCGACCAACTCAATGAACCTCACCTTTTTTCTTTTCTGATAGATGGCTAAGAGCCCATTATGTCAAAGTTGCACATTTTTTTTTCTCCCAAGGACTGTTTTTTGAGCTTGTGAAAAGAATTATGACCTGTGAATTATGCTGGCTAATTCACAATCCTCATGTTTAGTCTTGGTGAATCAGTTGATAGAATTTGTATCTATTAGTTGAATTGGTGTCGTTACTGTTCATTGGAGTTGAGCATCCTGGTCAATTCTCCATTCGAGCATTTTGGAATAATTTGTTTTCTGTACATGCAGCGATTGATGCTCCTGGGGGATTTCTTTTTGAGTGGTGGTCAGTCTTTTGGGATATATTTATTGCAAGGACTAATGAGAAACATTCTGAAGCTGCTGCAGCATATATTGAGGTGGCTTCATATTTGTTAGGACTTCATCTAATGTTACCTGGAAGGCTATTTTCCTTTATTGTATGATCTGTGTGATTTTATAGGCACAACAAGGTAAAGCAAGAGAGCACCAGCAGCAGCAGCAGCAGCAGCAACAGCAACTGCAGATGCAACAATTGCATCTTATGCGTCAAGCTCAGCTGCAAAGAAGAGACTCTGCTCAGACTTCACTTGGTCCTGCAAATGCCGTCAACTCTGAAGGAATGTTAGGGCAACCTACCGCCAGTGCACTAGCAGCAAAAATGTATGAGGAGCGCTTAAAACTATCTAATCCGATGGATTCCCAGGTTTCCCAACCACTTCTTGATGCTAGGTTGGCCCTCCTAAAGTCAACATCAAGTCATCCTGGGTAAATTTTGCATGTCAATTCCATCTAATGACACACATTTTCTTGATAGTCTTATTCTCTTGTGGACATAGCAACTAATAGCTTGATCTTCCTGTCGTAGTCAATTGGTCCAAGGAAATTCTGGGAGTGTAACGGCAGCACTGCAACAAATCCAGGCAAGAGAACAGACAGTTCATAGCTGCATTACCTAATCCTATAACTTTCCATCCCTTATTTCTTCATTTAATTTTCATCTGCTCATGGCATGTAGGACATCAAAGGTGAGGTTAACATAACTGGAACTCCGAGGTCGTTGTCTATGAACCCTTCAATCTACAGCCAGGGAGTCATGCAGCCAAGACCTGGAATTGGGAATGCAGGTAAATTAAGTTCTTCATTGATAGAGGTCCACACTTCAATCGAGCTGAATGGATACAAAGCTTTTTCCCTTCTTCAGCCTTGTAATTGTCCCATAAATTGCCCTCAGCTTACCATTTCACATGTCTTTCTCTAAAACCACAATTAAGTTATGAGACACTGGATGGTTATCAAATTTATGGACTTAGTTCATGAGCTAAGAATGTGCAATATATCTGTAAAAAGGAGAAAAAAAAAGAAAACAAAAAAAAGAAAAAAAAAACTGTTCCTATCGAGCTCCCCATTGAGGTTAGAAATGCAGAAATAGTTTTCTACTTAGAGAAATAAAGAAGATGGAGTTTTTTTATCTTGATCTATTTGGTCTTATTGCAATGGATTCAATCGACTCCTATTAGATCATTAATAATTTGCAAGACTTATGTCATTTGGTGTTCCCTAGTTGAAAGATTCAAACCTCATTTGCCATCTACTTGGAACCAAGGATCAATTCTTTCATGTAACAGCCGGACTTCTTCAGTCTTGTAGCATTTAGCAAGTTAAACATAGAAGAACAATAACTTAGTGTGAAACTCGTCCATTTAGTTAGGCTGTTTTCTGCAATAACTAAGTGGAGGACCCTAACTTTTAAGCAAAGGTCACTTCCCGATTACATTGTGTGTTCTGTTACTATTTTAAAAAAGAAAAAAATCTTTTGTCTTGTTAAGGATTAAACCCTGGAGCAGGCGATTTACCACTGAAAGGATGGCCTTTGACGGTGAGTTGAGTACATTGCTTATCTGGTGAAAGTTCGTGCATTCATATTGTGTTGTCTTAAAATTTTGCCGGGCCAATATCTCTTTTCAGGGTATTGAGCAGATTCGACCAGGTTTGGGTGCACAGGTCCAAAAACCATTTTTACAGAGTGCAACTCAGTTTCAGCTGTTGCCACAGCAACAGCAGCAGCAGCTTTTAGCTCAGGCTCAGTCACATTCACCTATCTTTGGTGACATGGATCCTCGAGTCTTTAGAGGACTACCCAGGGGAACTTTAAATGCAAAAGAAGGCCAGGTGGTTGCGAATGATGGATCTGTCGGCTCTCCAATGCAATCTACTTCATCGAAGGTAATTTCAGTTTTTAATGCATTGGTGAAGATCTACTATAGTTGTACATACACCAGGCACTTTCTAGTTTTGATTTTGTTGCTGAAAGGTTATTGGTTTCAGTGTTGATCTATTTGCCAGAATGACCCTGAAACCTTACCGTATGGTTCTAAGAGATAAATTTTGTGACCAAAAGGAAAAATGGAGAAGTCATCATGCTATCACTATGCTTCAATTGTTAACATTCCTGAGAAATAAGCTTTTGTTACCAGAAAAATGGAAAAACCATGATTTTATGAGTAACTATTTTGCTTCCATCAATTACATTGAAAAGAGAAGGGTTAATGTCATCAATGGTCTGTGCATTTTTGCCCGAAATTTAAAATCTTTACTCTACTTTTGTTTTGTTCAATAGCATGGCTCTACTTTTCGGAAAGTGTCACGTGTCATCCCTATATCGGTCGAGTGACGGAATTTGTTAAAGTGGAGTTAAATGCCATTAAATATTTGACATTGTGGATTTTCTCTCTTTTCAAACCCAAGGGGAAAATTTTGTCTTAATTTTCCTTTTGTTGTTCAAACCAAAGTTGACATGACTCTCTCTCTCTCTCTCGGGCCCATGCGCGCACGCATAATTTTCCTTTCAGCTTCTTTCCTTATGCTTTGTACTCTTCTCTCTCATTTCGACAAAGCCAAGTAAAGCCTCCATAGCCACAAGCCCACTAAAAGTTACCATGAAAATTCATGCCCAATTGCTACTTTATTTTGTGTCCTTGAGTGAGCAAGTAGAGGTGATGTCACGGGGTGATACCATCACCCAAATCAGCAAATTAAGGTCTTTGAACCTAAGCCTTTCAAATGAGAAGCCTGGACATGTTTTTGTGCACTCAAGACATGGCCATGACCGGGAGACTTGAACTCGAGTGGCCATGGCAGCTACAAACCAGAGTTCGAGTTCAAGAGGCCACGGTAGTCATAAGCTCAAGATCTAGCAGCCATGGTCACGAGTTCAACTTGAGCTCAAACGGCCATGTCCAGGAGCTTGAGATATGGCGTTCGAGTGGCCATGGCCATAGCGAGCTTGAAGCTCAAGCATCTCAAGCATCCATGGCCACGAGCTCCAAATCTTGTGTCGATGGTTGGGAACCTTGAGCACGGTTGCTAGCACGAGCTCGAAGTGCGAGTAGCCATGGCCATTGCAAGTTCAAATCGAGCGGCTATTGCCAAGAGGTCGAGATATAGTGGAACGACTCAGTCCGATGAAGGCAAGGAGTGGGCTGGGGCCAAACGTCTCGGACAAGAAGCAGCTCCTGGCAAGCTCATAGGATGGTGAAGGGGCAAGAAGGAACTGAATTGCACACCATACGGGGGGAAAATATCCTAGGAATGTGTGTGTGTGTGTGTGTGTGTGTGTGAAATGGAATTAACTCGCGGAGGCTCCTTATGATGTAACGGTAAGCACTACTTTGGAACTCTGAAGTTAAGGTTGCTCAGGCTAGAGCACTATCAAGATGAGTAACCTCTTAACCTCTTAGGAAATTGTTTGCATGTACACTAAAGGATAAACCGTGAGGCTTGGTATGGGATTGACAGAAATGGACAATACCTCCCGTGAGTCAATCCAGAAATGTCACGATATAGTATTGGAGCGGGACTCCTCTAGTAGGGGTGTGATTTAGTGACAAACCACGTGGAAGTTGTTGGGCCTATAACGACCTAGTCCAAGTCCAACAAGTCCAAGTCCAACAAGTGTGGGTAGTGGTTACTGGTAAGAAGTGGTAGGCTTCTAGGATGGCAAAAGGGGTGAAGAGTAAACTAAATTGCACACCGAATAAGGGGAAAGCATGCTTGGAATATGTATGTGAAAAATGGAATTAACTCAAGGACGTGCATTTTGATGTAAGAAGCTTTGCTTCAGAACTCCAAAGTTAAACATACTCAGGCTAGAGTACTACCGAGATGGGTAACCTCTAACTTAATCCAGGGACGTCACATATGGTTAGCTTCGAATTTGGCCATGGCGGCCATGAGCTTGAGCTTGAGCTTGAATGGCCATGGCCGCCGTAGCTTAGAACTTGAGGTTGTGGCCATGGCACCCATGATTCCCTCCCTCCCTCTCTCACAGTTTTACTTTTTTCTTCTATGTTTTATATTGCCTGATGTGGCGTCTATTTGGCACTACATAACAATTTTGAGCAAACCATTATACGACAAGTGTAATCCAGGGATGTCAGCAAAATGGACTGGCAAGAGAAAATATATGAGTAGAGAACTAGCTATGATGCTTTCTGAAAAGTTGAGGAACGATTTGGATCTTCTGGTAAAATTATAGGGACCATCGGTTACATTAAACCCAAAATAAAAGGTTCCTCTTTTACATTAAACCCAAAATAAAAGGTTCCTGTTTTAACTTCCAGCAAGACAGAAGGTGCCTTCCCCTTGTCCAGATTGACCCTTTTGCATGAAGTGTGAGGCGTCTACTCAAAAGGGCATTTTCAATTTGTTTCTGCCTGAGGACATTTTCTCAGATCAGAATATTAGTAGTGCTTGTGAGGAGGCCATCAAGATTAGCTAGTTTATGCTGTTTGTTGACTCAGTGGTTTACGTGCATTGCCAGCACTAAGTACTTTACAACATCACTTTGAGCTTTTTGTCCAAGCCAAATTTCAATACTTTGCAGATGAATATGCCACAGCAGTCTTCGTCTCAGCAACAGCAAGATCCTTTGCAGTCACAGCAAATGCAACAGGTTTGGCTCCTTCTATTATAGAGATGATTTGTGTCTTTTCCTATTAAGAAAACCTTTAGCTATGTTAGAAAGCGAATTTCAAATTAACTCAGGATGTCTTTCGAGTAACACTCACTGGACCAAAAATCTTTATTCAAAATATTGACAGTACTTTCAGATAGGATCTTTGTTCTGAATGGCAAAGTGATGACTTTTGCTTTTGATGTGACAGAACAACAGGAAGAGGAAGGGGCTTTCATCTTCTGGACCTGCTAACAGTACAGGCACAGGAACTACGGTTGGAGCCCCCAACTCCCAACCATCTACTCCTTCAACTCATACACCTGGCGATGGAGTTTCCATGGCAAGCAATGTACAACAAGCTGGTAGTATGTCGAAAGGTTTGATGATGTATGGTTCAAATGGATTGGCCGGTCTTACATCTTCTGCAAACCAGCTGGTATTTGTCTTAACTCAGTGATCCTTGTGGCTAAGAAATCAGTTGCTTGTCCTTTCTTATCATCAGTGCCAATGTCATTATTGTCCTCAATTGCTTGATTTTCCATTTAACAAGTCACTGACTGTATAAATATGCACCTTAGTAATCATACTAATTATAGTGTGCCAACCAGTTGTTTAGTTACGCAGGTGTTCTCTGCTAGTCTATTTTCTTGGAGTGGTGATGCTGGAATGCTAGCATAAGTGGCCATTTCAGGAATAAAAAATCTGCCTGGATTCCTATTTAAATGTTTGAAATATCTGTGCAAGAATGTCACCAGGAGTGCCTGGTCTCATAGAACAATGATCTTTTGCATTTTTTTATCTGTCTGCAGCACATGTCTCTACAAGCCAGTGGCCTGCATTTATTGTTACGCCTGCATCTTGTGTGGAAACACCTTTAGATAACTCATAGCTCTTATGAGTCATTGGCATATACCTTGTTTACCATTCCATTTGGATTGCAGGATGACATAGACCATTTTGGCGATGTTGGCTCTTTAGATGATAATGTAGAATCTTTTCTCTCACATGATGCTGGTGATGGAAGAGACATGTTTGGAAAGCTAAAGCAGAACACCGCTGAACATGCTGCAGATTCTTCAAAAGGTAATTGATCCGACTTCTTCCTTCTATTTGCAGTAGATGTGATAGCTGACCCTATTTTTCCTTTTCAGAGTTTTCCTTCAGCGAAGTTAGTTCCATACGCAAGAGCAATAGCAAAGTTGTCTGCTGTCATTTTTCTTCGGATGGGAAGTATTTGGCAAGTGCTGGTCATGACAAGAAGGCAAGTATTGATACTGAGCATAATTTGCTTCTAGGTGACGAATGTAAATGGATCATAATTGTTATTCAAATGTTTGTACATTGTGCTTCCCTCGAGCTCTTGGTGTATAAGCTTTGTGCTGCGTGAAAATTTCTGCACTTGAGGTCTGCACCAGTGTTTGAGGGTTGTGCAAAGTACTGAAAACTTTGTCTAGTTCATAATGTCAGATGTTTACGTTGATTATAAACAATATGATGATGTTAGATACTTTTCTGTGTGACATCAATAGGTTATCCTCTGGAATGTGGAGACTTTTCAAACTGAGAGCACTCCAGAAGAACATACTTACATAATCACTGATGTGCGTTTCAGACCGAACTCGACACAATTGGCAACATCTTCATTTGATACAACCATTCGGGTTTGGGATGCGGCGCAAGTATAGTCTCTACCTTATTTCATTTCTTGTCTAACATCTTTGACCCTAAATAGGTCAAAAACGAATTGTGCTTATGATCTTTGGGTGTTGCAGCCAAACTATTGCTTACAGTCATTTACTGGACACACCTCCCACGTGTTGTCCCTCGACTTCCACCCTAAGAAGAGTGATCTTTTCTGCTCTTGCGACAGTAACAGTGAGATTCGTTTCTGGAGTATTAATCAATACTCGTGCACCCGTGTCTCCAAGGTTACAAAAAAATCTCAGCTGATTTTTTGATTCTCAGACCTTACTGCAGCTGTTCTGAAGTACTTGATTGTTGGATGTGCAGGGAGGTGTTGCACAGGTAAGATTTCAACCCAGGATAGGGCAGTTGCTTGCGGCAGCAGCAAATAATGTGGTGTCTGTCTTTGATGTTGAGACAGACAGGCAGACTCACTTGTTGAAGGTACCAATATATATTTCGCTAGAGTGAAAGGGAGCTCTGAATTTGTCTAAAAGGAAATTGTACATATAAGTTCCAAGAATGGGGCGGACATTCTAACCAGAATTGCTAATTGTAGTGGGATAACTCTTTACATTTCCAGGGGCACCCGTCAGATGTACATTCTCTAAGTTGGGATGCCAATGGAGATTATTTGGCATCTGTCTGCCCGGATTCTGTTCGGGTGTGGCGACTGTCCTCTGGTGAATGTGTTCACGAACTCAATTCCAGTGGAAACAAGTTTCACTCATGCGTGTTCCATCCAACCTATTCCAATCTTTTGGTTATTGGCTGTTATCAGGTGATGATTGGTGCTATTATTGGTATATGCGCTGCACATGATTGCTTTTATTTCACTGTAAAAAGAATGCAATCAGCTTTTATTTCACTGTTAGACTGCAATTTGGCTTTTAGAGCGTTTCAATCACATTTAGGGTGCATTTCTTATCCTGTGGAACCAATTCATACTTCAGAAAGAATTGGTTGGATAAATGATTCCCTAGAAGCGTACTTCAAATCTTTTTTCAACAGTAATCTATTTAGATTATTTTTTGGGCCAAATCCTTTAAGTAAGAATCTGACTCGTATTTGAAGGGCTTTGAAAAGGAATTACAACTTTCTGTCATGCATGTTGCACATCACATGAATCTCTTTAGACCGAATGACTTGTGGGAATTGTAACTGTTATCAATACTTTTTAGTTTCTCAGCCTTAGTTCGGAATTGTTTGATGTATGCTTTATCCCTTGCAGTCGTTGGAGTTGTGGAACATGGTAGAGAACAAGTGTCTGACGGTCACAGCTCACGAGTGTGTTATTTCGGCATTGGCCCAGTCACCGTTGACAGGGATGATTGCCTCGGCTAGTCATGACAAGTCGGTCAAGATTTGGAAGTGAAAGTTCACTCCTGCTTCTTTTCTTGCTTTTTAGAAGCCTTCGATTTGAGCGTGTGTCGAGAGCTGAGGAGGGTCACAAAGCAGCCAAAACCACTGGTGGTTGGCACCCATACTCCACCAACACAATCTATCCATTTAATAAGGTTGAAGCAGGATCTCGCTCAGCTTCGTCGTAATTGTGAGCCACCCTATTATCTGTAACACTATGATTGTCCCTTGGGAATGTACCAAGATCTTGATTTATCATCGTCGGAATCATAATTTCTTGTCTATCAAGATTGTCGGGTTAAAAGTTGCGTGACTTTGCTAGTTTAGGAGAAATTGTTTTTGTCTCCTCGAAACGTCTCAGAATTGCCTATCTACTTCGGCCTGATGACGTTAATGGAGTTCCTTGTACGCTCTTTTCATTTCTGTTTGTTCTTGGATGGACATATGTGAATCAAAGCATCCTGTGGGCTTTTTTTCTTTCCCAGGTCGAGTAAAATGCGTGTCGATGTCTGATCATCGGACTAACTCGTTGGGTTGAGATTACACTGTTGATTGTTTTCTTGGATACAAGGAGGAGTCATGAAACTTGATCGTATCTTTCTGTCTCGGAGCACGGAGGTCTTGCAAGGATTTCAAATGTTTTCCCAAATGAGAGAGAGCGAGAGAGAATGAAACGATGGCAGTAGCATGGAGGTCGATGGTGGAGATGACAATTGCGGTGACGGAGGTGGTGGCAGAGGAAAGAATAGGAAGGAGGAGGAGAAGAAAAGGAAAAGATCGAGAGCTCTCCTCATATTGCAAGACATTTAATAGGACAACTGCTACAACTGCTAATAACTCTTACATGTTTCGACAAAGGCAGGTGCTGATATGAAATTTCCACTGCACATTTGAAAATGATGGGTGGAAAGGAAAGCAGTGGAAAATGGAATGTCGGGTGACCTCAGGTAGACACTGCCTCTTTTTTTCCTCAGCTTTGCTGTCGTCCTTTACTAAATTAAACAACTAAAGATTCACGATAAATCAAACATTAAACAGTGGTAAAAAAAAAAAAAGAACATGTATGCAATTGCAAAAAGGAGCACCCACGTACGACTGCCAGCCCCTTCTTTGGAAGGGGGATCTTGGCAGGGAAAAGTTTTTGAGAAAACGAGAGTTCCAGAAGTAAGGAATATTCAAGAGTATTTTTCTTTTCATGGGAGAGGCCTTTGATGTTTACAGGACCTCGAGGCTTCTCTCACTGCAAAATTCTCTGACAAAGCTGAAAGCGAATCGAAGTTGCATGGCTCTCTCTCGTGTCTTTGCTTTCCCAGAAAAAGCTCATATCATTGTCGACATAGAAAGAGGAAAGAAAAGGGTTGTGCTTAAGAAAATCTCAAACGGCCGGCACTTTCAAATCTTCCTCTTATTCCCACTTTTTCGCGTCCAGGTTTGTCGCATTGAACATAAATATTTATTATCACATTAGGTGTTAATACTATCTTTTTTTGCGCCGTAAATTAGGTGTCAATATTGTCGTGTCACTTTCTCTTTGAAATTTTGTCCCGTGCACAAGAGGTGGGAGACCAAATTTGCAGATATGCATGGCCTGTGTTATCTTGAACTTGACTTTTTATTCTTGATGGTGCATATGATGCATCGAGTGCATGCCATGTAAATTAATTTATGCAGGCCATGACCCTAGAATAATCTGTAGATCTCCCCATTTCGATCAATTTTTAAACCCGCAAGATTGGTTTAATAATTAAAAACAAATATGTATGCGATTTAGGTCCGTGAGACAAAGTGTATGTTCCTCTGACTGCTAGCTGCAAATAATCCCATGTTAATTCATCTGCCTAACTATTCGATTGTGCCTTACATTTTTCATGAGGCAGTTATTGTTTGTTAGATTAAGTTATGCCTAGACGATTACTCTCCTCAATGTAAAAAATTATATAAGTGTTCGAAAATAACGTCAAATTACATCCCGTTAGAATTATTCAAATGCTTGCACTCTTAAGTGTTTCTCAAGTCTAGATATACCCAAAGCAAAAAAAAAAATCCGAGATAAGTGAGAGAGATAGAGAGAGAGGGAATATTGGTGATAGGGAGCATCACGGCCCCTCGCAACCACTAGTAGGGCAGGCTTGGCTCTTGCTGGGGGCGCACCGCTAGTTACAATAGGCCGTGACGCCTCTCTTCTCTCTCTTCTCTCTTGGCTTTCTTTGTATAGCGTTAGTTGATGGTGTACTTATTTGGTGTCACCTTAGTACCACATGCACATTTTATGTCACCTTAATAATTTCATTTTGTCTCTAATAGTGATCGATAGAATGAATTGACTGCATAAACTGAAAATTTGAGGGACTTAAAGTGTAGAGAGGATAAAACTTGGAGAACTAAAAATGTGCTTTGCCGCTGAGCCTTGTCACCCCCCAAAAACACAATCAATTGATTGGCATACCCACACAAAAACCCATATTCACGTACTTAAAGTGTAGAGAGGATTGGACCTGAGCAGGTCCTTAAACTGCTCAAACGGTTTCTTGGGGGAGGGGGGGTTTCCCATAAAAACCTCTTCCCATAGGGCTCTCCGCCACAACCCAAACCCCTTTGGGGGGGAAGGGTAAGGATCCCACCCTAGATCCCCACGACGCTTCATCCCCGTGAAATACCGGGTCAACGTACAGGGAAATGAAAGGGGCTCTCCCTAGGTAAAATTTGGAGAACTAAAAATGTGCTTTGCCGCTGAGCCTTGTCACCCCAAAAACACAATCAATTGATTGGCATATACACACAAAAACCCATATTCACGTACTTAGATACCAATGGCCTAAATATGGTTACTTTTTAAGTCTTTTTATTTCACAAATCTGTATAAGTGAGTGTCGTATGAAAGTCATGGTATTTGTGAAGTCTCAAAATTTATACTCTTTTTCGTATATTTATGCTCTAATCTCAAGAAAGTATGTCATGCTCAGATCGAGTGAAAGGGAGACAGTTGCGTTTATTACTTAAACAATTTCATAGGTTAGAACTTAGAAAATTGTCTTATGTGATCTTAGTGACAAGGGTAGTATGCTTAATTTAGAGTAACTCAACTTTCATAGTCTTAATCACTGAGAACCCTTCCCACATGAGAAAAAAGAGATGAAAGATTTGAATCTCTACCTTCTCATGAGAGGTTGGGATGGAAACAATTAAGTATAGGTGTGGATTTCGATTCCTACGCCCTGCAATGAGATATAACAAAAAATGTAAAAGTCGGTATTAAAATAAGAGTAGAGTAGGATTGACAAAAAAAAAAAAAATAATCATATTATTAATAGTGCATAGCACACGGACAGATAATATATTAAAAAGATGCAACATTTGCTTAATAAGTGCATACAAGCCACTCACAACAAATGAAATACCACTAAATGCATCGACCAAATTAATGCGGCAACCGTCTTGATAATGGTAGAGGGAGGCCAAAGAGTCAATCCAATTGAGTAAAGGGGTTGTGCAGAAGTATGAATCTTGAGTAATGATGGGCTAGAAGTCCGTTCCTGAGCAACAAAAGTCAAACCATCATTGCTTTCGAGCTGAACCAGTGGCTTTGAGAATTGAGAGCAGATTCCAGACGAGGGAAGATACATGGGAAAAGCCAAAAGATTTACATCATTTATGTCCTAGAAATTCATGTACATTTAGTGGCATTAACAGTACCCAGAGAGCAAGAAAAAGATGCTGCTTGAGTGCTGAGGGTCCGCTAGGTGAAAGGCCCTAATGATGATGGTAAGGAAAGAAATCTGATGAATTGATAATAAAAGAGCCACCAAGCTTGAACACTATTTAGTATATTCTCTGAATTTCCAACAGTTAGATGACATTATGAATCCGTGGGCATTGGAATGAAAACATACAGTTTTGTACCTTGAAATTGACTCTATTATATTGAATGATCAGACAAGTTGGAGCTTGTCAAATCATTATATCTTTTTGCATTTATCTATTATTCTATTGTCATACCCTGGCATTGTATATCTGCACATATAGTCCAAGAGAAGGGGAAAAAAATATGATTCAGCCAGTGGGTATGGTCAGAAACAAGCTGACATTGCTGTGACAATTATTCCAACTTCCCAAGCCATAATCAGATGGAATTTAGCTCCATTCAAGATTTCAATGAGCTTTGCTAGTTTCAAACCAAAAACTATCATTCTTTAAGGCACTAGAGTGTATCCCCATTAAAAAGGAACATTAATTAAAATTTCTCTAGATTGCCCACAGCCTCCTTAGCAACTTTATATCACCATAATGTCATAAGCTTGGCCCCATCGAGTGAGATATACATTGCAAACTAATTGAATGCTATCAATATCATTTTATGAATTTTGTCAGAAAACATCCTTTCGAGGGACACTCGTTGTCGAGCAATCAAATAACAAAATCTAACCATTTTTTAATGCATAGCGGATGTTTTAAAAATCAAACATTTTCCCATTAAGTGCTCTCATAAGGATGCCCAAAACTTATCAGCTAAAGAAATCCAAAGCGACCATCGCTTATTCTATTTGGTCCGTCAAACATCGCTTAGAGTCCGCTGCAGAAAAATCAATCAAAGTTCAATATATTCCAGATTGAAGGTGATTAAGATAATTAATCAAATTAGCATCACTAATTTTTTTTTAAAAAATAATAATATTTTTTAAAAGGTGGGGGTACACAGCCCAAACGGTAGACAAAAGGCCCTTTTGGCATTGGCCACACGCTCTCTCATGCATCAGTTTTTTTCCTTTTCCCATTTTCTTTTCAGCAGTAACGCAGAAGAAAAATTCAGATCAGATTGATTATCCAATTAATTTAATATAAACAATATAAACAATAAGAAAAAAAAAAAATTCATAGTGGGGAATCTCTCAGCCAATGGGATAATTTCTCTATTTCCTATTTTTCTCCTTTTTCTCTTTTTCTCTTTGCATGTATCCGACAATTGGCATAAGATGCTCGTCTACATCACGGGAGCGCGTGGGCCGCAACCCCGCAGGGAGCGCGTGGGGGTGGCTACAAATCTTATCTGTAGAGAGAAAAAGGAAAATGAAAATTCAAAAATATTTTTTAATTTAGAAAAAATATCTGGAAAAAAAGAAGAGCACTTTCCACCTGGCCACTAGAAAAGGAATCCAATGTCCTCAAGCCGTCGCAGTTCGCTCGATTTTCTCGCCGTCGTCGTCGCTTTCTTTCTTTCTTCTTCTTCTTCTTCTTATCGTATCGCGAGAAATTGGAAAAAGCGTGAAATAGACATGGCGTCAGCAATCTCGGGAGGGAGGGACCGGAGCATTGGGCGCGGACAAATATTAAGAAATCTTATTTTGAAAAATTGCTTTGATTTCTTTTTTTCCAAGATGTTGTTACCCTGAGGATTTTCTAATTTCCGAAATATATATACACACACACATGTAAACGAGATGTTTTTTTCATTTGTTCAAAGATGAAATTTATGTCCTAGACATTATTTTTGCCCATGCCACGTCAGCACCGCTTGTGCCGAAAGCCGTCGGACAGCGCTGGCCAACGTGCCATGCCGGCAAAAATAATGGGTGACCCTTTTTCTTACAATTCAAAATGAGTGTGTGGTGCACTCGCGTTCGGGTTTGCATCTTATTTAAATTGATGAGGTTTACCGAATATTTTATAGGTCTCGCATTTTGTTGCATATCTTTCACAAACATTTTTGAAAATAAAATGAAAAATAATTTCGTAAAGCAAACATCCTTCGGTTCGCCAATCATAGATTTAATATCCTAAGAAACTCTCAACTTGAATTCAGTCCCAATTCTATCATAAAATTTTTTGCATCTCCCATTTTTGACTAACTTTTAATTTAGTCTCAATTTTACACTACACCTTTTTTTTGATCTCATAAAAAACGACCAACTTTTAGTTTAGTTCAAATTCTATCCTAAACTTTTTCTTATCTTATAAAAAAACCACCAACTTGTACTTAAGTCCTATATTTGTCTCTATTAACACTCCGTTATTGCTCTAGATTTTCCTCGAATTTAAGATAAAAAAAGGCATGCTTTGGAGATAAATGTCAACATCAGCTCAAACCACATCTTTTCGCTTTGAAATTTTGGTAGAAAGTAGAGTACTTTGGGTTGGCATTTTTCAATGGCTCTTACTCTTATGAAAGTTTTCCTTCCATCTCGCCATGGGAATGTTCAATTTTGCACTTGGTTTTCAACATCTCGTGCTTAAGAGTCTTACTTCTCTCAAGGTCGGAGAGCCTACACTCAGGGCACTCGACCACCTAACATGGGAGCTTTTTCATCTCTAAGTTGATTAGAGAAAATTTAGACAGGATTAACATGGGATTCAAGTAAAAGTCAATAGTTTTTTAGAGAAACTTCCAAATAAGGGTTTGAGGTGTCCTCATTTTCTCAAATAAAAGTTAAAAGTGGACTTTGTTTCATATAAGTGCATGAAGTGGCCAAATCATATTAAATATAGGTTTGAAGTGACTAAATTATCTCAAATAAGGGCCTTTGGCTAGCCTGTGACTATTCCAGTCATCGAAGAAATGGCATTTTGGTCAAAAAATTGTAACCATATTTGTATTTTTTTTTCCTTTTTTTCTTTTTCTTTTCTTTCTCTTCCCTCCCCTAGCCATCGCCGTTGATGGTTAACGAAGGTTGCTTGCCTTAGGCAAGGGCGACCCTCACTAGATCGAGTGAAAAGCACCCTTGCCCAATGTTGGTAAGGGCTGCCCAAGCGAAGGTAACCCTTGCCTTCGCCAAATCTGGCGAAGAGAGCCCTTGCCAACACCAATAGGGGTGACCCTTGCCTAAGTTTGACGACCTCCGCCATGGCCGCAAAGGAAAAGGGGAAAAATAAAAAAGAAATAAGAAATAATTAGAAAAAAAATGAATTAAAAGACAAAAATGCCATTCAGTTTGAAAGGTTAGGCCATTTTTTGAAATTGATATGACCATTGTAGATCTTTATTTGAAACAAGTTCCGCTCTATGTTCTTATTTGAGATGATTTAACCACTTTAAGTTCTTATTTGAAATAAAATCTGTTTTAGACCCTTATTTAAGAAAATGCATTTATTTGGAATTTTCCCAATTTTTTGTGAGAAAAAAGTTTAAGGTAGATTGAGACTACACTTAAAGTTGAGATTTTTTTTTTTTTATAAGGGATGGCTTCATCAAAGTACAATAGTAAGTTAAAGTTTCATTTGTATAAGATATTCGACATGGCTCTCGGGAGGAAAATTTTCTAAATGATATGGGTTTATTTGAGTCTAATATATCTGAACTCTTCATATTATTGATTCCCATACTAGACCCACAGGATCTAAGAGCTAGAATCCACTAGGATCACATGAATCCAGTACACCTAGGAATGCCTTCTTCAAAAGTCATAGTGCCGCGTTAGAGTAGAAATTGTCCAAACATTCTTCATACTTGTATGATAACCAACTTAATCATAAACTTTTCAATTTAGTTAATTTAGTTATAAACATTTTGACGATTTTCCAATTATTTTTCATTCATTCATTTTCAAACGCGTTATAAGGAATTGGTTTTAGGGAAAATATTTTTCAAATCATTCATTTTCATGAAATAACCACACCCTCGCTTATAAACAAATCTTGTGCCTTTTAAATGTTCGCCATTGGTCTTCGTTTTTCCCAGCCAAGTTGCTTTGAAGGAACTGTAAATTGGATATTAGAATGCTTATTTGAACAAATTATACATACTTGTCACTATGTGATATGCTCAATTCCGAGCCATGAATATTAGGAATTACATGCTTCAAAACAACCGAATTATTGGTAAATTAAAACCCTAAATATTTTCTCAAAACAATAAGAAGAATCGTTTGGAATTTTGAGGTCCAAAAAGTTCCATTTCAAATAAATCATTCTTTTAAAGATCAACCCCCATTTCCTTTAAGAAAGATATAATGAAATCTAGTTAGACTTTGTGTCGCTATTATCAACAATCACACCGTTTCATGGTTACATAACACATTTATGCTCCAGCCTATATGACTTTGATCACCGACCCTATTTGGAATCGACGACCTTCTTTCCTCTCATGATCTCTAGATGTTCAAGACCATATACCCCTTTTATAAATACTTGATGGGCAAGCGCTACGAGATTTGCCACATCTCGCATTCATTAACCGACGACTTGAGCCCCGAGAAAATGGATATATAGCCACCAAAATGTTCGAATACATCCTATTACTAGCGCGATACCGAGTCATTTCTTTTAGCAATTGCGCGACACAAACTCAAGTTGAAATTCATACCAAACTAATTCACTCAATTCAAAAAACAGGATCATTGTCAGTCGAGCTTGATTAGCAAAGGAAAAAAGAATCGGGCTAGTTAGAAATGAAAATCGATTTGGAAGAAATCCAACACATACACAATGCTATTTCATACATACATATATATATATATATATATTACATAATAAAATAAGTTACAATAGTACCCAAATGACCCTAAATTTTAATTATAGAAGATAAGTTTATAAAGAATATGGGAGAGGACTCGGAATATTCGGGGGGCAAAATATCGCGAGAAATCGAAGTACAGCGCTCCCCCAGCCCCAACCCAACCCTACTTTTTAACACTCCTCTCTCCTCCATTTCACCTCTCTCTCCCTCTCTCTTTCTCTCTCTCTCTAAAACCTTCAACTGCAAATCAAACCAACTCCTCCTCCTCCTCCTCCATCTCCATCTCCTCCATCGTCTCCCTCCTCTTTCTCTCTCCTCCTTCACCCCTCACATGAGCGATTCGTGCTAGCTGCTGTTGCAGGCGGATATAGAGATAGAGAGAGAGAGAGAGAGGGGCAGAGGGCATGGGGAAGTACATCCGCAAGGCCAAGGCGGCCGGCGAGCTCGCCGTCATGGAGGCCACCCAGTCCTCCCTCGGCGTCCGCACCCGCGCCAAAACCCTCGCCTCCCAGCGCCTCCAGAAATCTCCCCCCGCCACCGCCACCGCCACCGCGACCGCCCAGCCTCCTCCTCCGCCGCCGCCGCCGCCGCCGCCCGCCGCGGCGGCCAGCTGCTCCGGGTCCTACCTCCAGCTCCGCAGCCGGCGGCTCCCGAAGCCGCCGATCCTCGTGCGACCGAGCCACTACTCGAAGCGGCAGAGGAAGGTCGTCGGTCCCTCGGCCAAGAGCCCCAGCCGGGCGTCGAGCCCTAACCCTAGGGCGCGCTCGCGGTTGAGAGTCGGGTCGATGGAGTCGGTCGGGTCGTTCTTGAGCAACAGCGAGGGCGGCGGCGGCGACAAGAGCAAGGGCGGCGGCGAGGAGGCCAAGGATGAGGGGAATGCGGCGGAGAACGATAACGAGTGCAGCAGTAATGCTGATTTGGGGGTTGAAGAGGCTTCTTTCGGCGATAACGTTTTGGAATTTGAAGGCAGAGAAAGGTGAGAGACTCTCTCTCTCTCTCAATTTTGGTCCTGCGAATTTGTCTTCTTTCATTTTTTTTCCCTGCATCACAATTTCTTTTTTTGTTTTGGTCTGGATTATGATTCTCTGTTTGGTAGATGGGGAAAAGGGATTGGTAGGGCGGTTTGATTGATGAAAAAGAAGATTTTTAAGTTACTGACAAAGTTTAGGGCAAAGGGTAGTACACAACTTTTTTGCACAATTCATATGATTGATAATTAATTTTGATGCAGGGAAAGACCTGTAACTTCTAAAGGCCTTCTTTTGGTGCTTTCTTAAACTTCCAGTTTTCATTTTATTTTTTCAATTCTTTCTCTTTTGTTCTGCCCCCCTTTTTTTCCGTGGAATTTTTGGAGTCACCTTGTTGGGGGATCTAAGCTGAAAAAAAAGAAAGAGGAAGCACAGAATAAACGGGAAGTTGTAAGTTTTCAGACCTTATGATAGGGCATAGGAATTTTTGCTGTGAAGACGGGGATGATGCCCAGAGGGTAGATCATCAATTAATTTGTGAAATACAAGACCCACAAACAGAGGAGGATGGTGTTGAGTCAGAGTACTATTTTTTCCTTGCACTAAACAAGTCTTATGTGTTCTATTTTGCCATCCGTTCCGATAGAATGAAGGACATGAACTTAGAGGTTATTGGCGAAGGTTCTTCCTAGTGGTCTCCTCAGTATGCTTAGGGAAGGATAGAGAAGGATTTGAAGATTGGGGAACTTTCTTTTCCAATTTCACATACCCTGAGTATATATATATTCATCGTAGGTAGTCTTCTCTTTTTGGAAGTTTTAACTAAGTGAAAAACTTATATTTGGAAATGGCACTGCTGTCACAAATAACAATTGGAAAGAAGATTGATAGGGATAATGAGAAGATATGCAGTTGTTGATTGTCAGGTTTTTGAATGTGTTAGCGTGTTGTAATTGTGGAGGAAAAAGGAAAGAGAAGTATAGATTGTTTTAAGTGGAATTCTTTGATGTTCTTTTGGAAATTATACTTTAGCTGTAAAGTTTTTTCCTGGTTTGTAGTTTGTAACTTTTTCGAAAAAGTTTTACAGGGGTGCTCACTGATATAGTCTTTATCTGTGCACTTTTTGTCGTACTGATCTTTACGCGATGTATGGACAAAGCCTTTGTATCACCATGAGTGTTCTCCTTGTGCCATTATTCATGAGTCCTTTAGTTGATGGCAGACTTCTTTAACACGAGATATCATGTTTATTGGTTAATGCGGATTATCACAATAAATATCATTTGTTAAAGAAATTTGGGTCAGAGCTTAATTCTTATGTTATGGAGTTAGTAATTGCATAGCCCTGTTTGTGAATTAATGCATTTGTTTCTACTAGAAGCACTCTGATCGAGTAAACTGACTTCGTCCGTCCTTCATGGACGGTGAAGTTGATATAGAAACACATTTTATACCTGGTTAGGCCTACAACGGTGCAGGAGAACCTTTTTAATGACTATGCATTGGCTTTTTTGGAATAAGTGAATGGCTGTCTACACTGAAATGAAATTATTTTGTTGAACTTGAATCAGCTCCATTCTTCAAGCTGAGAGACTGTTACGGTGGATATTGATATAACTCTTTTGCCCATTTGTTTGATGTACTGGCAACAAATAATTGGGGGTTCGCCTCTTTCTTCTTTAACTGCTTGACCTTTCCTCTTTTCATATCCAGATTAGTTTGGTGAAAGTGGTTCTCTGTCTTCTGGAATGGAATGTATTGAAAATACATCCCCCCTCTGTGTTGTGGTTATTATTGGATGCATGATTGGTAGGGTCCGACAATATTCATATATGTCCCTGCCGGCTGTCCTCTGCATGATTGAGGCATCAGAGAAGGGTGTTGGAATGGTACATTAATTACTTTTTTGCCATAGGTGCTTGAAATTTATTTAAGTAAAGGAAATTGTGCTTAGAAAAAGCAGAGAGGGAAGATGACAGCAAGTAAGAACAATTCTGAATAGTGCTTGTATGGGTCATTTTTACCATGTGCTGATCTCTGTAAACGTTTTATCACTGTCGAATTCTGTTTTAAGGTATCAGCAAGTCGGATATGTGACTCTGATGTTATTTCACATTAGATTTTAACTCAGTGATCTTTCTTGCAGGAGTACTAGGGAATCGACACCCTGTAGTTTGATTAGAGACCCCGAAGCTGTGAGAACGCCTAGTTCTACTACCAGGCCCACCACCTTAACTGAGACTAACCGAAGAATACATAACGTTGACGGCAGACATATCCCGACGACACATGAAATGGACGAGTTCTTTGCTGGTGCAGAAGAAGAGCAGCAGAGAAATTTTATTGAGAAGTATAAATAACATTTACCCTTTCAGTTGCTTATTTGGTATTTCTGATATAATCGTTACTCTCTGAGGTTTAGTTGCATTTTTAAGCTGCTTTCATTGCGTGTTCCGCAGATACAACTTTGACCCAGTGAACGACAAACCGCTGCCAGGACGCTTCGAGTGGCGGAAGTTGGATCCGTAGGAGATGCTGCGACTCTTCAGTAGTAATCATCCCGTGAATTCTAGGCCATTGTTTAGCTCTAGGGCTTGAAAGGTAGCGGGAAGTAAGTTTAATCGGTGAATGCGGTGGCGTTATTTCCATTTTCCATCGCCCCCTTCTTTTTTACTTTGTAAAGAAAAGAAGTAGGACGCGAAAATTTGTGTAGACTAATGATCTGTAACATAACAGAGGGTTATGAGTGAGCGTGACTCATAACAAAAGAAAAAACAAATCCAAAGTCCTTTGGCTAACAGATCATCCATGTGACAGGGGAAGGGGATGTGGGAAGCTTGTTAGGTGTCAGCTTCAGGGTAAAACCTTTTTAGTCAACTAGGTCTAGTTTCTCTCTTATGGTACAGAAGTCTCCAAAATTTGCTCTTCCTTGTTTTCTCTTTTCTTCTTCTCTCTTGTAATGTATCTCTATCTCCCCCCCTTTTTTTTTCTCTCTTTGTTTGTCCATACTTGTACTGATGGAACCCTAAAAGAAGCTCCTTTGGAATAAACATGACCCATATTTCCCCCATCTCCCTTCTTTCCTGTTCTCTTGTCTTTAGTTCCATCATCTTCTGCTCTTCAACAGTTAGGAGTTTTGGCCTCTTCAATGTATTCCTTTGAGATAAGTGCATGACCTACATTATTACATGATTCCCGCTGTTCTTGCTGGAGATGCAACAATAGGCATGACGTGTAAATACACACACACACACACACACACATACATATGTATAATTTTTTGGCTTTTTGGGGACCGCTGGCGTTTTCCTTTGCTGATAGGTGAATTGAATGGTGGTGGGGTTACCCATTATTGGGTGGTGGTGGGGTTGGAGAATCTGGTTCCTCTCTTATTATGTCTGTATATCGAACTGTGTGTTCTGCAACCTACTCTTGCATCATAAATGCAAATTTTGCACGGGCCTTGAGCAAAGGAAAAAAAGAGGCAAAGAGACAAGGAAAGAAACCGGTAGAGAAGGGTCTGTTTTCACTTCTTCAATCAGTAAGCGAAACCGTTGGCCAGAAAAAAATAGAAACCAGTGAGTGAAAACCAAATCAGTGAAGGCTCTAAATGAATGTCGATCCCATGCATTTACTCCTTCCCTGTTTTTACCTCCCGATTTCACTCGTCGGCTTATCGATACGTTTTAAATGATCTTTCACCCTGGCTTTTTCTTGGTGGCCATAGAGACGAATTATCGTAGATTTTAAATGATTCAAACTGGGGATGTTAGCGGAAAGATTTTTGCTCCTCTTGCTTAGCTAGGAAGGTGAGTCTGCAAGCATCAATGGAAAATCTGGTCAGAAAATTTGGGCAATAAAAGCAAACGAAAAAGAAAAAAGAAAAAGAAAGTGGAAATGGTGGTTGTTGTTGTTGAAGTGGATGTGGGCGTTGCTTAAGAGAAAAAAGTATTGGCTGAAACTGAGGAATCTTCAATTTCCAATGAACCTCTACTTTTCAAAATCTCTGATGAGAGGAAACAGAAGAGGAGAGAGGAAAGAGACGCGAAAAGTTTCAACATTAGCACTCATTATGCCTTTGGCCAATGGAAGACTCTTTAAAGTAATCTGCCTCCCGCATTCAGTGTGATTTTGACTGTAATCTGCAGAATTAAAAAGATAGTGATATGTTCCGTGGAATGTGAAGAGACTGAATATGTATGTATGTGTGCGTGCCTATATATATATCTTTTCAAGGGGGTTTATTGGGGGGCAACTTAAATGGGAATTTCATGTCTGATTAAAAAAAAAAAAAAACAGGGAATATGATGAAGGGTATTGTTTTGGTGAAATTAATGCGCTCAATGCCCTGGCAAAAGTGGAAGCTTCTTGTGTTGTCTTTTCCATTTACTTAGCACTGGCACTTGCTCTACACATAATGTATATAGCAGATCTGATGACCCCCACAAACATTTTTTGTATTGAAACTCCACCCAGCAATGATTTTCCATGCAAGAAACGTTGGTTGAATCTGAACCTTTAATTTCCATCCATTTAAATGTCATTTAATTGGCCTTCCACAATGCCGCATCTCGGTAGGCCTGACTTTGAACCCTGAAGTTACTGGCACCAAACCACCAGGTGATTGACGCGATCCCGAAGGCCTTACCTACCATCGTTATCCTTTGTGCCGAAAATGATATTTGACCCCTTTCATTAATCTCATGCTTGTTACACATCAAAGTGCATCACATCTATCAATTGTTTCACTTGGGTTGCATCACTTGACAAGATAATTTATTTGAATTGCTGCAAGTGTTGATATCTGTTTTCAATTCTTTTTCCTTTTCGATATTACTGAAGCCACAGAGAGAACACGGATAGGACCTAAATAGCCTTCAACGACAATGGTTGCCCTACATCTCTCAGAAAAAGAAATTGGCCCCGCCAAATTGACACACACCCAAAAGATTAAAAACAAAATTATTACACTTTTTTCCTTTGCACAAAGCACAAACATGTGGTGTCCTGAAGCTGAAGAAGGGGTGGACACGTTGACCCCCCCGAATTGGTGAATAATTCTTTTGTACTTATAAAAGCTTTTTGGATGGCTTGTGAGGAAAATGTTAACTGCGAACAATCCTGGAAGCCTCAGGCACTGTCTCCAATTTGGGCCTTTCAAGGGGGACTAGAAAGAGTAGCTTTCAGTGAGCCCCTAGCAATTAATACTCACTAGATCTCAGTGACATGTATCTTCATGTGCCTTTTGGAGTTTCTCTGTGCGTGGTCCTGGAAAATGTGTCCTTTGCATGTGTCATTGACACATGAGGTTAATGATCAACATCATCGCTTTGCAGTCCATGTAATGCTCCTTTGTTTCTTTCTCCAGGGACATAAAAAAGACTGGAGAGAGAAAATGTCATTGGGAGGAGGGAGGTCCTTTTCTGGGGGAGCTGTGTGAAGCAAATTAAGCATAAGTTATGAACAAAAGCCCATCATTTTTAGAACATTATTTGCCTAATGAAGCTGTAGTTCTAAGTTTTAGGAGCAGAGCGTTAGTAAACTTTTCGGAGGATGTCTTAGAAAGAGGTTAAAAATTGGATCATTCGTGTGAGCTTTGATTCTCTATATCACCTAGTATAAACGGTTTTTTATTTGGCCATCTCCTCAGGCTTTGATTTGTATCTTATTTGACATGTGATTAAGTTAGGACATTTGATGAGTCTGGAATTTATTCAAGGACAAATTAGCTATTTCTTTCATTGCCCTAGATATACCAATATTAGCACTGATAGTATGTAAATGTAACTCGTTGTTCAAACAACTATTTAGAGTTCCTAAAGCTCCTTATAAGACTTGCTGGAAAAGTTATTGTCAGACTTGATTAAATCCCTCTAATGAATGGTTTCGTTTTTGTAATTTTCTAATTGTTCCAAGGTCTTATAAGTTGAATTAATCAGATTCAACTTTTCTTGTTCTATCTTGGAGTATCCATTCACTCGAAACTGCACTACTTCCATTTCCACTTTTCTTCTGATTGACATATCGATCTTCTTCTTGAGACCTAATTTGATCTTTATAGATTTCTTTAGCTATTTCCTTACGAAAGTTTGTGTCCTGGAAAATGTGTCCTTTGCATGTGTCATTGACACATGAGGTTAATGATGAACATCATGGTGTTGCAGTCCATGTAAGGCTCCTTTTTTATTTTCTCCAGGGAAATAAAAAAGATTGGAGAGAGAAAATGTCATCGGAGGAGGGAGATCCTTTTCCGGGGGAGCTGTGTGAAGCAAATTAAACATAAGTTATGAACAAAAGCCCAGAACATTATCTGTCTACTGAAGCTCTAGTTCTAAGTTTTTGGAGCAGAACACAAGTAAACCTGTCGGGGGATATCTTAGAGGTTTAAACATTTGGATCATTCGTGTGAGCTTCGATTCTCCATATCACCTAGTATAAACAATTTTTTATTTGGCTATCATCTCTTCTTTCTAGCGACACCTGGGGGTTTACGTGGCGGCTGTCGGCCAAAGCGGTTCCTCCAGCACCAAAAAAAAAAAAAAAAAAAAACAATTTTTTATTTGGCCATCTGCTCGGGCTTTGATTTGTGTCTTATTTGACACATGTAATTAGCTGGGGCATTTGATGAGTTTGGGATTTATTCAAGGGCAAATCAGTTATTTCTTTCATCACCCCAAAACGTACCAATATTAGCACTAATAGTACATAAATGTAACTCGTTATTCAAACAACTATTCAGAGTTCCTAAAGCTCCTCGTAAGACTTGTTAGAAAACCCGTTGTCAAACTTGATTAAATCGAACTTTGTTGTTCAACATGAATAGTTTCGTTTTTGTAATTTTCTAATTATTCCAAAGTCTTAGAAGTTGAATTAATCGGATTCAACTTTTCTTGTTCTATCTTGGAGTATCCATTCACTCGAAACTACACTGCTTTCATTTCCACTTTTCTTGTGGTTGGCAGACCGATTTTCTTCTTGAGACCTAATTCGATCTTTATAGATTTCTCTAGTTATTTTCTTACGAAGTTTTGTTATAGCATCTATAACCTTTGGTTCAAGCGGACAATGGGTTTTTTGTAATAAGTTCCCTTAAGGCCCAATAGCAAAGATCAAGGCAGATTCAACATCAGTCACTGCTTTAATTTTCTATATAGACCACACGTGATTTCTCAAAATTTGTCTATGAAAATGAGAATAATTTTAGTTTTTACTTTTGTATATTCGTAAATTATTGTGTTTGATTAGAAAAAAAAAAAGAGAGCATGTTTTCTAACCGAGAACTATAGTTTCATTTTTGTCAAAACCATGTTCTGATTTTGGCCTGGTCCTCGTGGAAAGAGTGAAAATAATAAATGGGACGTTTTCAATTGTTTTCACTCAAAGATCTTTTTCATTACAATTTTGTTTCGTCAGGAATGGATTGCTTGGGACTCTTCAAGTGTCTGACCGTTTCCCATCACAAGCGCGATAAATTCGATTCATCACGCACCTTTGAACAAGGAAGGACAGTAACTTTTGAGGTTCATTGTGAAGCTTAAACCACGAAATCTCAACCATGATAGTGCGGGAGCAAACTCAAAAGGGCATAAGGGGGCCAATGGTACAGAAAATCATTGGCCGCAGCCAGAAAATATAGATCCAGTAAACAAGATTTCTCGGATCTTATGAATTCCTAGTGAGACTCAAATTATCCGACATATTGCATGCATGGGGTCTAATGCATTTGGGTATGCAGCAATTGCCCCATCAATACTTGGGCCATCAGGAGTTTAGTGTTAGTCACTAAGGACATGCTATGTCAATTGCACAACATTTTTGATCTCGGATTCTTAAGACCAAGATTTTGCAAAATGTTTTTATCTTGCCGTATCACACAAGATTCTGCATCCATGTGAATTTTCAAAATACTACCTACGACACAGTTTCATCGAATGAAACTATCTCAAGAACCAAATAGGCCTGTAATGTTCTCGATGGGCTGGACAAGCTGTGAAATGAGGGTCTACAAGAGTTTGATTGAACTTGACCATGGCTCTTGTGCTTCGATAACATGAAAGTAGTTCTCAAATACAACTTGTAGGAAAGATTTGGCACACATGGTTGACGAATAAGATAATTCAATAGGTAGCGTTCGAAGTTTTTTCATCATCATAATCAATGGCTTTCGAGCAATAATGATGCAAGCCAAGGGTAGGCTTTCTCAAATAATAGGATCGGGAGAGTGACTCGCACACAGGAAAACAGGGCGAACAGAAATTTCAGCACTGCGCAAGCTCAGGAGAACAGTCGTATCTTTGTCGATACAGATCGGATCGACCTGATTCCAAAGCCAAATGAACAAAGACTTCTGGATCTACAATTTCTATGTTTTGGGTTTTCTGAAATAAGCACTGTAGGATGGTCGAAATTGGGTTGGAAATAACGAACAGAATAGGAAAAGATATAAACTTCGTTGGTTGCTCTTCTAGGCCTCCAAGAAAGTTGAGGGGGCACCGATTCTTCTAGATCGATGACTGCAACTCTTCAAGGATGGTCGATACAGCTTTCATCGATCTTAAATGCGGGCCAATCTTCTTGGTCGAGAGAACTGGTCTTCAATGCGGGCTGCATCAAATGGACTCTCAACCCTCATTTAAGTCTCTTCATTTAACCAAAGCTTGCTCTCCTTTCCTCCACAATTGTGGACAGAGACATTGAGTGGTCGGATAATGTCTGTAAAAATGGTGAACCACACAAGCTCCCCCAGCAAATTCAAATCTTTGATCTGCAGCCAGCTGGCTCGTTCTCTAGCTTCATATCACCGGCAGCCAGTCACTATCGATCGGTCAGTTTCCATCTCCATGGTCTTTGTCCAAGGCTCTTTCAAACACTCGCAAATTTTTCCACCAATTGCGCAATAGCTGGAGCGATAGGGAAAACCGTGTTGACATTTCGTGTTCGGAAGATAGCAATGGTACCCACCAGAAGTTTAATAACCTATTCCATCTGACTTTAGCAGAAAACAAGGAACTATCATAGAAGCTGCTTGATCTATGATTGCTCGCCGTGTCCGGTAAGCCATTAGGTACGCTCGGGTTCATTTTAAAGCTCCCTAATGTAACCTATAGATCTCGCAGTGTCGGTGATCCAATTCCCACCAAAGCTCATCTTAAGTATGCCGCACGCGACTCCCCGTTCTCTTTCTTTGCAAGCTCGCTTGTTCTTGTTCTGCCTTGTCTGCTGTCCTTTGATACCCTGTGTTGCCCCTCTCTACTTCAACATAAGCAGCTTCGACACGGATAGTAGGGACATATTGCACGAGGGAGTTTCGGAGGCCACGTACGGACATGTCGATCTCAACTCCCTCCATCCTACGCATAGCTACCAGGTGGGGCGGATTAAGTACGCCAAGCCTGTCCGCATATGGGATCCTGTCACGAGGCGCCAAGCGAACTTCTCAACCCGTTTCTCGTTCACCATCGAGACTGACGGCTCTGCTCGGTACAGTGATGGCATCGCCTTCTTCCTCGCTCCCGTGGGGATCTCGATCCCGCCCAACTCGGCTGGCGGATTCCTGGGATTGTTCAACGGTAGCACGGCTAATGAAGGGCCTCGGAACCAGATTGTCATGGTCGAGTTCGACACCTATGTGAACTGTGAGTATGATCCCCCAGTGCATCACATAGGAATCAATCAGAATTGCCTGTCGTCGCTCGTTCATGCCCGCTGGGATCCCGGATTGCACAGCGGGAAAGCGGTCAATGTTAACGTGACCTACAATTCTGTGAGCAAGAACCTCAGCGTGTTCTGGTCGTTCGACGGCAAACTGCTTTCCCACTATAAGGCCTATCACTCGCTTTCTTGCCTTGTTGATCTGGCAAGAGTCCTTCCTGAATCTGCAGCGATCGGGTTCTCAGCTTCTTTCGGCACCCATCCAGAGAGACATAGCGTCAATTCATGGGAGTTCACTTCGGATTTGGACAACGTAGATAAACCTCGCCGATTATGGATACAGGTCGTTGTTCCCACGACATGTTTTTTACTGGTGATCTCCGCAAGTTCTTGCTTTTTAGCCGTCAAGAGGAGGGAAAAGCATGGTTATAGCGCCCTTACCGACATAGATAAAGAGATTGGCCCATTGCCTACGAAGTTCACTTATCAGGAGTTGCTCGCGGCGACCAATGGCTTTGCAGACGATAGAAGGCTAGGCCGAGGCGGGTCTGCCCAAGTCTATAAAGGGTTCTTGAGCCATTCGAACCGCCTGGTCGCCGTCAAAAGGATCTTTGCGGAGTACCGACACTCCGAGAAGGTCTTTGTCAACGAGGTGAAGATCATAAGCCGAACAATACACAGAAACTTGGTGCCGTTTGTTGGGTGGTGTCAAGAGGAAGGTGAGTTCTTGCTCGTCTACGAGTACATGCCCAATGGCAGCCTCGACCACCACCTCTTTGGGGCCCGGAGAAGCCTGCCGTGGGCTGTGCGATACGGCGTGGCGCTCGGCCTGGCATCCGCCCTTAACTACCTCCACGAGGAGCTCGAGCAATGGGTTCTCCACCGGGACATAAAGGCAGCCAACGTGATGCTCGACACCAACTTCACAACCAAGCTCGGCGACTTCGGAGTGGCCAAGCTCATTGACCCCAAGTTCAGGTCTCAGACAACAGACGTGGTTGGGACTTGCGGGTACCTGGCGCCAGAGTACTTCATTGGTGGGAAGGCCACGAAGGAGTCCGACATGTTCAGCTTCGGCGTGGTGGCCCTGGAGATTGCGTGCGGCCGGAGGAGCTACGAGGATAGAGAGGGCCGGGTTGTGTTGCACAAGTGGGTCTGGGAACTCTACCTCGCCAGCAACATCCTCGGCGCTGCCGACGAGGCCTTGGGCTCAGGGTTCCGGAGGGAGGAAATGGAGTGCCTGATGAGGGTGGGGCTGTGGTGCGTGCACCCCGACCCCGCGAGAAGGCCAAAGGCGGGGCAAGTGATCAGGTTCCTCCAGCTCGAGGACTCAGTCCCTGAGCTGCCGCACGACGCGTTCAACAGTCCAGTTTCACACCGGCCATCAGCTTCGCAATTAGGAACACTGGAATCTCCATCTGCTCCTCCTATTCAAGAATCTGTGTTTAGGAAGCTAGACAAATCCTGTCCCCTAAAGTCATACAGCAACACATGCTGACTAAAATCAGCACATTCTGCTGCATCAACTGTAGTTCGGTTACCATCTCGTTTGCCTTGCCCAAATTTGTTGTTTGAAATTGAAAACATCATGGGGGACTTGGTATCGCTCAATATACATTGCTTACATCGGCATAAACAGAACACTATGAAAATAAAATTTTCCGTTAAATTACCTTTATCTCTCTTCAAATTACTGATATAAAGAAGCAAGCGCGTTCATCACGTCGGAGAGAATACAGATGAAAAAGTTGGAGGTTCTCACTTCAATGAGACGGAAAGCTGCATGCAAGAGTACACTGGACACTACTAATTCACCACAGTGAGCAGGACTTTCATTTAGGTCGATTTGGTGTATAAGCGGATGCTGAAAGCCTGACTCAAGATCGCGAGGGCAACAAGGAACGTCGACGTCTCGTCTGGGTTGTAGTGAGGCTGCTTCGCAGGAACGTAGGCTCCTTTCCGGCGTTAGTCGAAGAATCGATGTCCCCAACAAGGTAACTCGTCCATCGTTGCTCTGGCACTGCTGCTATGGCCGATATCTTCGAAATCGTCCATGGCATCCTTTTCCAGGAAAATAAAACATTCCTGAGCTCTCGTAATCTAAAAGCTGGAAGCACTGAATTCACTTGAACTCAAGTAGAAAATATGATAAAAGCATTTGAAATTCGTCCATCTCTGGATAGATTTTGCACGAATATTCAAAGATAACAAGAAAGGGTAGAATGGAATTCGTACATTGCCGGAAGATTTTGCACTAATATTTCAAAGATAACAAGAAAAGGTAGAAGTATCAACTTGTTTGGAAGTCCGAAAATATGAAAGAAAAAACCCTTTAGATTAAAAAAGATTATGAAAAAACTCTATAGAATTTTACATATGGATATGTAACTATTTTGAAAAGTTTCCAATCATTTCACGTGAGTTCCAGAAACTTATATGGAGTACAAAGTCAAAAGTTAGCGTAAAAATCACTCTAGATAGGCTCTTTATGTGAGTTTAACGTATGTCATATGAAGTCAACTCAACGTGTCATTGAAATAAGACATGCAAAAATTATAGAAAGACATGAAGAATTTAGTTGAGGCCGATTTTCTCTTTGATAATCTGAACTTGGAGATGCATAAGGTTATAATGGTATGATGAAAAGCAGAAAGGTCTAATTCAAAATAATGGATTGTTATGATTTTGATTTTACAATTATATCCATCAAATGCCATTTTCAAATAAGCCCAATTCCCTAAATAAAAAATTAAAAAAAAAAACTCCCAATTGTAGAGTAATCTCAACTTTGCCCGAACTAGTTTTTATATTAAAACAACCATCATCTTTCACGCCAGTTCCACATCTATCCGCACGTCCAAAAATTGCTATTAGTTTCTTCAAAATCATCAAATCAAGATTGCTTAGAAGTTCATTATTAGAACCTGCATTTCATTAGTACCCTTACTTTTGGGGAAAAGTGCCAAAAAAGTCCTAAACATTTTGCTTTTGTGCCGATTTACTCCTAAACCTTTTTTTGGTACCGATTTAGTCCTAAACCTTTTTAGGTTGTGCCAATTCAGTCATTTCTGGCCAATTTTGGCCAGATTTTGTTGACTGGATGCCGGTCGGCTAATGTGACCTGATCGATCTTTGGCGTGGACAATTTTTAATAATATTTTAATATTTTAAATATTTTTCTTTTTTCTTTTTGATTTTTATTCTTATTCTTATTCTTTTTTTCTTTCCTCTTCTTCCTCCAGCCGGTCGCTGGACCTTGGCGACTGACCAGAGGCGACGGTCGGCGAGGTCGAGGTTAACCTCGTCGGCCACCTCGCCAGTGGCCACAAGGGCGGCCTCGCGCGGGGTGGCAAGGCTTGCCCTCACCGGATCTGGCGAGGTCGAGCCTCACCCATGGCCGGCGAGGCTCAACCCTCGCCAAATCCAGCGAGGGCGAGCCTCGCCCGCCCGACACGAGGCCGCCCTTGAGGCCTGGGCGGCGAGGCTCATCGGATCTAGCGAGTGAGGGGGTTCGAGCAGAGGGAGATAGTCGGAGGGGTAGACCGCTGGCCACCGCACTTGAGCCGCGGCCGTCGGCCTATGGCCACGCCTGGTTTCAAGCGCCGAAGCTCCGGTAGGCCTCGGTCCTTTTGTGCCTTGCGTTGGTCGGACCAAGCCGAAGCTCGCGGTCGTCCGTCTCACAAGCTCCGTCCCCGACCTTCCTTTGTTTGCTGTGCACGTCCTCGATTGTTCTTCAAGGATTTGGTTCGAGATCTAAGGGCGTTTGATCTGGGTGGGACCTAAGAGAGAGAGAGAGAGAGAGAGAGAGAGAGAGAGAGAGAGAGAGAGAGAGAGAGAGAGAGAGATCAAGAAAGAAAGAGAGAGAGAGTCCTCTCCCGGCCAAGTCGAGGAAACCCTGGCCACGCAAGACCACCGCCGTAACGCTGCCGTCCAATGCCATCCATCGCTGCTCGTCACTTCGCCGACCCGCCGCCATATCCGGCTAGCTGGGGGGGCTCACCCTCGCCGGCCATGGGTGAGGCTCGACCCTTGCCGGTCGGCAAGGGCGAGCCTTGCCACCCAGCCTCGAGGGCGGCCTCGCGCCGGGCGGGCGAGGCTCGCCCTAGCCGGATCTAGCGAGGGTCGAGCCTCGCCGGCCATGGGCGAGGCTCGACCTCCCTAGCCGTCGCCTTTGGCCGGTCGCCAAGGTCCGACGATCGGGCTGGAGGAAGAAGAGGAGAAGAAAAAAATTAAAAAAATAAAAAAAAAAAAAAAAAAAAATCAAAAATATTAAAATATTATTAAAAGTTGTCCACGTTAGCACCGATCAGGCCACGTCACCCGGCCGGCGTCCAATCAGCAAAATCTGGCCAAAATTGGCCGGAAATGACTGAATTGGCACAACCTAAAAAGGTTTAGGACTAAATCGGCACAAAGGCAAAATGTTTAAGACTTTTTTGGCACTTTTCCCCTTACTTTTGTATGGAACAACATTAGCCTCCTCTTGTTGATAATTTTGAAGAAATTAGTGGAAATTTTTGGATGGAGGGTTGTAGAAGCAAATTTGGAACTAAAGTGTGTCGCGACCTACCTTGGAGTGAACCACCTAGGGTTAAGCTTATGAATTTACAAGCTTAACCTAGCTCGAGCTTTCCCAAGTCCCTATCGATTCGCAACTTAGATTTAAGTTCTTAACATACCAATGATTTTTATTTAGATATCGCTACTAATTAGCTTTTGGTGGGTTGAGTAGACACCCAAGTAAAGCATTGAGGGATATACTTTACCATTGCGAACCATAGATTATGGATTTGGAGATTTGATTATGCTTGATTACTCCAATACCCTTTTGGAACACCTTCCTCTTTTGTTCAAAAAATATTTGGCAGGGCCTTGGATTAAATTTAAACCTCTTCACTAAGATGTGAGGTAATTATGAGTGCCCAAACCATTATTAAAACACCCTATACTCAAAGTGATGAACAGATTGCAAGGGTAAGGAATAGATTTACTTACCTTGAAGTAATGTAAGCAACTGTAAGAGTTATTAGAAAATCACATTCTTAACATAAATATGATTTCTAATTGACAGACAATTCCACTCGAATCCTTTTTAAGGTTTTCTCTTATCTAATGAAAACTAACGCTAAAATGTAATGTATGTAATGTATGGAATGCAAGTACTCTAAACATGACGATGTACTAAGTATGTCTATTCCAACGTGGCTTGCGGTAATCAAATGACCTAACATTTAGTTTCTAATGAGTAGCAAAATTGATATGGAACTATTCTAGCATGGCAATACAATTTTATGAACCTAACATACAATCAATCAATCACATGCAAGCAATGACATGGTGATGGCATGGCGCACATGACGACATGGCATTGATGATGTGGGCGATGACATGGCATTGACGACGTGCACAGTGACGTGGCATAATGATGATGCAGCTAGAAAACTATCTGTGGCTCTTATTTTTTTTTTTTTTGGGTTCGTATTGTTCGTCATAATCAGTGGCTTCGAAGCAATGGACTCTCAACCGCTCTTCACGTCCCTGCAAATTGCAGCTCATCTAACAATAGCATGCGCTCCTTTCCGACACACTTGTAGACAGACACGTTGACCGGTCTGATAATTTCTGTTAAAGAGGTGAACCGCAGAAGCTCTCCTGGCGAATGCAAAAACACCAATCCGCGCTCGCTCGCTCGCTCCCTCCCGTTATATTATCGAAAGCCAGTCAACTCGGGAGATCGATTGGTCAGTTCCCATCTCCACGGTCTTCATACGCGGCTCTCTAGAACACCTGCAAATTTCCCCCATTTGACAAATAACAGCAGCAATAGATTCTAGTCATACCGTCTTGGATTGGATGGTACAGCAATAGGACGCGCGCAAGTGATGGTACAAGAAATTAGCTCAAGAGTCAAGCCTCAGGGTCATGGATGGTCCAGTAATGGGACACGCCCAAGTGACGCCTACCCCAAGTTTGACAATGTTCCATCACTTGTTTGGAAGACAGCAATGATACCCACCTCAAGACTGAGTCTCATCGTGACGAATTTGCTCCATTGACTTTTGCAGAAAACAACGAACCATCATCGAAGCTGCTTGATCTATGAACGCTCGCCGTATTAGGTCCGCCGTTAGGTATACTCACGATCCTTGTAGAGCACTCAAATGTGACGTAGCGATCTTGCGGTTCAGTTGATCCGATTCTGACCAAAGCCCGTCTCTAGTATGCCGAGCAGGGTATGTCGATCTCACCAAATGCAATACTCCACCAAATTTCCGGGTGGGCCGGATCCAGCATGCCAAGCCTGTCCCCATATGGGATCCTCTCACGGGGTGGCAAGCGGACTTCTCGATCCGTTTCTCGTTCACTATTGACAACGACGACCCGTTTTTCGTTCACTATTGACAACAACGGCTCTGGGCTGTATGGTGATGGCATCGCCTTTTTCCTTGCTCCCGTCGGCATGCCGATCCTGCCCAACTCGGGTGGTGGATTCCTGGGATTATTCAATACAAGCATGGCCAGTGAAGGGCCTCGAAACCGGATTGTCATGGCCGAGTTCGACACTTAAGTGAACCCAGAGTTCGATCCCCCAGTGCATCACATTGGAATCAATAAGAAGGGGCTCTCATTGGTCGTTTATACCGGCTGGTATCCCAGCCTGCACAGCGGCGACCGATGTTCTGGTGTTCTACAATTCCACGAGCAAGAACTCAAGAGTGTCCTGGTCATTTGAGGACAAACGAGCTTTCCAGGATAAGGGCCATTCCGCACTTTCTTGCCAAATTGATCTTGCGAGTGTCCTTCTGGAATCAGTTGCAATCGGGTTTTCAGCTTCATTCGGCTTCTCTGTGGAGAGACACAGCATCAATTCATGAGAATTCACTTCAGATTTGGACGTGGTAGATCTGTAAGATTTTTTTTTTTATGTGGGCTATATTAATTGAGATTGTAATCACCGTTTTACGGAGATGGTCTAATAAGGTAAGGCATAAAGTTTCTTAACAGTCGAATATGGGCCTGGCTTGTGTGGGCCGAGTTGGGCCCGGCCGTGATGAGAGGGCCTATCCAAAACTCTATAAATAGCACTAAGGTCCATCCTCTAGCCCTTATTCTTCCGAAAAAACTCTCTCACCTCACATAAGGCAATCTTTGAGTGGCGGTCTCATCGAGCCAGGAACCGAGGGTCATAGAGGAGAAGATCTTCAGCGTTAAAGGCTCGGATTGCTGTCGTTTTGCTCCTAGAACTATGAATTCAAAATCAGGTACACAAATCTTTGTCTTCCCCTTCAGGATGTTCGATTTTCTAGTTATGTTGATCTTGGGAAGCCGTTTAGACGGCCTACATTTGGTATCAGAGCCTGCATAAACTAGAACTCGAACATAGGGAGTTGTTTTGAAGAATTTATCCACATGAAACTTGATTTTGACCGTATAATCGGATTAATCTTGTCAAGCTGAGTGTTTTCGTGGGTAGCATGTCTCCAACGGTGGCCAAATTTCATGTTTATACCCATTTCGGACTTGACTTAAACTTGGAATGTTTTTGCTTGTTTTTCGTGATTTTTGGTCCGATGAAAGTGATTTTTTATTGCATATATGGCTTCTCCTCGTCAATACAAGCATTTTGGTGGGTAGAACGCCTCTAGACAATGCTGGAAACGGCCGCACGCGCCGAGACGGAGCTCAGAGGCGGTCCCACGCGCCGCCGCGCCGCCTCGAGCGACGACGCGTGGCTCACGCGCCCGCATGCGGGCGCATGTGCGCTGACGCATGGACCGACACGCGGCTTCACGCGCGCGGACCGCCTTAGCGATTTTGCCACCGCCAACACATGTCGGTGATGACGTCATCATGACGTCACATAAGCCGCCTTATGTGCGACCGCCACGTGGCATGTGACGTCATCGATGACATCACCACAGACACGACCGGTTGTTGACCTGGTCAACTCGACCCGGTTGACCGTTGACCGGGTTGACCCGACCCGGTTGACCATTAATCGGGTTGACCCGACCCTGTTGACCGGTTGACCATTGACTAGTCGGACCGGTAAACTGGCTTTTGGACCAGATCGGTACGCTAGCGTGTGCCGCTCACGCGCTGCACACTCTAGCGGCACGTGAAGGCACGTGTGACCTCCGTTGGGCGCATGGTTGATATGGGCATGCTTGTATGTGAATTTCCTACCTTGTGGTGTGATTATTTTCATTTTTTGATGCTTTTAAGGATATGAAAATGCATGTGAAACCCTACGGTACATGATTTTGGGGGTAATTTTGGCGTATTTTCATGTATTTCTCTATGGTTTTAGAAATACAATTGCATGCCTATGATTATATCATCACTTGAGGAATATGTGTAGTGTTGATTTATTAATAGTATGTATTAGTGGATGGAGCAATGCAATTAGCATGACTTGTGATTTTAGTGACAAATAGCCCCTGTCATCAAGTCTAAAATTACATGTGAAAGGTAAATGTGAGTCATAAAGTTATATCCCTGATATGAGAGAATTTCGATTATTCAGTTGGGTTGTGACCGCCAAAGTGGCATGCTTGATTGGATTTGAGAAATATCGGTCTCATATCATAATGGGATGTCTCATAATCTGATGCATGTTTATACTCTCAAAGGAGGTAATTGTGCATTAGTTTATGGAGGGATACATGTACAACATATGATTGAAAAGTGATTAACCCTAGTGGTTCATACACCCAAAGGTGGTGAATTCGTGAAATGTTAGAATATATTTTCATGGACCGCTGTCATGTGAAGAGTATATAACTGCATGTCATGTATTCTGCCCAAAGGTGTTTATATGATGATGTATGTAACTCTTGAGATGTGTGTTTAGCACTCATATGATGCTAATTACCTTCTTTGTAAATGGCAATTCCATTGCGATTGAGGTTCTTACTGGATCAAACTTCAAGAAATGGAAAGATGATTTTCTGTTTGGGATGGAGTTGGTAGATGTTCACATTGCTCTTACTGAGGATAGGCTGGCACACCTTACTAATGCCAGTACAGAAGTCCAGAAAGTACGTTTTGCTGCATGGGAAAAGAGTAATAGAATTTGCTTGCTTTTTATGAAACGGTCAATTCAGGAGCATTTGATGAGTGGCTTGCCAACTGACTGTACTGTTAAGGAAATGATGGAAGCTTTGGAGGCTAAGTATCGTGTCTCTTCCAATGCTAAGATAGGTACACTTATGCAATCACTCTTTAATATGAAGTATGATGGTTCGACTGGAGTTAGAGATTATATGCTTAGGATGGTAGATCTTCAGACAAAACTCCGAATTCTTCAGGTTGATATCCCTGAAGCTTGTATTGTGCATCAAGCATTAAATACTCTTCCTCCTGACTTTGGAATTATCAAGACGAACTATAGTTTGCAAAATGAGACTTGGTCAATCAATGACCTTATAGTTAAAGTGGTGGCAGAAGAAGAGAAATTGAAGAAAGAAAGATGGCATCTTGCCTTGTATACCTCTAGTTCTACCAGCAGGAAGGGTAAATGAATTGCACATCATAATGGAAATCCTAAAGCCATAGGGACTTCTAACTATATAGCTCCTAAGAGGGGAAATCCTGAAGCTGCTGGCCCCTCCACCACTATGGCTCCTAGAAAGGCACCTTTTAAGAGGGAGGGTGTCCTTTGCTACTTTTGTAGGAAGATGGGACACATAAAGAAATATTGCGATAACTATAAAGCTTGGTTGTCTAAAAATGAGCATAAAGGGATTCACAAACATAAGGACGCCAAATCAGGATAAATTAAAGCTCACTGTGGGAAATAACGACAAGATTGACATTGAGTTCGTGGGAGATGTCATTTTGATTTTAGATACTGGTTTTAATATGATATTAAGAAACACTTTCTATGTACATTCCTTTAGACGGAACTTAGTTTCCGTATCATGTTTGGACATGTGTGATTACTCTTTTGAAATAAAGAACAATACAGTATCTATGTTCTTTAGTTCAAATAAGGTTGGATGCTGCAACATGTTCAATGGATTGTACATATTGTATTTATCTCCCAATGATATATACGTCGCTAATACAGTTGAAAGTGTCGTTCCCAAAAGACCTCTACCTAAGGAATAATCTTATGCGTTATGGCATAAACGACTAGGTCATATATCCAAAGAAAGAGTAGAAAGGCTGATAAAGACACACATCCTGCCTACTCTTAAAGGTGACGTAGAGACTTGCATAGACTGTTGTAGAGGAAAGATGACTAAGATAAAGAAGAAAACCGCAGTTCAAAGTTTTGATTTACTAGAAGTCATTCACACTGATATCAGTGGACCCTATACTGCAACTTTGTGTAGAAATTTTTATTTCATCACATTTATCGATGATTATTCTCGGTATGGTTACCTATTCCTGATTAAGGAAAAGTCTGAATCTCTTGACAAATTCAAAATCTATCGAACTAAAGTTGAGAAACAATTAGGAAAGGTAATAAAGGTGGTTAGATCTGATCAAGGTGGAGAATATTATGGTAGACATGGCAATGTTTCTAATCCAATCATCAGCCTTGAGAGGATCCAACTTCCCATCAAACTTAGGTGGATCCGCCTTTCTGAATTGGGTGAAGGTGCATGAGCCAGCTGCTCCACCTTCACTTAATTCTTTCACTTGACGATACCAGTGAATCATCGCCTGCGTGAACTCAATTGGAGGAATCGGCTCTTGGGGCTCTTCCCTAGCTTCATCCAAATCAGGACTCCCATCAAATCGGTCCTTTAGTCTCCTCCTTAAAGCTGCCCCTTGAGAAGCTTGAGGCTCATCTCTAGTATTAGGGGTAGTGACTCGCTTGCCTTTGCTGTTTTTACGAAGCGAGGCAAGTGTCTTTGAGTCGGTACGCATGATCACCTGGACTCAAGAATAAGATTACACCTTAATATCAAAAAGGTTAGCACATTAAAACCTATCACTAAATCTCTCAACGTCCCATATCTCTACTTAGAAAGATAAAAACTTTGGCTTTGATACCAAAATGTCACACCCCAAAACTACAAGGAATGGGGATGACATGGCCAACCTTCCATGAATTATACATATCTCAAGCTATATATATATATATACATATCAGATAACTAACAAATTTTGTTGCAACATTAGAGTTTCTATAATCCATAAAAAGAAATATACATTTTAGAACTCAACTAGTCCAACCACTAGCAAAGGTTATGTACACTATTTTCTTAAATCATACCCAAAATAGAACTCCCAAAAGTTTTCCAAAAGTGCTCTCGTCCTACTAGTTGTTAACCTTGGGACCTAAAAACATTGAAGATGAATGGAATGATCAACCATAGCTTAGTGAGTAGTACATACCATAAAAGCATACCAAACTTCCACATTACACATTTAAAACTCAAGACATGACTCATTATTACCAAACAAAATATGATAACTTGCATGAACAAAATGTGTTAAATGTTACCTCAACCTAACTATATCAAATAGCCAAAATTTCCATTCATCCATAATAAGAAAACCAGCATGGACTCATCGTATCTCATATCAATGGTTCATTCCACGCTCAATATCCAAACTCAATGCCCTAGAGGTGACTCCCACGAAATTGCGTTATCGTGTAACACTTAGCCCTTGACCACATATAGCAATAGTACAAGGCCCTAAAGGTGGCTCCCATGAAATTACGTTATCGTGTAGCACTTAGTCATTTATTATGCATGTCAGTAATACAAGGCTCTAGAGGTGGCTCTCATGTGACCCAAGTCGTCATGTAGCACTTAGCCCTTGACTACAAGGCCCTAGATGTGACTCACACGAAATTACGTTATTGTGTAGCACTTAGTCCTTTACCTGATCACAACATATTTGATTTCCTCAACACAACACATATCATGTTTCCATAGTCATCACATAACCACATAAATCAATTATACCAAAAGAGCATGCATAACCCTTCAAGAGAGGTTTGTCGAATCACCCCACAATAACTCAAAATTTCCAAGTACTATATCCATAAATATATAACAAATAGGTCCTCACTTCCTCACAAGTATATGTCAATTAATCTTACCTTAGTACCTGAGTTTTACAAAACCAAAGAAGACATTAGTACTACTCATATGGGGATGCCCCAAAATCAAATAACACACATTATTTGATCCTTCTATCTCGTGGTCCGGGTGTTGTAAATAAGCTTGGTGAGCTGCCTACGGCGTGAATACACAAAGCCCTCACTCTTCTTTCTTCTCTTTCTTCTTCTTCTTCTTTCTTTCTTCTTCTTCTTTCTTTCTTCTTCTTTCCTCTTTTCTTCTTCTGTCCAAACATGGCTTTCCTTTCCTTTTTATCTCTTCTCTTTTTTGTTTTCTTTTTATTTCTTTATTTAAAGTGGGTCCCACCACCTTTTCTTTGACTTTTTCAAAAATCTCTAATATTACATAAACTTACGGCACAAAATTACCTTGCGACAAAACTCTACGTACGGCGAGGCTTCAAGATCTTGCGGCTCTTCTTCAAGCGGCGTGGACGTGCGGCGTGAACACGGCTTCTCACGTACGTAGGCTTCGGCGGACTTTTTCGGAGACTGCATTAACCCACTGAAAAAGTAGAAAACCCCACCGATTGTCCGCATTTATATATATATAAGTGTGCCAAGGTCAAAAGTTTGACTTTGGGCCCCACCAATTTCCTATCTTACGTCCGGAGGAACTTCACACCAAAGAAGGATTCTTCTACGAGCGTGTACGTGCGTGTGCCCACTGGGCCCACCTTTTTTTTTTTTTTTTTTTTTCACGCGCATACAGGACTTGTTCCTTGCTTATTTTGCACTTCCAAATTAATGTCCAATAAGAAGAAAAATTTCTCCATCCTATTTCAAACTCAATACATTAATTTAACATAATGAAACATCTCAAGAACCAAATAGGCCTGTAATGTTCTCGATGGGCTGGACAAGCTGTGAAATGAGGGTCTACAAGAGTTTGATTGAACTTGACCATAGCTCTTGTGCTTCGATAACAGGAAAGTAGTTCTCAAATACAACTTTTAGGAAAGATTTGGCACACATAGTTGACGAATAAGATAATTCGATAGGTAGTGTTCGAAGTTTTTTCATCATCATAATCAATGGCTTTCGAGCAATGGACTCTCAACCCTCATTTAAGTCTCTTCATTTAACCAAAGCTTGCTCTCCTTTCCTCCACAATTGTGGACAGAGACATTGAGTGGTCTGATAATGTCTGTAAAAATGGTGAACCACACAAGCTCCCCCAGCAAATTCAAATCTTTGATCTGCAGCCAGCTGGCTCGTTCTCTAGCTTCATATCACCGGCAGCCAGTCACTATCGATCGGTCAGTTTCCATCTCCATGGTCTTTGTCCAAGGCTCTTCCAAACACTCGCAAATTTTCCACCAATTGCGCAATAGCTGGAGCGATAGGGAAAACCGTGTTGACATTTCGTGTTCGGAAGATAGCAATGGTACCCACCAGAAGTTTAATAACCTATTCCATCTGACTTTAGCAGAAAACAAGGAACTATCATAGAAGCTGCTTGATCTATGATTGCTCGCCGTGTCCGGTAAGCCATTAGGTACGCTCGGGTTCATTTTAAAGCTCCCTAATGTAACCTATAGATCTCGAAGTGTCGGCGATCCAATTCCCACCAAAGCCCGTCTTAAGTATGCCGCGCGCGACTCCCCGTTCTCTTTCTTTGCAAGCTCGCTTGTTCTTGTTCTGCTTTGTCTGCTGTCCTTCGATCCCCTGTGTTGCCCCTCTCTACTTCAACATAAGCAGCTTCGACACGGATAGGAGGGACATATTGTACGAGGGAGTTTCGGAGGCCACGTATGGACATGTCGATCTCACCTCCCTCCATCCTGCGCATCGCTACCAGGTGGGGCGGATTAAGTACGCCAAGCCTGTCCGCATATGGGATCCTGTCACGGGGCGCCAAGCGAGCTTCTCAACCCGTTTCTCGTTCACCATCGAGACTGACGGCTCTGCTAATTATAGTGATGGCATCGCCTTCTTCCTCGCTCCTGCCGGGATTTCGATCCCGCCCAACTCGGCTGGCGGATTCCTGGGATTGTTCAACGCGAGCACGGCTAATGAAGGGCCTCGGAACCAGATTGTCATGGTCGAGTTCGACACCTATGTGAACTGGCAGTATGATCCCCCAGTGCATCACATAGGAATCAATCAGAACTGGCTGTCGCCGCTCGTTTATGCCCGCTGGGATCCCGGATCGCACAGCGGGAAAGCGGTCAATGTTAACGTGACCTACAATTCTGTGAGCAAGAACCTCAGCGTGTTCTGGTCGTTGGACGGCAAACTGCTTTCCCACTATAGGGCCCATCACTCGCTTTCTTGCCTTGTTGATCTGGCAAGAGTCCTTCCTGAATCTGCAGCGATCGGGTTCTCAGCTTCTCTCGGCGAACATCCAGAGAGACACAGCGTCAATTCATGGGAGTTCACTTCGGATTTGGACGACGTAGATAAACCTCGCCGGTTATGGATACTGGTCGTTGTTCCCACGGCATGTTTTTTACTGGTGATCTCCGCAAGTTCTTGCTTTTTGGCCGTCAAGAGGAGGGAAAAGCATGGTTACAGCGCCCTTACCGACATAGATAAAGAGATTGGCCCATTGCCTACGAAGTTCACTTATCAGGAGTTGCTCGCGGCGACCAATGGCTTCGCAGACGACAGAAGGCTGGGCCGAGGCGGGTCTGCCCAAGTCTATAAAGGGTTCTTGAGCCATTCGAACCGCCTGGTCGCCGTCAAAAGGATCTTTGCGGAGTCCCAACACTCCGAGAAGGTCTTTGTCAACGAGGTGAAGATCATAAGCCGAACAATACACAGAAACCTGGTGCCGTTTGTTGGGTGGTGTCAAGAGGAAGGTGAGTTCTTGCTCGTCTACGAGTACATGCCCAATGGCAGCCTCGACCACCACCTCTTTGGGGCCCGGAGAAGCCTGCCGTGGGCTGTGCGATACGGCGTGGCGCTCGGCCTGGCATCCGCCCTTAACTACCTCCACGAGGAGCTCGAGCAATGGGTTCTCCACCGGGACATAAAGGCAGCCAACGTAATGCTCGACACCAACTTCACAACCAAGCTCGGCGACTTCGGAGTGGCCAAGCTCATTGACCCCCAGTTCAGGTCACAGACAACAGACGTGGTTGGGACTTGCGGGTACCTGGCGCCAGAGTACTTCATTAGTGGGAAGGCCACGAAGGAGTCCGACATGTTCAGCTTCGGCGTGGTGGCCCTGGAGATTGCATGCGGCCGGAGGAGCTATGAGGACGGAGAGGTCTGGGTCACGTTGCACAAGTGGGTCTGGGAACTCTACCTCGCCAGCAACATCCTTGGTGCTGCCGACGAGGCCTTGGGCTCAGGGTTCCGGAGGGAGGAAATGGAGTGCCTGATGAGGGTGGGGCTGTGGTGCGTGCACCCCGACCCTGCGAGAAGGCCAAAGGCGGGGCAAGTGATCAGGTTCCTCCAGCTCAAGGACTCAGTCCCCAAGCTGCCGCACGACGCGTTCAACGGTCCAGTTTCACACCGGCCATCGGCTTCGCAATTAGGAATACTGGAATCTCCATCTGCTCCTCCTATTCAAGAATCTGTGTTTAGGAAGCTAGACAAATCCTGTCTCCTAAAGTCATACGGCAACACATGCTGACTAAAATCTGCACATTCTGCTGCATCAACTGTAGTTCGGTTACCATCTCGTTTGCCTTGCCCAAATTTGTTTTTTGAATTTGAGAACATCATGGGGGACTCGGTATCGCTTAACATACATTGCTTACATCGGCATAAACAGAACACTACGAAAAGAAAATTTCCAGTTAAATTACTTGTATCTCTCTTCAAATTACTGATATAAAGAAGCAAGCGTGTTCATCACGTCGGATAGAATACAGATGAAAAAGTTGGAGGTTCTCATTTCAATGAGACGGAAAGCTGCATAAAAGAGTATGCCGATTTGGTGAGCAGGACTTTCATTTAGGTCGATTTGGTGTATAAGCGGATGCCGAAAGCCTGACTCAAGATCGCGAGGGCAACAAGGAACGTCGACGTCTCGTCTGGGTTGTAGTGAGGCTGCTTCGCAGGAACGTAGGCTCCTTTCCGGGGTTAAGTCGAAGAATCGATGTCCCCAACAAGGTAACTCGTCCATCGTTGCTCTGGCACTGCTGCTATGGCCAATATCTTCGAAATCGTCCATGGCATCTTTTTCCAGGGAAAATAAAACATTCCTGAGCTCTCGTAATCTAAAAGCTGGAAGCACTGAATTCACTTGAACTCAAGTAGAAAATATGATAAAAGCATTTGAAATTCGTCCATCTCCGGATAGATTTTGCACGAATATTCAAAGATAACAAGAAAGGGTAGAATGGAATTCGTACATTGCCGGATAGATTTTGCACTAATATTTCAAAGATAACAAGAAAAGGTGGAAGTAACAACTTGTTTGGAAGTCCGAAAATATGAAAGAAAAAACCCTTTAGATTAAAAAAGATTATGAAAAAACTCTATAGAATTTTACATATGAATATGTAACTATTTTGAAAAGTTTCCAATCATTTCACGTGAGTTCCAGAAACTTATATGGAATACAAAGTCAAAAGTTAGCGTAAAAATCACTCTAGATAGGCTCTTTATGTTAGTTTAACGTATGTCATATGAAGTCAACTCAACGTGTCACTTTAATAGGACATGCAAAAATTATAGAAAGATATGAAGAATTTAGTTGAGGCCAATTTTCTCTTTGATAATCTGAACTTGGAGATGCATAAGGTTATAATTGTATGATGAGAAGGAGAAAGGTCTAATTCACAATAATGGATTGTTATGATTTTGATTTTACAATTATATCCATCCAAATGCCATTTTCAAATAAGCCCAATTCCCTAAAAAAAAAGAAAAAACTCCCAATTGTAGAGTAATCTCAATTTTGCCCTGAACTAGTTTTTACATTAAAACAATCATCACCTTTCACTCTAGTTCCATGTCTACCCGCACGTCCAAAAATCACTATTAATTTCTTCAAAATCATCAAATCAAGATTGCTTAGAGGTTCATTATTAGAACCTACATTTCATTAGTACCCTTACTTTTGTATGGAACAACACTAGCCTCCTCTTGTTGATAATTTTGAAGAAATCGGTGGAAATTTTTGGACGGAGGGTTGCAGGAGCAAATTTGGAACTAAAGTGTGTCATGACCTACCTCGGAGTGAACCACCTAGGGTTAAGCTTATGAATTTACAAGCTTAACTTAGCTCGAGCTTTCCCAAGCCCCTATCGATTCATGACTTAGATTTAAGTTGTTAACATGCCAATGATTTTTATTTAGAAATCACTATTAATTATTTTTTGGTGGGTTGAGTAGACACCTAGGTAAAGCATGGGGAGATATACTTTACCCTTGCGAACCATTGATTATGGATTCAGGGACTTGATTATGCTTAATTACTCCAATACCCTTTTGGTAACTTCCTCTTTTGTTCAAAAAAATATTTGGCAAGGGACTTGGATTGAATTTAAACCTCTTCACTAAGATGTGAGGTAATCATGCGTGTGCACAACCGTTAATAAAACACCCTATACTCAAAGTGATGAACAGATTGCAAGGGTAAGGAATAGATTTACTTACCTTGAAGTAACGTAAGCAACTGTAAGATTTATTAGAAATCACATTCTTAACATAAATATGATTTCTAATTGATAGACAATTCCACTCAAATCCTTTTTAAGGTTTTCTCTTATCTAGTGAAAGCTAACGCTAAAATGTAATGAATGTAATGTATGTAATGCAAGTACTCTAAACATGACGACATACTAAGTATGTCTATTCCAACTTGGCTTGCAGTAATTAAATGACCTAACATGCAGTTTCTAATGAGTGGTAAAATTGTTATGGAACTATTCCAGCATGACATACTATTTATGAACCTAACATACAATCACTCAATGACATGCAAGCAATGACATGGTGATGGCGTGGCGCACATGACGACATGGCATTGACGACGTGCACGGTGACATGGTATAATGATGATGCAGCTAAAAAACTATCTGTGGCTCTTATTTTTGTTTTTTGGGTTCGTAGTGTTCGTCATAATCAGTGGCTTCGAAGCAATGGACTCTCAACCGCTCTTCACGTCCCTGCAAATCGCAGCTCATCTAACAATAGCGTGCGCTCCTTTCCTACACACTTGTAGACAGACACGTTGACCGGTCTGATAATTTCTGTTAAAGAGGTGAACCGCAGAAGCTCTCCTGGCGAATGCACAAACACCGATCCGCAGTCGCCCGCTCGCTCCCGTTATGTCAACGGAGTTTACAATATAGAGAGAAGAGGAGAAATTGTGGGAGAGTTTCCTTGCTAATTAAATATTCTAGGCATGTAGGGAAAGGACATTGTAATTTTATATGTCTTGGGTATTCTTTAACCGTACACGTTTCTGCCTGCTTAAAAAGTGTAAAGACTTTAGTAAGTACGTTAGCCATGACGTGCTAGGAGCATCACATCCTTTGAATTTTTATATGTCTTGGATATTGTTTAACCATATACGTTTTTACATGCTTAAAAAAGTGAAAATACTTTAGTAAATGCGTCGGCTGCGACGTACTAGGGCCGTCACAACATCATCTTGCAGTTTTATAATGTCTGCTTCGATGTTGCTTGGGAACAATTGCATTGTAATGTATTGATTCACAATCGGTGGAATGTCAATGGTGTTTACAAGATAGAGAGAAGACGAGAAATTGTGGGAGAGCTTCCTTGCTAATTAAATATTTTGGGCGTATAGGGAAAGGACACTATAATTTTATATGTCCTGGATGTTCTTTAATCGTACACGCTTTTATATGCTTAAAAAGTGAAAAGACTTTAATAAATGCATTAGCTGTGACGTGCCAAGGGCATCACATCCTTTGATTTTTTATATGTCATGGGTGTTGTTTGACCGTATAGGCTTCTGCCTGCTTAAAAAAGTGAAAAGACTTTAGTAAATGCGTTGGCCGTGACGAACTAGGGGCATCACAACATCGTCTTGCAGTTTTATAATGTTTGCTTCGATGTTGCTTGGGAACAATTGCATTGTAGTGTATTGATTCACAATCGGTGGAATGTCAACGGAGTTTACAATGTATAAAGAAGATGAGAAATTATGGGAGAGCTTCCTTGCTAATTAAATATTCTTGGCGTGTAGGGAAAGGATATTGTAAGTTTATATGTCCTAGGTGTTCTTTAATCGTACAGACTTCTACATGCTTAAAAAGTGAAAAGACTTTAGTAACTGCCTTCGCTGTGACATGCTAAGGGCGTCACATCCTTTGAATTTTTATGTCATGGGTGTTGTTTGACTGTTTAGGCTTCTGCATACCTACTAAAGTGAAAAGACTTTAGCAAATGCGTTAACTGTGATGTAGTGGGAGCATCACAACATCGTTTTGCAGTTTTATAACGTCTGCTTCGATGTTGCTCGGTTCTTTCACGGGAAACAATTGCATTGTAATGTATTGATTCGCAATCGGTAGAATGTCAACGGAGTTTACAATATAGAGAGAAGATGAGAAATTGTGGGAGAGCTTCCTTGCTAATTAAATATTCTGGGCGCGTAGGGAAAGGACATTTCGCCAAGGCCGGTTGTTTGACTACTTTGTTATTTTGAGCAGTGCTACATGAATTACACTAGTTTTCATCCACGAAATTTACTCTTTTAAAGGAATTGGAATATGCTGTGGTGGGTTCGATTCTCCAGTTGACCAAGTTACAAAGGATATGTTTTTTCAGGCCATCTGCCTGGGTTTTGATTTTTGTCTTATTTGATTCATGAGATTTATTTAAGATGGGTTTTTTGTAGTAACTTCATAATGATAGCTAAGGTCAAGGCAAATGCGACATTTGATACCGTTTTAATTTTTTTTATAGACCGCATGTGATTTCTCAAAATATGTCCATGAAAATGGGTATAACTTTTTGCTTTTACTTTTGTATATTCTTAAATTATTAGGTTGGAGACAAAAAATCACGTTTTCTTACTGAGAAACGCAGTTTCATTCTTGTCAAAACCATGTTTTGATTTCGGCGTGGTCCACATAAAAAGAGCGAAAATCATAAAAGCAATGTTTTCAGTTGTTTTCACTCTAAAAACTTTTGAGTATTATTTTGGTCAGAAATAGAATGTTGAAGACTCATCAACCCTAAATGATATCCATCACAACCGTGACACGTGACAGATTCTTTTCATCTGGCACCTTTGGACAAGAAAAACGATATATATCACTTCAATAACTTTTGAGGTCCATTATGAAGTCAACAATGAAAGTCGCAACATAATTAGTGAAGGACCGAACTTAAAAGGGCTTCCAGGGCCATCGGTATAGGAAATTATCGGCTGCAGCTTATACATCAGCACAATGAGATTCATTGGATCATATGAACTCCAAGTGAGACCCACGTAATCCAACGATCACATGCACTAGGCCTAATCTGTCCTATAAGCCACAATTGTCCCATCAACAATTGTCCCATCAATATTGCATTCTTCAAGTAAAAATTTTGCGAAGTGTACTTCATCTTGCCCTATCACAAAAATTCCGCATCAATGTTAATTTTCAAAGTAATACCAACCACACACATTTCCATTGAACGAAACTTAAAAATCTAAAGATCCAAAAAGGCCTGTAATGTTCTCGATGATGGGCTGGGCAAGCTGGGAAATGATGATCAAAAAGAGTAAGTTGATCGAACTTGATCATGTCTAGTGTGCTCCGATTGAATTAAAGGCATTCTCAAACTACAGCATTGGAGGAAAGATTTCATGCACATATTTGAAGAATAAGGTAATTAGATTGGATGCCAATAGAGAAAAAAAAAAACTGATGATTAGAGTGGATTATTCCTAAAGCGAATTGGCTTGTTGCAAGATGAGCTTTGTCGAAATTTAAAACCAAAATGCTCAAGAGGACGACATTGCTCGACAAGCTTTTTGACAGACCCAACTTTATATGGTACGTCCTCCTTACAGATTTCAAGTCTCTGCAAATTGCAATTCATCTAACCAAAGCTCGGACTCCTTTCCTGTACAAATTTAGACAAGAGACATCGAGTGGTCTGACGATGTCTGTAAAAGAGGTGAACCATACAAGCTTCCTCACGGTGAATGCAAAAGTTTCATCGCTAGTCAGCTCGCTCGGCTCTCTTCATATCCTCGAAAGCAGGTCAATCTAGAAAACCCGCAGCTTTTCCCCCGGTTGGGAAATGACAGGAACAATATATTATAGCCACTCCATGTTGGCATTTCTTGTTTGGAAGATAGCAGTTGTACCCACTATACAAGACCGTCCCTCCTTGGGACTAATGCATTCCAGCGACTTTAGCAGAAAACAAGGAACCTTCGAAGAAGCTGCTTGATCAACGATTGCTTGCTCTGTTTGGTCTGCCATTGGGTACACTCGGGTTCGTTATAAAGCACCCTAATGTAACAGATCCGATTCCGACCAAAGCCGGGGTTAAGAATGCCGCCCACGACTCCCCATTCTCTTTCGTTGCGCGCCCGCATTCGCGCTCAATTGTTCTTGTCCTTGACAGGAAATGCAAGAAAAAGGGAGGAAATTCTCTGTATATTCATTGATTTGTATACAAGTATATTAATACAATTATAGTGCAAGAATGAAAGAGAAGAAAAGGAAATAATAGACAAAGAATTATAAATTTCCTATTTATTAAAACTATCACATATTCACTAAATCAATCAGTCCACAATTAGGATCGATCCACGATCACAATCTTCAACCGTATCTCCAACACTCCACCTCAAGCCAGTGGCCTATATATATCAAGGACACCTAGCTTGCTCAGTAGGTAAGTATGTTGTCTCTGACATAGTGGCTTAATGAAGATGTCTGCAGGTTGATCCATTGTTCCAATACCTTTTGCTACGAGGACTCCTTCTCTGATCTTGTCTCGTGTGAAGTGGCAATCAACTTCTATATGTTTCGTTCTTTCGTGAAAGATTGGATTTGCTGCCAATTTAAGTGCAGCATTGTTATCACAAAATAATTCAGTTGGTCCACTAACCTGTAACCTGAGATTTGAGAGTAATCATCGAATCCAAACCACTTCGCAAGTAGTTTTTGCCATGGCTCGATACTCTGATTTGGCCGATGATAATGACACAGCTGATTGCTTCTTCGTCTTCCACGAGATTAATGACTTTCCTAACTTGATGCAGAAACCAATAATAGATCGTCTGGTCATCGGGCAAGTAGCATAATCCGTATCACAGAAAGCTGTCATCTTTATATTGCAGTCACAGGATAAGAAAATTCCAAGTCCTAGACATCCTTTCAAGTATTTCACAACCTTTAGGGCTGCATTCATATGAGATTATTTTGGATCATGCATGAATTGACTGAGTATCTGCACTGCATAACATATATCAGGTCTTGTCATAGTAAGATATATTAATTTACCAACAAGTCGTTGATATCCCGATGGATCATTGAGCAGTGGATCCTCAATAGATGAAGAGGAGTTCAAATCATATTCATGAGTAGTCAACTTGGCATTCTATTCAGCTAGTATAATAGCTAGTTCGCATCCAGATAATCCAGCTTCAGAAACAATTTCAAGGATGAACTTCCTTTGATTGAGATTGATACCTTTATCGGATCGAGCAATTTCAATGCCGAGAAAATATTTGGGTGGTCCCGAATCCTTGATATGGAAAGTAGAATGCAAATATTCTTTAAATCTTGCAACATGAGAGTCATTGTTTCTCATAACAAGTATATCATCAACATATATTAGCAAATAGATTGATGAATTACCTTCATTCCATGTAAACAGGGCATAATCATGCTTATAATGCCAAAATCTTGCATTAGTCAGCGAAGTAGTGAACTTGGCATATCACTGCCTAGATGCCTATTTCAATCCATACAGGGATTTGCATAGACGACATACCCAAGACTCCTCCTATTTGCGTAATCCCTGTGGAAGCTCCATATAGATCTCTTCATCTAGATCGTCGTGAAGGAAGGCATTATGGATATCCATATGATGTAATGACCAATTTTTGATGGCTGCAATGGATAAGAAGGAACAGACAGTGACTTCTTTGGCAACAAGTGAGAATGTCTCATGATAGTCAAAGCCTTCTCTCTAAGTAAACCCTTTAGCCACTAGCCGAGCTTTATATCTTTCAACTAAACCATCTGCCCAAAACTTGATTTTATATACCCATTTACATCCGATTGGTTTCCAGTGCGGGGGTAGTGGGACAATGTCCCAAGTATGATTCTCTATCAGGGCAGTAAGTTCCGATTCCATTGCATGTTGCCATCGTGGATCACGTGATGCTTCATGGAAGGAAGAAGGTCCGTTCTCTTCCAAGAGACGGCTAATGCAGCATTATATGTTTTGGTGATAGCCGATTAAAAGACACATATGAAGAGACAGGATACCTCGTACCTGGAGAACGCAATGCAAAACAAATGTAGTCCCTTGTCCACGTGGGTGGGAGAGTTTGCTATCCAAAACGTCAAGGCTGTTCAGCTACTATTGGTTCAGGTGCTGAGAAAAACTCGGAAGTAGTCTCTAATGGAGCCAATGCAGAAGAAGGATCCTCAGATAACTCTGAAGGTAAGCCGTCTTCAGAAATATTAGTGTCCTTTGGGACATAAATGGATGGTTCCGGAGCAACGAATAGATATTGAGAAGCCATAGATAAATCTTCTTCACATAGAAAAGGCCTATGATTTGGAGATGACGATGAAGACGATGAAGATATCATATCCTTAATGGAAAAACATCCTCGTGAAAAATGATGTCCCTACTTATGAAGAAATGCCTTGTAGAAATCTTCATAACTCAATAGCCTTTTTGAAGGGGCGGATATCCCATGAATACGCATTGAGTGGCACGAGGGCCCATTTTATCCAAAGGACCCACATTTGTCGCATAACATAGACAAACAAATACTCGGAGATGATCATTGTTAGGCTGTCTATTATAAAGCAGTTCAAAGGGAGTTTTCCCATCGAGGATACGAGTTGGCATGTGATTAATCAAATAGGCAGCAAGTGACCACACAATCTCCCCAAAAACCTTCAGGAATAGAGGCTTGATATTTTAATGCACGTGCTACTTCTAAGAGATGTCTATGCTTACGCTCTACAATTCCATTTTGTTGTGGAGTATAAGTACAAGAACTCTCATGAAGTATCCCTTGAGAAGATAGGAATTTTGTACAATCAGAGGTGAAAAAGTCACACCCATTATTCGTTCGAATTCGTTGCACAGATTGATCGAATTGATTTTTAATCAAGGAAACGAAATTCGAAAGATGAGTAAATGTTTGACTCTTTGATTGCATAAGATATACCCAAGTGGCCCTTGTATAGTCATCTACAATCGTGAGAAAGAAATGGGAGCCATCACGATGAGAGGTATGATAAGGTCCCCAGATATCCATATGAAGTAAAGAAAAAATTCTATCTACTCAAGATGTACTCTTTGGAAAAGATGCTCGAGATTGTTTGGCCAAGGGACATATTAGGCATTTAGGATGAGGGAAACATGCACGAGATTGTTTCATCAGAGTTGTTTGACCCAATCTCTGATGAAAAAGGAGATTTTTATTTCGGCTAATAGCATTAGGAGAAATGCCTTTATTTAGTAATTCTAGATCTCCTGGGGAATCAATCCAGTAGTATAGTCCTTGTGCAACACTACCCAAGCCCATCACTTTGCCAGTCGAATGATCCTAAAAGAAACAATTGTTGGAATTGAATATTGCACGATAGAAACTATCTATGTAGACTTTTGAGACAGAGAGTAGGTTAAATTCAAAATCATGAATATATAAGACATTTATGAGGACAAAATGTGGACCAAGGTGAACAGTACCAATCTTGGTAACTTGAGTGATATTTCCATTTGGAAGACGTAATGATACAGGAGATTCTGATGTTTTATCAACATGGGAAAAAAGATGCTCACTACATATTATGTGGTCACTAGTCCCCGTATCGATTATCCATGCATTCATAGAAAAAGAATTCTCATCGTAAAGGAAAGTACCTAAGAACCTAGCACTTTTGTCGCCCATCTTCAATTGATTCAAAATCTGCATGATATTCTGATACTAATCTTGGGTAATTGTTTGTTGTACCCCATCAATCCTTTGTGTCGAGACTTGATAAACAGATGATTCTTTTTCTTTTCTATTTTTATCAATAGGCTTTCCATGCAATTTCCAGCACGTATCAATAGTATGGTGTGGGCGTTTGCAATATTCACAATATTTATTTTTGAATTTACTATTTTGCCTATTGACCTTTCCTGATGATGTGGTGCCACGTGGGTCGTAGGATCCTTTATAAATAGGGGCTGACGTGGCTTGATGGTAGCCTTCGGATCCATCCAAGCTTATGGGTGATATGTAGCCGTCCGTTGCAGCGCGCTGATCTAAACTGTCCAATAGGCCGCGTGAATCCAAGTCGTTAGATCGCCCGCATGAATCCTAGCCATCCATTCGAAATGAGCTAGGGTTCCATCAAGCTTTCTCCTTGCTACAGTCGCATTACCCATTTTTGGGTATCCCGAGTGCATGGCTATTCTGCTACCTCCAGCCACGACCTCTTGTGAGCCCACGCCAAACGGAAAAGCCACAAGGCTTAGGCCTTCTCCCACTCGAGTGTGTTCGGCCGCGGCGAGGCGTTGACTTTCTTCCTGGATGGCGAGCTGGTAAATGTGTCTTAGCGACGGCAAGGGTTCCATGGCAAGGATCTGAGATCGGAAGGCCGAGTAGGAGTCGTTGAGGATGACTAAGAACCGCGTGGCCTTTTCTCTTTCCCATATGTCTTTGTATTGTCTCAGTGTTGCCTCAAGTCCCTATAGGCGCTCCTTGGTAGGGGTGAGTGGTTCCAGGTTCCTTACAGGTTCCGCCTGAAACTTGGAATCTACCCTCGGGTATAGATTCCTCATTTTTTGGAACCTAGAACCTACCCGTCGAAACCAAGAACTTGGAACCTACCCTGTTACGGGTTCCGGGATTGGTTCCAGGTTCCAACAGGTTCTTTTTTTTTTCATTTTTAGTTAAAAATGGAAATAAATGCGGCAATAATAAACAAACTTATCATTCATCAAAGAGAATATAACACGAACACAATCTATAATACGCATAAGCATTTAATATTCTAGAATGTGAACTATTTCTCTTTTGCAAAGTCCAGCGGTTCACTTCACAAAGTCTAGCCTTACCTCAGCAACAACCCTGCACCAAAATAAAGCCATATCCCTCATTGTTTTACAGCTTCCCATGACTTCAGCAACTTTAGTGACAAAGCTTTCAGGTGGAGCTGCATGAATATCTCTCGGCGATGTTACTAGAGATCTGGTCCTTCCTGCTGTCCAATTCAATTTGACTTTCATCCAGAGTTCTTGGTCCAGAAACCTTGTCTTTTGCTTCATACAACAAAAGACAGAGTTGAATGCAGAACCTACAGCCCACAACTAGCATATATAAAGCTGCAGCATGGAGTTTGCCACACTTGTAGTTTTTACACCAAATCTTTTTCCATGTACAGTGAAACCGAGGATCCGTGTTAACTAGTGTGTACATTCCCCTAAGCACATCATGAGTTATCCAAGGATATAAGACAAGTGGATCAAAAGCCATATACATGGAATGTTGAACTTTTTCTCTTAGATGGTCAATATATGACAAGAACATATAACAAAAGAGCAAATCTTCTGTGTGATATGTCACTACTGCTCAAGTCAATCAAAAGGTAAATTTCATTAAACATGAGGAGACACATGTGTCCATGTCACATCACTCGCATAATTTCTATTAGGGATAAGTACACTAATGGTGTCATAAGTTGTGCACGGCGCTCACTTTGGTGCCAAAAGTTTCCGCCAGATCACTTAAGTGCCAAATCGGAGGAAAAACGATCACTTTGGTGCCACCGACGACAAATTCCGGCCAAAATGATTACGTGGCTTTTATATTTTAAAAAAAAAAATCGAGAAGCCTTTTAAACGACGTCGTTTTCCGTCTTCCTTAAGAAAATGACGTTGTTTTGCTGTCCTACATGGATAGCCTCACAAAAACGACGCCGTTTTTTTATTTATTTATTTGGATATTGAAATTAGGGTTTTTTTTGTCCGCCATTGCTCGTCCGCCGTCGCTCAGCCGCCGTCCCTCGGCCACCGTCACTTGGCTGCCGTCCCTCGGCCACCGTCGCTCAACCGCCATCCCTCGACCTCCATCGTAGTTGCTTGCCATAGCAAGACAAAAGAAAAAAAAAACGAATAGAAAATCCCGAGAGAAAGAGGAAGGTGTCGACGATGAGGGCGGAGGAGGGGATGGCGGGGCCACGGCCGCCGCCTTCGTAGCAGCTGGCTTCACCGACAATCTCCGTGGCGTTCTAGATCTTCGTGGCTACCATTGGCCGGATCACTTGTGCTTCTAGAGATTCTTCGAGCTCGCGTTTCCTCTGCACCCAATGATATTCCTTGGGAAAAGGCAGTGGTGGGGCTGAGATTCAGGGATTTAAAAGGTTGATAAAGTGATTGAAAATGGGGGAAAACTACTGGGGGAGGGTGGAGGCGAATGCGTGGTTTCTTTTCTGGAAAATTATTGGTGTTGCTGGTTCTGCGCTGCTGGTGTTGCTGGTTCGGCGCTGTTGGTGTTGCTGGATCTGTTCGGGGAAGAAGATGACACAAAACGGCATCGTTTGGGGATTTAGGGTTTTGAATTTGGGGGAAAGACACAAAACGGCGTCGTTTTGGTGTTAGGATGCTAAAACGACGTCATTTGAAGGCCTAAGTGATCCAATGGAAACTCCGGCGAGCCACATTAGCATAAGAAATTAATAAAAAAAAGGTCACGTCAGATTTCCGGCCAATCAGATCGGCATTGGCACCAAAGTGAGCGTTTTTCAAATTTTTTGGCACTTAAATGATCCGACGGAAACTTTTGGCACCAAAGTGAGCGCCGTACACAACTTATGGCACCATTAGTGTACTTATCCCATTTCTATTACATGATGTCCAACATATCCTGTCTGTTAATCTTCCAGTCTCTATCGCATTCATACAGTATTGAGACCAGTAGAAACACTCCGGTAAAAAGCGCATATGTATCTACTGCTTCTGACATAAAGACTCAAGAGGAAATCGTTTACTTGATAATACACAAAATCATGTTATAAGACCTTTACATTTTGTTGAACACCAAGGTCGAAAAGCAAGAAAATTTTTTTTTTTGCAAACTTCACATTTACAATCAAAATCTTAGTATTCTTAACATCATAAAGTAGGTTTTCCGTCAACATTCAAAACAGGAACATGTGTGATCATTGATGAGCAATATACCTCGGCAAGAAGGTCACACTGACAATTGGAATCTGCAGTAGACATATCCTTTGTGCCAAACAAGCTATCCAGTCCACCATTTTGAAAAAGTTCTACTGAGTTATTTAAAGTCAAGCCAAAAAATTCTTCATAATCTTCAATGTTCATTTCTACTTCATCCATATTAAGTTCCTTATATAGATCATCATCACAGACTCCAGGATTTGACATTAGATAGCAGACCTAGATGTTAGGAAACACACATTTAGATAATAGTCATTTCCAAAGGAACAATTAACTTTTTATCACACAGCACACAAGCACAACTAACTAACAACTAATCAAATATGCTTTGTTCTCTATTCATCATAAGTAGGCTAAGCTTCTGCATGTGCACATATGGATACTGATTACCATATGAACGAATCACATACCATGTCATCTTGACGCATAGATCAGTAAGAATTGCATAAATACAGTGAATTTAGCAAAGCAAATGCCATACTTTTCAAGAAAATGTTACATCTCGTGGATCATATTTGGCAAAGCAAAAGGTGCAAAAAGCAATCCTATGAGTTCAATAAAACTAAACTACCAACAAGTGAAGCAATTCAGTATGTTAGACTCATTTTAGAAAAACATGGGGGGATGTGGAGACTTCCCAAGGATCCAACTTGCATGGAGGTAATGCCTAAGTAACTTATGGTGTTTGCATACTAGAATGATGCCAACAAAACTCACAAGGAAACTCTTTACCACTGCAAATTGATTGTGAATGCTTTACGAGACGGAGCATTTCGTGCCCAACATCACATACATAAAAATGAACATGGCTGAGATGCGAATGTTTCAGTGTATGCATAGGCAATTGAGGAAGATTGAATTAGAAAGGAAATTGCGTATTTGTTGAGTTAGACCAGATGAGAAGCTTGTATAAGGTGGTTTTGATAGTTGAACACCCCAGATGCCCCTTTAGAACACGTGCCACCTCATACACCTTTTCAAGATCTTTTAACTTCCACGAATAACAATTTCACGATCTACCATAAGAATTTCGCACCTAAAATCACAAAACATAGGCAAGTAAATGGAAAGTGAACTCTTTTTCTTAAGAAGCAAACCCCAAATCATCTCCACTACCTCGAGCACATCCTATTCCCAACCATACCAAAAGACTCAACACATCTCGATTTGAATAGCGTAGCATGTACACGCATGGCAAAAGTCACTATCTGAAACTGGAGAGCATATTCTACTAGACGGTATGAAAAAACCCAAGTAACCATGTAGCAAAAATTGTCAGAATACAAAAGTACTAAAGGGGAAGAAGCGTGAGACACTTTACGTTTTAGACAATGCATCGAAGATGCTTTGAGCCTCGCTGGTGACACCCACTCCTATCCTCTCGGCCCCCGCTTGGGCTTGCTTGCAGGACCAAAACCACAACCAAAACCATGGAAACTCCAAACCTCATTTGGAAAATAAAATCACGAAAAAGGAAAAAAATTCGGAAATAGCAACGGAAACGGCGCAGATCACCGACGCCAAACCTCAATGCCAGTTGCTCTCGAGCTCACAAGGCATCGAGATCAATGTAACACCTGCTGAGATCGAGCGGGTCTTCGCCGTGGCGCAGGAAAGTGAAATGCTTGATGTAATCCGCCTTGAAATTATGCGGTGGCGTCGAGCCAGAGGTCACCAGTGGTGGCATCAAGCGGAGGTTAGCAAGCCAGAGTCAGCGGTGGTGGCGTCGAGCAAAGGTGGAGAACGAGCGAAGAGAGAACTGTGAAACTGAGTGTCATGTGAAACTGAAAGTGAAAGTAATTTCTGATTTGGGGTTTTTTTTTTAGCCCTAACCGGATCGTTTCCGATTTCGGTTCTGGTTCCCGGTGCCGATTCCGGTTCTTATGGGAACCGAAACCGGGAACTGCCAGTTCCTAGAAAAGGGGAACCGCCAGTTCCCAGAAAAGGGGAACCAGGAACTGGAACCGGTCCCTTTAGAACCAGGAACCGGACCGGAACCTCCGGTTCGGTTCTTCGATTCCCAGTTCTACCCAGGAACCGCGCTCACCCCTACTCCTCGACGCTCCTCAGCTGACTCCAGTTCGTTCCACAAGGAGGATAGACGGTTGAAGCAAGCGGTAACTGAGAGGTTCCCTTGCTTCAACTCAGTCAAACTTTGAGTGATGCTGAAGAGCCGTGCTCGGTCGAGCCGGCCATACATCTCTCTGATGCTGTCCCAGATCTGCTTGGAATCCTCAGTAGGCAACAGCCCAGCCGCGACATCGGGGGCGAGCGTGTTGACGATCGAAGTGCAACCAACTCCACCAAAGTCGCTAGAGGCGTTCGTTGGTCGGAAACGGGACAGCTCCGTCGAGGAAGCCGTCCTTGTCTTTCGTCACCAAAGCCCGCTGGAGATCTCAAGCCCACGAGGAATAGCTTTTTGGTCTGGTGAGTTGGATGCTGATGAGACGTAATTCGGGGCCTTCCGCCAGCAATGTGTAAAGGGGATCACCGGGTTCAGGCCAGCTGCCGCCGCCAACCGGAAAAAACAGCGGCATGTATCCGGGTTGAAATGCCAAGTAAGGATTCATCCCTTGACCCAGCATAGATCTAGGTCCCTGACCTAGCACAGATCCGGATCCCTGACTCGAATTCGTCTGGCCTGATTCCTCAGTTGGGCCTATTACGAACGGCATAGGTCCAAATGGATATTGGGTCTACATCTGTCTTAGCCTAGTAGCCCACTGATACCAATTAACTGGGGGAAATGTTGGGGGCCACTGAGCTGGCCAAAAGTTTGACCCAACGCAAGAACGAATTTTGCGGGATCGTGAGTTTCTTCTGATTGCTTAATAGAAGACCGCTCTTTGCCAGAAAGGATGACCGAATCTGATGGGGTTTGATTTTGAGATGAGGTAGGTTTCTCCTCTGTTGAGGAGCTCTCGATGTTCTTGTTCTTTGTCATGGTATCAAAAAAAAAAAATTGAACCGATTTGCTAGTCTGTTTCGTAGGACAAGAACGTGCAACAACAGCCCAGAAAAAAAAAAAAAAAAAAAACGGAGGCAATTCCAAATATGTGAAAGCTAGGCTAGGAGTATTGGCTCCGATACCATGATAGGAAATGCAAGAAAAATGGAGGAAATTCTCTGTATATTCATTGATTTGTATACAAGTACATTAATACATTGTCGCGATCAAATTTTCGAGTGAGAACCGTCTAAGGTTTAGCTAATGGATTGTTAAACCTAGACTTAATCGGGCTCTCCCAAGCCCATACCAATTTGTGACTTAAGTTCAAATTTCTTAACATGCAAATGAATTTTATCTAGGAGTTGCCACTAATCAGTTTACGGTAGATCGATTAGACACCTAAGTAAAATAATGGGAGAATTATTTTACCCCTATGAACAAGAGAATAAGGGTATGGAGATTTGGTTACACTAGACTTCTCTAATGCCCTTTCGATACTATTTCTTTTTATTTTCAAAAATGTTTTTGCAGGCAGTTTGGATTAATTTTAAATCTATCTCCCTAACATGTGAGGTGATCATGCGGGTGCGCAAACCACCAATTTAACATCCAAGAAAGCGATGAATAAATTACGGGACTTACCTTGTAACAACGAAAACATCTGCAATGTTAGATCGGAATTCACATCATCAACCCTAGATATGATTTCTAATTAACACACAATTTCTTTTTGTTTTCATTTAATTAATGAGAATCATGCTTTATGCAATGCAATATAACTAAATGACCTAATTCTAATGACAAACAATTAACGGACCTAGCAATGATCACTAAATGGCATGCATTTCATGAATCTAATTCTAAATGACATGCAATGACATTTTTTTATTTTTTTTCTTAAAAAGAATGCAATCTATCCTAGAGATTGAAACTAATTTATTCCAAGACATTTTTTTTTTGTATTTTTTATGAAATTCGAAATTAGAAAAATGTGAAAATTATCTAACTAAATTAAGATTCTATCCAACTTATATTAAGGATTAGGTCAAGCTAAACCCTAATTAAAACCAAGATATTATCTTAACTTAGCAAACTCTAACCTAAGATGCAGTCTATCTAAATCAATCTAAACTTAAAATGAAATATGCAATTTTATCCTAATGTGCAATGACGTACAAATGATGCCCTAATTCTACATGACATATGCATGATGATTTTTTGTTATTTTTTTATTAATTTCAAAATTTTAAAAAAAATGTCAAATAATTAAACATGCAATTTAAGCTAATGAAACGAAAATCTAACATCCTAAATTTATTTAATTTTTTATTTTTTTTGAAAATTCATGATAAATAAAATGTTTAGTCTAAATATAAACCTAATCTAGCTCAAACATATTTAGAGATAAATAAAGCAATCAAGACGAGACAGACCAAGCCATTTAGAATCATCAAAGATATCATATATCTCGTTCAAACAAAGGGATAATATCTCGCTGATAAAATCGATAAATTGATCTTAAGCCTTATAGATCAAAATATAAATTTTATTCCTGCTTGATTAATTATTTCATCTAAAACCTTATAGATTGGATAAAAATTCGTGCGGTTGCGAATTGGATGCTACATTAGGGATTTCAATTAGGCATCGAGAAATATTTCAAACAATGAGACAAAATATCAAAAACTAAATAAGATAAAATAAATCTAATACATTTACCTAATAAAATAAAATAAATCTACCTTAATTAATTTTTCCCTTTTTTCCCTCTTTTTCCTTCCAAGCAAGGCTTGTGCTCGTGCGGCTGGTCACCGGCTCCGATGAGGGGCGGCGGCTGTGGCGGTGGGTCACCGTCGATTGGAGGTCGCAGTGGTGCGGAGCTCCAACGAGGTCCAACAATTCGGAGCTACAGGGAAGAAGAATCAGTAACTGGTTCGGGCTGCTGCGGAGGGAGCAGCGGTGTTGGTTTGAGGCAGAGCAAGGCGCAGACAGGGGACGGCGCTCAGGCAGAGTGGCGGTGCGCGACGACTCAGGGTTGCAGCTCCGGCGCGGCAAATCGGGCGATGGCGTTGGTGGAGGGAGGTCGGGATCTCCAATGCTACGAGTGGAAACGGCAAGCAGATCTGGCTCAGCCCAACTCCGGCGAGACAGAGCAAAAGTAGGCGGAGTTGGGTGGCGCAGGTGTTCGCGAATGAGCATCGCGAGCGCGGCAACCGGCAGCTGCACAGGGAACCGGCGGCTGGGGGGGCGTCGCTGGCGACGAACGAACGAGCAGGGGGCACTCGGAGGCGCGACAAGAGCTCGATGAATGTGGCGGACGGCTGGAGAAGCGACGGAGGTTGGCGGCTCAGCTGCCTGCACTAGGTGGAGGTGTGGTAGGCGCGATGGGCTCTCGGAGCCGGCCGTCGCAGGGAGGGCAGAGTAGAACCGAAACCGGCAGAGGAAGCGTAGAAGCGAAGCCAGCAACGGGAAGAAGATGGTGAACAGTAAATGTCAAATCACCTCTGCCACTTTTCCTTTCTTCACATTTTCCCTCGACTTTTCCTTTCCTTGGGCTCCTCTTCAAGGAAGAAAAGACCAGAAGAGCTTTCTCTCTCTTCGAACAAAAACGCGATTGTTTGCGTTTTTGTTCCCAGGAACAAAATTACAACGGAAACAAAAAACAAAAAAAACTTATTTCTAGAATAATTTTGAGAAACAAAATTTCTCTCTCTTCTTTCTTTTCTTCTCTTTCTTTTCTTTTTCTTTTCTTGTTCTTTTTTCTTTGGCCAGTCGCCAGCCTTAGCCATGACCGGTGATCGGCCGTCGAGGACCGGCGACGCCATCGAGGGCCGGCGACCTCGCCGGAGCGTCGCCAGCATGGGGCGAGGCTCGACCTTACCGGGGGCCGGCGAGACTGGCCGTGGCTAGGCGAGGCTGTCGGCCCTCATCGGCCGGTCGCCGGCCATGGCCGAGGCCGACGACCGGCCAAAAGAAGAAAAAAAGAAAAAAAAAAAGAAAGAAAAAAGGAAAAAGGAAAAAATAAAATTATTAAAAAATTTAAAAAATTAAAAGAAACAAAAAAAGAACACAAATTTACCAAACGTGTTTCTGTTCTTTTTTTATTTCCAGAACAAGTTTACCAAACGCATTTTTCTAGTAAAAAATTATTCCCCGAAACAGAAATAGTTTTTTCTATTTCTGTTCCTTGGAACAATTTTTTAACAAAAACGCAAACAAACGCACCCTTAGTGTGTTGATTTTACTTTGACTCAAGACGAAAATCAAAGCCTCCCATTGTGGCCGTGTATTCAATGTGTGGCCTCCTTCGAAACCCTACATGAATAACCTTTTTATAGGCCAAAAATTAGGGTTTTAATTTCCTTTTCAAATCAACATCCGTGAAGATTTCTTTTCCGCCCGTAATATCACTTTTTATTTTCCACACCTTTTCTTGATTTCCTTTGCAAAAATGAATATTCTCTATTGATTTTTCAAAAATTGCAATAGGATTTTTTTCAAATACGGGCTTAGGCCAATTTGCTCTCTTCGTGGGCTTAGTCCGATTTGTCAATTTAAAGTGCAGAACCATTAATTTGAATCCATCCACTGCCAATCCAATAAAATGAAAAAAATATAAATTAAAAATAAATGCACCTAAATCTATATGCAATTAATATTTTTCAGGGATAAAATTGACCCCTAATTTTCTATACAATAAATAAATGATCGGATCGTCAAAATTTAGGTGTCAACATACATTTATAGTGCAAGAATGAAAGAGAAGAAAATGAAATAATAGACAAAGAATTATAAATTTCCTATTTACTAAAACTATCACATATTCACTAAATCAATTAATCCACAATTAGGATTGATCCACGATCACAATCTTCAACTTTATCTCCAACAGTCCTGCCGTGTATGTTATCCTTTGTTCCCCTTTGTTGCTCCTCTCTACTTCAACATAAGCAACTTCGACACGGATAGGAGGGACATATTGTATGAGGGAGTTGCGAAGGCCACGTATGGATATGTCGATATCAGCCCCCTCCATCCTTCGCAGCCCTTCCAAGTGGGGCGGATTCAGTAAGCCAAGCCTATCCGCATATGGGATCCTGTCACGGGGCTCCAAGCAAACTTCTCAACCCGCTTCTCGTTCACCATCAAGATCGATGGCTTTGGTCAGTACAGCAATGGCGTGGCCTTCTTCCTCGCTCCTGTCGAGATCCCGATCCCGCCCAACTCAGCCAAACAATTCCTGTGATTGTTCAACAGTAGCACGACTAATGACAGGCCTCGAAACCAGATCATCATGGTCGAGTTTGACACTTACGTGAACCCAGAGTTCGATCCCCCAATGAATCACATAGGAATCAATAAGAACCAGCTCTCGTCGCTTGTTTATGACCACTGGGATCCCCAATTGCACAATGGGAAAGCGATCAATGTTGTCGTGACCTACAATTCTGTGAGCAAGAACCTCAGCGTGTTCTTTCAGAATGAACATGACATTAATAGTTATTTTATTTTTTTTGGTAAGGTGACATTAATAGTTATTTCTTTCTAGTATTTTTAAAAATTCTTTTAGAGTGAACATGACATTCATAGCTCTTTTTTGATATAGAGTTACGCCAAATAGATACTATCTTTTTAAATGGACACTTTGATAATAAAATCTATATAGTGTAACCTGAGGATTTTGCAGCAGATGATTCAAGTAAACTTATGTGTAGACTGAAAATTCGTATTCATAGTTTTAAACAAGTTTCTAAACAATATTATTAAAGTTTCATAGTATTGTTATTTTGTTTAATTTGGAATAAAGTAATTTAGTATATATATACTGCAAGATTAGTGAGAGGAAATTTATTTTTCTCATACTTTATATACACGATATTTTGCTTACAAGTAGTGACCTCGAGGCATCTTTTGTCCTTTGCACTAGGGTTCGTAAGGATTGTTCTCACCATATATATTGGATTTATCTTAGAGGACATTTGTTGACCGTATTTTGGAAATATTTAATATACATCATTGTAAGCCAGGAATTGCTCCTATCATTAAGAGCGATGAACCAAAGTTAAAGAGTATACCTTGTGTCAGTGCACTTAAAAGTATAGTGTATGCTGATTTACATACATGTTCAAGTCTTGCAGCTAGTAGGGTATTTAGATGTAAACTTTGCTAACTGTTAGGATGATATGAGATTAATAACAAAATACATATTTATGTTAGCGGGAAGCGCATTAAATAAAGCTTTATGTCATCTCCTACTATGTAAGCAGAGTTTGTAATATTCTTTTAGGCTGTTACTTGGGCTATTAAGCTCCGGAATCTCATTAAAGAATTGATTGTTTTTAATTTTATGGACTGACTCATACAATTGTATTGAGACAATAAATTTATAGTATTTTTATTAACGACAAACGTCTCAATGGGTCTAAATTTATGGCAGTCAAATTCTTTACCATAAAAAAAGGGTACAGAACGGTGACGTTATAATATAACTTATTTCCATGGATGATATGGTTGCAGATCCACTAACTAAAAGCCTATGCCTTTGTGTGTTTGAACAACATGTCATTAACATGAGCTTAAGAGCATCATGAGATGCTATTGTTTAGTGGGAATTATTTCGGTTTTACTATAATAAAGTTTACATCTGTGTTCGTTACATTTAGTAACGGTTTGATATGTATCAACTTTTACATTTAATAAAATATTTTTAAATGTGTTGTTATTATGTTGAATACATATTGATAAAATTCTTAAGGTATTGTATAAACCTTGAGTGAAAGCTAAGGGCATCCGGTTATTAGCCTTATGCATATGTCTTGTTATACATAAAGAAAAGTTAACCGTAAAAATAAGGCATATGTGAGTTCATTGGAACCATAAAGACATTCTCTAGTGGCACAAGTTTTTTGTGACACTTAAGGTAAAAGAACGGTGATTGACAAATGGGATCTCTCTATGAGAGATGTTATCCATTTGCCACACTACCATATTGAATCCATATCAATAAAGTTGAAAGCACTTGTGACCATGGACGGTTCTGTGTGTATACATGCAGTTACCGCCATGATTCGGTGTTTGAGACTTTATGAGATGGGATTGATTATTAAGAATTATTTCTAGACTAATGTGCGCACATACAGTACAATTTCAATTAATATAGCCTAAGTGAGAGAATGTAAGAGTTTTCCAGATGTGGGCTACATTAATTAATATTGTAATTTACCCTTTTACGGGGTTGGTTTGTCTAAAGTAAGATAGAATGTTTCTTAATTAGTCTAATATGGGGCTGGCTAGTGTGGGCCAAGTTGAGCCTGACTTATAATGAGAGGGCCCGGTTGGAAACTTTATAAATAGTGCTCAAGTCTCTCCTCTAACCTTAATTCTCACAAATATCATCACATAAAAAGTGTTTACCTAGCGCTAAAGGGTGAGGGGCTAGCTCATTGAGCCAGTGATACAGAGGGCAATAGAGGAGAATGACTTGCGCGTGGATCATCGTTTTTTCGCTTCCGCATCAAGAACGATAGATTCCAAAATAGGTGCGTTAATATTTCTACTCAATCAGCTATGCTCTTGTTTTGGTTATGAAAATCTTGGGATTGCACGTTTTGCATCCCACAAAAGCCACCACGGAATCCAACATGTTCAACTTCGGCGTCATGGCCAGAGGAGCTACGAGGACGGAGAGAGCCGGGTCCCACTGCACGAGTGGGTCTGGCAACTCTACCTCGCTGGAGAGTCCTCAGCGTGGTTGATGAGGCATTGGGCTTAGAGTTCCAACAGGAGGAGATGAAGTGCCTGATGATGTCGGGGCTGTGGTGTGTGCACCCTAATCCCGCTAGACGGCCAAGGCCAGGGCAAGTGATTAGGTTCCTCCGGCTCCAGGACTTTGTCCTAGAGTTGTGAGCTCCCATATGTTAGAGAAAACTCATTTATTATTTTAAAGCTAACAAAACATTTCCAAAAGATTAGTCTGAAGACTTGCAGACTCAAGTGTTATAGTCTGAAGAACTCCAGCCTCTATTATAAAGTCTGAAGACCTCCAGACTTTAATCTCAAAGTCTGCCCTCACTGACAGTTTCCAAACTGAATAATGAAGACTTATCCAGGTGCCGGATTATCTTCAAGGATTCGATTCATATGGTTTTTGGAAGCCCTTATGGCTGGATATAGCATCTACTTGATTGATTGTTCTTATTGGAATCAATTCCGATATGAAGATATTTTTTAAGGCAAACAAACTTGGAAGGTTCTACTTATAGAAACCAAGATCCTGATTTTATGGGTGAACATGATTGACCGGCTTTTATCTCTAACGACTCGAAATCTCCTTAATTGATTCTGTCCAACAAGTAGATTGGAAGAATTTTTTTGGAAAGTGCCAACGGTTGTGAAGGCATGAAGGAATATTTAAGGTAAACCCTCAAGTTGTTCGAGAGAGTGTGAAAGAAAATTTTCAAAGTCCGAAACTTCCTAGTTCTTTGCTATTTCAATTGTCGAGCTCAATTTGTACTCAAAAGAGAGAGCAAATGCTTGTGAGACTTCGGAAGAGTGTGATAGAGTTTTTACATTGTGAAGTCAAGATCGTGAGACTGTAAAATCTCTTTTGATTTATAGTGGAATCCGGCCAATAAGCTGTCAGCGCCGGAAAGTAGACGTAGGCTTGATCTAAGCCAAACCACTATAAACTTTGTGTTTTCAATTCTCTTCCCCGAACTCTTTTATTCATTCGTAAATTTATTTAAACTCGCTCTAGTCCATTACTTTGTAGATTCCATTTTGAAAGAAAAAGTTTTGATAAACGTTTCTGCAAAAATTTCTTTTAACACATATTCACCCCTCTCTAGGTGTTCTTACTAGCCCTTTCAATTGGTATCAGAGCCTATGTGCTCATTTTATTGAAGTTTTTTTACTCCTGAGTTAAAGATCTATGGCTAGTATTTTGGCTTTAGATTTGGTTGAAGGCCAAAGCAACACTAGACCTCCCTACTTTGATGGGAAGGAATACAACCATGTGGAAGAACAAGATGAAAGCATTCCTAAGATCGAAAGATCCCCTGGAATGGGATGTGATAGAAAAATGGATCAATCCCAAAGTTACATCAACCTCAGAAAGAGGAAAAGAAGTTGCAGATGCTGGCCAAATGACACAAGAAGAATTAACCAAAAGACAAGCTCTTGATGCTAAAGCTATCTACTATTATAATGTGCTTTTTATCCTACTGAGTATAATCGAATTTCTTCCTGCGAAACAGCGAAAGAAGTTTGGGACAGATTACACGTTACCTATGAAGGAACTGATCGAGTAAAGGAAATGAAAATCAACATTCTACTCGGATAGTATGAAGCCTTCAAGATGTAGCCTGGAGAATCCATCACTTATATGTTTAGTCGTTTCACTGAGATTGTAAATGGATTAGCATATCAAGAACAACCAATTTCAAGACCAATGAAGGTCAATAAACTACTGCGTGAACTCTCCAAAGACTGGAATCATGTGAAAACATTAATCAAAGAAACCCAAAGGATCATGCCTCTTTCAGTAGATGAACTAGTAGGCACACTTCAATCATATGAAGTGGAGCAAATCAATAAGGAAGAAGATCTCAAAGGTAAGAAGTCAATTGCTTTAAAATCTAACAATGATTTTGATGATACAAATTCAGAACAAGACATGGACAATGAAGAACTAGCACTCATGATAAGAAAATTCAGAAAGTTGAATAGAAATGAAAGAAGATTCAACTGGAAGAAGCAAAGCACTCAAAAATTCCAGAACAAATCAATTGAGGATGATGAAGTCAACAAAGACGTGATTTGCTTTAAATGCAAGAAAAATGGGCACATCAGACCCAACTGCTGCTCTCTACTGAAGAAAAATAAAGGAAGAACTGAGAAATACAATAAGGCTTTCAAAGCAGAAACATTGAGCGATACTGAATGCGAGGAAAATGATGAAAAATATGCCAACATATGTCTAATTGCCAAATCTGAATCAGACTCATATCTTGAAACGAACACTGATTCAGACTTAAACAAAGAGGTTGAGGTTAGTAATTTGAAAATCCATGTTAAAGTCTCGAAATGTATAGATGAACTCTGTCTTAGTCTCAAAACGTCTCTTAAAAGGATTTCCAGAGGGAAAATTCCAAACTGAGGCAACGGGAATCTTCTTGGAAAGAGAAGTTTGAAAGTCTGAATAAAAATTTTGCTGATTTGAAAGAAAACTCTGATTTTCTTTTTAAAGAAAATCTCTTCTTAAAGGAAGATATTTCAAACATCACAAAAAGGTTTTCAAAAGGATCTGAGAAATTGGAGAAAATTCTTTCTATCCAAAGATCTTATTTTAACAAATCTAGTTTGGGAATGACTTTAGAAACTGTTCCTTTAATTGATTTTCCCAAAGTTAAAGAAAGGATCAAGCAAAGACCTATAAAGACATTTTACAAAAATCACTTTCAAAATGTTTTTGTAAAACCTGTTGGCCGAAGTACTCTCAAATGTTTAAAGTATAACAGCTCAGAACATTTCGAGAGGGAATGTCCCAAGGTCTAGAGACCTGTTAAGAGAGATTGGGCAAAGACAGTGTTTAATACTAACTCCCTTAGACCCAAGAAAATGTGGGTACTAAAGAAAACTTGAGTTATTTTCTTGATCACAGGCCACTATCAAAAGAAAGATCAAATAGTATTTGGATAGTGACTGTTCAAGGTATATGATAGGAGACTCTAGCTACTTTATAAAGTTTGTTCAAATAAATAGTGGAAAATTTTCATTTGGTGGGAACAGCAAGGGAAGAATCATTAGTTGTGGAACCTGAAGATTGGGAGTCTGACCATCAATGTTTCCTTAGTGAAAGGACTGAATTATAATCTACTCAACATTAGTCAATTTTGTGACACTGGATTCAAAATTAACTTCCAATAAGGCATCTGTTCGGGAATAAGTAAAGATTTCTCTCAATCTTTTACTGGACGAAAGCATGGGAACATTTACCTCCTAGATATAAAACCAAAAAGTTCTCAGTGTCTCATATCCATTCAAGATGAAGCAAATCTTTGGCATCGAAGGCTTAGTCATGTCAACATGAAGCAAATTGCCAAGATTTCATCCAAGAAGTTTGTTCGTGGTCTACCCAACCTAACTTATCAAAAATCTTAATTATGCACTCCTTGTGTTTTGGGAAAATAGGTTAGAAGTTCTTTTAAACTTTTAAATCAAGTTTCTACTAATCGAGTTTTGCAGCTTCTACATATGAACCTCTTTGGACCAACTAGGACTCAAAGCATTGATGGAAAGAGATACTGCCTAGTAATCGTGGATGATTACTCTCATTTTACTTGGGTTTATTTTCTAACAAATAAGTTTGAAGCATTTTTTTCACTTCTCAAAGTTTGCAAAGAAAGTTCAGAATGAAAAATGATATGCTATTTCAAGTATACATACAGACCATGGAAGTGAGTTTGAAAATCAAGACTTTGCAAAATTCTGTGATGATTCTAATTTCCAACATGTTTTCTCTTCACCATACACTCCAGAACAGAATGGGGTTGTGGAAAGAAAGAATAGATCTTTGCAGGAAATGGCAAGAACTCTCTTAATTAAGAGTAAAATTTCCTCTCGATTTTGGGTTAAAGCAGTTTCAACAGCCTGCTATATTATCAACAGAGCATTCTTGAAGCCTATTTTAGAGAAAACTCCTTATGAAGTATATAAAGAGAAAAAGCCAAATGTTTCTTACTTTCATGTGTTTGGTTGTAAGTGTTTTGTTTTGAAAAATGCAAATGATCGAATCAAGAAGTTTGAAAAAAGATCAGACAAAGCAATCTTCCTTGACTACTTTACCTCAAGCAAAGCATATAGAGTTTTCAACAAGAAAACTCAATCTGTGGAAGAATCAATGAATGTCAAGTTTCAAGAATCTTTGTAGAATCAACTGGATCAGACTCAATTTGAAGAATCTGAACCTGCTCCAAACTTTACAAAGTCTAATTTCCCCAAAGTGGTTCAGACTTCTGAAGATCAATAACGAGCAGTACTAGAAGATTCAACTGAAGCAGAGGATCAGCAGACTTTTAAACCAACCAGTAACTGGAAGCATAAGTCTAGTCATCCCAAGGAACTCATCATTGGCAACATTGATGAAGGAATTCGCACTAGATCCAAAAGGCGAGAAGAGTCTAGTGCTTTAGCACTCGTTTCTGAGATTGAACCTAAAAGTATATAAGAAGCCTTGGCTAATGAAAGCTAGATTGAAGCTATGCAAGAAGAGCTCAGACAGTTCAGCATCAATGATATTTGGGAGTTAATTCATAAACCTAAAGGTAAGTCTATTATTGAAACTAAATGGGTTTTCAGGAACAATGTGGATGAGAATGGAAAAGTGGTCAGGAACAAAGCAAGACTCGTGGTCAAAGGATATACGCAAGAAGAATAGATAGACTATGATGAGACATATACATCGGTAGCAAGATTAGAAGCAATTAGATTATTACTTGCTTTCACTTGCTATAAAAATTTCAGGTTATTCCAAATGGATGTAAAAAGTGCATTCCTAAATGGATTCATCTAAACTGTCCAAAAAAAAAAAGGATTCATCCAAGAAGAAGTCTATGTGAAACAACCACCTAGATTTGAAGATCCAAGAAAACCAGACTCAGTATTCAGACTGAAAAAGACTATATGGATTGAAGCAAGCACCTCGAGCCTGGTATGAAAGGTTAAGTAAATTCCTAACTCAAAATGGTTTTGTTAAAGGAAAGGTAGATACTACTTTATTCATAAAGAAAGAAGGAAAATACTTTTTATTAGTTCAAATTTATGTCGATGATATTATTTTTGGATCTCCTAATGAAAATCTATGCAAAAAGTTTTCTAAGTCTATGCATGATGAATTCGAGATGAGCATGATGGGTGAATTAACTTTCTTTCTCAAATTACAAGTCAAACAATTAAAGAAATGAATTTTTATTCACCAAGAAAAATATACAAAAGATATCATCAAGAAGTTTGGATTGGAGAATTGCAAAAAGACTGAGATACCAATGTCAAGTTCTTCGAAACTGGATAAAGATGAAGGAGGAAAAAGAGTTGACCAAAAGCTTTACAGAAGCATTATCGGTTTACTTCTTTATCCTACTGCTTCTAGACCTGACATTTTGTTTAGTGTTTATATTTGTGCTAGATTATAATCAGATCCCAAAAAATCTCATCTATGTGCTGCAAAACGCATCATCAAATACGTTGCAAACTCCAAAGCTAGATTTGTGATATCCCAAAGAATGAAACTTTATTTTCCTTAGATATTCAGACGCAGATTTAGCAGGTTGCAGAGTTGATAAAAAGAGTACTTCTGACACTTGTTAGTTGCTAAGCAATAAGCTGATATCTTGGTTCTCAAGGAAGCGGAGTACTGTAGCTCTTTCAACAGCAAAAGCAGAGTATATGGCTCTTGGAAGTTGTTGTTATCAGATTTTGTGGATAAGACAACAGTTAAGAGACTTTGGAATTGAAGAATTTTGTACCGAAATCAAATGCGACAACACCAGTACCATTAATCTCACAAAGAATCCAATTATTTATTCAAGGGCAAAACATATAGAGATTCGACACCATTTCATTATAGATCATGTTCAGAATGGAGAAGTTATGATTCAGTTCGTTGATTCGAAGAATCAATTGGCAGATATATTTACAAAATCACTGGAGAAAAGCCTATTTGAGTCTATTCGCACCAGACTGAACATCATATCTTCTATCGATTAAAGTCTGAAGATGATCAGACTCAAAATGTCCAAAAAGTTATAACTGTAAGTTAATTCCTTGTCAATGCAAGTAATTTAATTTTAGGCTGAAATTTTGAAAATGTACGTTTATTTTTTAATTGCTACTTGCTTATTTTATTTTTAGAAATTATCTTTTTCGAGTTTTGAATTTGTGGCAGTTTGTCATTTTCAAAAAAGGCAGTTTCTACTTTTTCCTTTGTGACGATTCGTATACCCCGTTTTATCTGCTTTATATACCATCGAAATTTTTCTTCTCTGTTTACACTCACTCAAATCCTAAAATACAGAGATCCTACTTTCTCTCATTTTCTCTTAAGTTTGATCAAAAAAACTTTCACATTTTTTCAACGAGCGAGTTCAAGAAATCCTCCAAGACAGTGACAATGTCTTTCTAGAGGAAGTCTTCTAGAATTGCGAACAAAGGACCACAGCACATACCAGAGGGTCTTACCCATTTTGATCTAACCAAGGAAGAGAATTCTCCTCAGTAGCAGCAACAACAACAACATTCTCAACAGCGTCACTCTTCACAGCAAGGGACATAAGTTCCTTCGCAGCAACAAGCAGAAGAAGAGATCATTGAAAATGTCGAACCTATAAGAACGCTGAAACCCGAATTTCTCTTCAAACTCTACTCTAAGTTAAAGGAAGGTGGTACTGCGATGACTTTCATCGATGAGTTTTTACGAGAGAGAGGGTACAAGAACGAAACTTTATTCTTGCAATCTATGTAAAGGATGGGCATTGCACCTGTAGGTTTGGCAGCAAGGACTTTTGCCAATTTTCCAAGTGATCCACGGTTCGGAACTTTTAATCAGCCTAAAGGGAAGGATGATGATGAAAGGATGTACACAAATTTTCAGCTTAGGATGGGCGTCGCTGCAAATGTTCGTGGTGAGGGGACGAACTTATTTCGTTCTAAGGACCACAAGAAGACTTATTCGAAACTGCTGAAGAGAGCGGTGATGAACCCTAGAAGTGTGGACTTCAATTTTCTTGATTCTTTGAAGGTGAAACTGAGGGAGAAGTTTGCTCTCCTTCAACTTGAACAATTATGTTCAAAGACATCCGTCGCCTACCCTGAATTGACTGCCTATTTATATTCAAATCTATCTTTTATAGATGCGAATAGATTTTCTTTTACGGTTAGGGACAAAGAATTTGTGGTGGATGTAGACACCTTGGCGGATGTGATTGGTGTGGAAAAAGGAAGTTTCCAACCAATCAGTGTGTTTGTTGGTCACGCAACTTTGGCTCTTGTTCGGGACAAGTTTGCTAAAGGCGGGATTTCTTACTCTAGAATGATTGCCTCTAATATTTTGCTTCACAAGATTGTGATCAACTACATCAGACCCAAATCCATTTCCAAAACTGATGTCTCTCACTTAGAAGCAAAGGTGATGTATGCAATCAACATCGGATTCAAGTTCTCACCGCCTCACACTATCCTAATGCACAAGGGGCAACTCCCTTACTCTATGCTTGTTACTCGACTATTCAGACATTTCAACATTCAATTTCCTACTACTCTGTGTGATCGAACCATTGCTCCAATGGTGGTTGGACTGAAGATGGTTTCAAAAATGAGACTAAATGAGCTGAATAAAGCATTGGAGTGCCTGAAGGAGAAATCCCCTGCCAAAACTAAACAAGACTCTGCAACGAAGAAGAGGAAAGGCAAAGAGCCAATGAGCACACCAATCAAGAAGAGGAGAGCCATTATCTTGCAGGATGAAGAAGATAAGGACGATATTACTCTCTCCGCTTTTACCTTAAGAAATTTAAGGAGCCAGAGGACAGAGAGAACAGAGAAGAGAGGTGAAGAAAGAGAAGAAATGAGAACAGAGGAAAAAGAAAGAGGAAGAGAAGAAGAAGAAGAAGAAGAAGAAGAAAAGGATCAAGATGATACTCTTAAGCCAACATTTGATGTATCCTTGTCAGATGACTCAGACAAGACAAGGAGGGGAAATGCAAGAGAAGAAAGAGAAAAACATCACTTTGATGCTGACGAAGAACAAGAACAGGAAGAGAAATTCTTTTCTCCACTTGAAGGCACAGAAACAGGGGGAGCAGCTGACAAATTTTGTACTTATTCACCTGTTTTCACTAGTGATGTTAGTAGATGTCCAGCAGATCCAGAGGATGTCTATGCCTCTCAATACCCGGAAGCAGATATTGAGGCATCCACTCCAAGTCTTGGTGATCGAACTGCTGATGTTCTCTCACATCTCAAGACTCCTGGAATTGATTTGGCTGGATCCAGTGCTACATTATAACCAACAGCAAACCTTCAAAGGATGCCGGATCTCCTTTTGGAATTGAAGGGTTAGCAATATGATTTCGAGTTTGAGATGAATAACCTCAAGACAGCTTTAAAGTCAACTTTAGACTCTCTTCAAGAACAATTACAAGCCCTGAAGATTCAAGTGCAAGAAACTGCAAAGGATGAGGATATTCAACAGCTGAAGGAGACTTTGAGGAAGCTGGAGGAGACTGTCAAATCTATGGAGGATTTCCATATCGTTCGCATCCTCAAACAGCCATGATTTTTACCCAACTCTTCTTATAATCATTCTCCACTTTTTGTTGTTGACAAAAGGGGGAGACTTTGTGCAGATTTGACTTGACTTATCTTTTGGGTACTTTTTGCTTAATGTTTGATTTTGGTAACTTTTTGGTTTGGTTTTGGACTGACTTTGGACTAGTATACTTTGGACTTTTGACTGCTATTTGATTTTGAATCTTTTTTACGCTTGCAGTAACTAAGTATGTGATATTGATTGTGGCTGGATAGTTATCTTGTAGGATTAACATGTTTTCTGTAGTTGTAGAATCGATGCTATTCATGACCTAAATCAACTTATTTTTTAAGATATCACGTTTTGCTTAAGTGTTGTTTTGCAGGTCAAAAAATTTTCAAATCTGCAAGAAAGTTTTGTCACCATCAAAAAGGGGGAGATTGTTAGAGAAAACTCATTTATTGTTTTGAAGCTGACAAAACCTTTCCAAAAAACTAGTATGAAAACTTGTAAACTCAAGTATTATAATCTAAAGAACTCCAGACTCTATTGTCAAAGTATGAAGACCGCCAGACTTTAATCTCAAAGTCTACCCTCACTGACAGTTTCTAGACCGAAGAATGAAGACTTATCTATATGCTAGATTATCTTCAAGGATTTGATTCGTATGATTTTTGGAAGCTCTTATGGCTGGATATAGCATCTACTTGATTGATTATTCTTATTGGAATCAATTCCAATATGAATATCTTTTTGAAGGCGAACAAACTTAGAATGTTCTACTTATGGAAACCAAGATCCTGAATGTATGGGTGAACAGGATTGACGAGCTTTTATCTCTAACAAGTCGAGATCTCCTTAATTGATTCTATCCAACGGGTGGATTAGAAAAATACTTTTGGAAAGTGCCAAAGGTCGTAAAAGCATAAAGGAGTATTTAAGGCAGACCCTCAAGTTGTTCGAGAGAGTGTGAAAGAAATTTTCAAAGTCTAAAACTTCCTAGTTCTTTATTATTTCAATTGTCAAGCTCAATTTGTACTCAAGAGAGAGCAAATGCTTGTGAGACTTCGGAAGAGTGTGATAGAGTTTCTACACTGTGAAGTGAAGATCGTGAGACTGTAAAATCTCTTTTAATTTATAGTGGAATCCAGCCAATAGGCTGTCAACGCGGGAGAGTGGACGTAGGCTTGACCTAAGCCAAACCACTATAAACTTTATGTTTTCAATTCTCTTCCCTGAACTCTTTTATTCATTGGTAAATTTATTTAAACTCTCTCTAGTCCATTACTTTGTCGATTCCATTTCGAAAGAAAAAGTTTTAATAAACGTTTCCGCAAAAATTTCTTTTAACACATATTCACCCCCTTCTATGTGTTCTTAATAGCCCTTTCACCACGCGGTGTGTTAGACAGCCTAGTTTCGTACCGGCCATTAGCTTTGCAAAGTGGGAAGACCGAGTCTCCATCTGCTCCTCCTATTCAAGAATCCATGTCGATTAAGCAAGAAAAATCTTGGCTACTAAAGTCATACAGCAACACGTGTTGACTTAAGCTGCACATACTTGCTGCATCAACTATACTTGGTTACGATCTCTTTTGCGCTGCCCAAATTGGTGGCTCGAAGTTGTACAAATCACGGGGACTTGATATCAATTTAACATGCACCGCTTGCATTAGCATGAACATGACGCTACGAATCTCTCTTCAAGTTGCGTAAGTCACGGGCCATATTTGTTTATTGACCTCACCTCAACCACGCTTCAAGTCTCTGCAAATTGCAATTCATCTGACCATAGCTTGCTCTCCTTTCCTTCGCAATTGCTGTCAGACAAATTGAGTGGTGTGATAATGTTTGTAAAAGAGGTGAGCCATGCAAACTCTCCTAGCAAATGCAAAACTACAATCCCCTATCGCTCGCTCGCTTTATCAATAGCCGCTCGACTCGGGGCGATCAATCGGTCAGTTTTCATCTCTCGCAGTGAACATCCGTGGCTCCCTAGAACGCCTGCAATATTTTCCCCAATTGACAAATAACAGCAACGATAGATTCTAGTCACACTGTCTTGGGAAATTGGCTCGAGAGTCAAACCTATTACCCTAAATAATCTTTCGAAAAACCCAAAACTAATATCCAATACATAAACTTCAAGCTAATTTTTATCTAATGAAAAGTCTGAAACCGGTATGCTAGCTCAGATCAAATTCTGCATCAGATCCCAAACCACTAGAGTATGTAGTATTGTGTAAATGCGCCATGAATGTTTCAATATGAAATTTTGTGTAAAGCGATCTAGGACAAGGTATTATCAAGATAATACTAATTAGGGATGTCTAATGGTATTTATGCTTTTAAAAACGAAACTATCACTCTCAGATTAAGATGGGACAACCCCCCTCTCCATTGACTTACTCGAATACAATGAACCATCCTAGAAGTTGGACGACATCTTGTCGGAAGATAGCAATGATACCATCCCCACCATTTGACTTTTCCTCTTTGTGACTAATTTATCCAATTGGCTTAAGCAGAATTCCAGGAAACATCGTGGAAGCTGCTTGATCTATGATTGCTCGCGATGTCCGGTCCGCCATAAGGCATACTCAGGTTCATTATAAAGCCCCCTAATGGTACATATTGATCTTGCAATCCGGTCAATCCGATCCCGACCAAAACCCATATTTAGTATGCCGCGCGCAACTTTCCATTCTCTTTCGTTGCGTGCTCGCTTGTTCTTGTTCTGCCTTGTCAGCTGTCCTTTGATCCCCTCCGTTGCTCCTCTGTCCTTCAGCATAGGTAGCTTCGACACCGATTTGAGGGACATACTGTACGAGGGTGTCGCGACGCTGGCATATGGATATGTCGATCTCACCACACGCATTGCTCCGCCGCACTTCCAGGTGGGCCGGATCCAGTATTCCAAGCCCGTCCGCATATGGGATCCTCTCACGGGGCGGCAAGCAGACTTCTCGACCCATTTCTCGTTCACCATCGAGACTGACGGCTCTGCTCAGTACAGCGACGGCATCACATTTTTCCTCGCTCCTGCGGGGATCTCGATCCCGCCCAACTCAGCCGGCGGATTCATGGGATTGTTCAACGCGAGCACGGCTAATGAAGGGCCTCGGAACCAAATTGTCATGGTCGAGTTCGACAGTTATGTGAACCCAGAGTTCGATCCCCCGGTGCGTCACATAGGAATTAATACGAACCGGCTCTCGTCACTCGTTTATGCCGGCTGGGATCCTGGATTGCACAGCGGGAAAGCAACTGATGTTCTCGTGACATACAATTCCACGAGCAAGAACCTTAGCGTGGTCTGGTCGTTCGACGACATACCGGTTTTCCAGGGTGAGAGCCATTCCTCGCTTTCTTGCCAAGTCGATCTTGCGAGTGTCCTTCCCGAATCAGTTGTGATCGGGTTTTCGGCTTCTTTTGGCTTCTTTGCGGAGAGACACAGCATCAATTCATGGGAGTTCACATCGAATCTGGACACAGATATGCCCCCGTCGATGGATAGATTGCCACCAAAGGGGGTGAACTCCAAGCCTCACCGGTTAACGATGCTGGTCACGGTTCCCGTGGGATGTCTTTTGCTGGTGATCTCTGCATGGTCTTGCTTTGTCGCCGTCAAGAGGCGCGAAAGGCATGGTTTCCATGCCCTCACCTCACCGACATCGACAGAGATGGGCGCTTAGCCTGTGAAAGAAGATGAACTATCGTGAAGAACACTAGAGAGATCTGGAAATTTGTATTTTCAGTCTATATTCTGATGTACAATTCTTCTGTAATTATAGTACGGAGATGAAATAATAAAAGGCAAAGAAATATTTGTGTAATCACAATAAATCTGAATCTAATCTCAATCTAAAATTCCTAACTAATTTATGTACAATTAAAATCAATTGAGATTCCGAGCGTATCTCTCAGGATCGGGTTTGATGCATATCTTCCAACAGCCAGCGAAGTTCACTTATCAGGAGTTGCTCACAGCGACCAAAGGCTTCGCAGACGATCAAAAGCTCGGCGAAGGCGCGTCTTGCCAAGTCTATAAAGGGTTTTTGAACCACTCAGTCCGCCTGGTCGCCGTCAAAAGGATCTTTGCAGAGTCCCAACACTCTGAGAAGCTCTTTGTCAATGAGTCGAAGATCATCAGCCTTACAAAACACAAAAACCTGGTGCCGTTCGTCGGGTGGTGTCAAGAGAGAGGCAAGTTCTTGCTCGTCTACAAGTACATGCCCAACGGCAGCCTCGTGGGATGTGCGGTACAGAGTGGCTCTTGGCCTTGCGTCCGCCCTCAACTACCTTCACGAGGGGCTCGAGCAATGCGTGCTCCACCGGGACATAAAGGCAGCCAACGTGCTGCTCGACACCAACTACACAACCAAGCTCGGTGACTTCGGAGTGGCCAAGCTCGTTGACCCCCGCTTCAGGTCTCAGATGACAGAAGTGGTTGGGACTTGCGGGTACCTGGCGCCAGACTTCACCAGTGGGAAGGCCACGAAGGAGTCCGACACGTTCAGTTTCGGCATCGTGGCCCTGGAGATTGCGTGTGGCCGGAGGAGCTATGAGGATAGAGTGGGCCGGGTTGTGTTGCACAAGTGGGTCTGGGAACTCTACCTCGCCGGAAATATCCTCGGCGCAGCCGACGAGGCCTTGGGCTCAAGGTTCCAGAGAGAGGAGATGGAGTCCCTGATGAGGGTGGGGTTGTGGTGCGTGCACCCAGACCCCACGAGAAGGCCAAGGGCGGGTCAAGTGATCAGGTTCCTCCAGCTCGAGGACTCAGTCCCCGAGCTGCCGCACGACGCGGTCGACAGCCCAGTTTCATACCGGCCATCAGCTTCACAATTAGGAATACTGGAATCTCCATCTCCTCCTTCTACTCAAGAATCTGTCTATTGAGCAAGACAATTCCTGGCTCCTAAACCTGCACATTCTGCTACATCAACCATATTTTGTTTACAATCTATTTTGCCTTTGCCCAATTGTTGGCTTTAAGTTGAGCACATCGCGGGACTTGGTATCGCTTAAAATGCATCGCTTACATTGGCATTAACAAGACACTAAGAAAAGAAAATTTTGAGTTAAGTTACCTGTATCTCTCTTCAGAATTCAAGCTACCAATCCAATAAAACAAAGCGCATTCATCACGTCAGGGGTAAAAAACGGATGAAAAGGTATTTTTCTCACTTTAATATGACGGAAAGCAACATTCAAAAGTACGCTGAACACTAGTAATTCACCACAGTGATCAGGTCCATCTGGGAAGGCAACTAGAGCAGTTCCTTAGCTGAATTTTAAATGTCTAACTCTGACATGATTTAGTGCCATCAGGACTTTAATTTAGGTCGATTTGGTGTAGAAGCGGATGCCGAAAGCCAGACCCAAGATTGCAAGGGGAACTAGGAACTGGAGGAGCTTTATGATGAACTCCGACGTCTTGTCTTGGTTGTAGTGAGGCTGCTTCGGAGGAGTGTAGGCTCTTTTCGTGGGGATAGTCGAAGAGTCAATGTCCCCGACATGGTACTCGTCCATCATTGCTCTGGCACTGCTGCTATGGCCGACATCTTCAAAATCATCAGTGGCATCTTTCCCTGAAAAATTGAAAAACCTTCCCATTTTGAGCTCACTTGATCTCGAAGAACGCAAAGAATATGGAGGACAAGAATCACAGCCCAGACCCTGTGGTTTTACTAAATTGCACGGGCATGAAAAGATCCGTATCCTTCCCCTATTAAATGGCGTGGGTCTTTTTAACAGAGCGCTCAAGTGATTTGGTTAGACATTAGAATGGACTTAAGCGCCTTATAATTGTCTCAAAGCTTAATGAAGGACATTGGAAGGTATTACCTGTTGCAGACAACAAAACCTCATCGCCACCAGGATGGTCTTCCAGGAACTTGGTCACATCATAAACCTGTTGTGATGTGAACGAGTAAGCCCAATAGTGCAGAAGTAAGGTAAAGACTCACAGAAATAAATATCTCTGATCACAAAGCTTGTTCGAACAACCATATCAAGGCAACATATTGCCAGATCGAATAATGTTGGACCACAAAACTAAAATCATCTCATACGTTTAGTGGAAAGCAAATTTGGTATGTCATCAGCCACTTACTAGCATCAGTGTGCTTCCTTCACGATGAAAATTGAAGAAGAAAATTATCTACTTTTCTCCAAAGTAGTCAGTGGGTTAAGTTCATCATGATGTCGATGCATAGACGATTAAAGTTATTGCCAACAACATAGCCATGAATATTATTAAGCAAGAGGGTAAAATGGCATTTTCATTACTGCAGTTGTTGCAGCTCGAATACAGGGAAAATTTAATTGGCTGAAATATGTAAAACAATCTAATACGTTATATACAGAAATTGATCCATGTCATGATATGCTTCCAGTAAGATATATCAAGCATGAGTGGAATTTTTACAAGTTTCTAGTTTGTCTCAAATAGATCTTCCGAGGAATCAATTGCGGACAGACCGTATTAATTCGATCAGTGTCTAGAGACCTGGGAAATCCAAAGAATCCATTTTGATGGTTACCATAGTGCAAAGTGTCTCATCAATATCTTCAAATGAAAAAAGGCATCCAGAGCATTGCAGATGCAAGGGGGCAGCTACTAGACCTACTGTAAGACGTAAGTCATGAGGGACCTCGCAGACTCTTAGAAATAGAGTAACTGATAATAGCCAAGTGAATTTGGCATAAATGTCTGACCCAACAACTAAAAGAAACAAGTAGTTTGTTCAAGAGATCATGAGCATGTACTGCATACTAGACACAATCGGTTCATGATTTCATCTTTTCAATGGATACAGATATGCCTGCTTTGACAAAACATTTATTTACACATGGGAAAAGTGAATCTTATAAGCCAAATTAAACAATCGTCACCTTTCTAAGCTCTTTTCAGTGCTCAAGTTGCGGAGCACGGTCTAACCATGGAACGCAACAAGGATAAAATTACTAAGCACTTGATGCTAACTGAAGTCAGGTACATCAAACCCCTCAAGTCCTATTCTATACCACCAAAAAATCTTTTCTTTCTTTTTTCGATTGATCAAAATAATCTACCTACCTAATATGCTAAAAATGTGTCTAGCGCCTATCCAATATGCCAAAAATGTGTCTCTAGCACAGAAACATGCCCACATACAATTGAAACCAAAGTCAAAATGTTGAAACCCACATACAATTGAAACCAAAGTTCCCATTTTAGACATAACAACTGGGTTTTCCTTATTTTCCTCAAAAAGAATCAAGGACCGAAGTTGTTGTCATTGACTACAGGCTTAATTGGAGGTGTGATCAAGCTTTCTCTCATACAAAACTAATGAGTTGTAACTTTGTGGTTTTGGATGCACTTTCGGCTTCCGCATTATGACAATTTTTACAGCTTACTGTGGCTTACTAGTGCTCAAAAGTGGTAACTCAACAGAAACCCCACCAACATTTACAGAATATTCATAGCCACATCATGGAGAAAACCCAGAGCAAAAGCCTAAAGCAGAAATTCGACCCATAAAGCTGTTTCCCCGGGTTATACAACTGTAAGTTGATAAACCTCTAGAAAGAGCAATTGCTGATGGATGGGGGCAATTGAAACTCCTCCGACTTTTCAAACAACTACCTGAATCGGCAACACTAGGCCCCGAGTGATCAGAGAAGTTGGAGAGTTCACTTGAGTCATAGAATTCGAAGATCAAAAGCCGGATCCTTACATTAATCGATCCCATTGACAAAAAGAAAATTTCATAAAAGCCATTTCAGACAGAAATCAAACAAAGGAGACCAACTACTTCTTTTCCCCTTAACCGTGCTCAAGTCCGAACCTTGATATATAATCAAGGACGCCCAGATCGCCTAAACTTGGGAGGCGACACAGCAAACAATTTTCTTGTGTTGCAAGATCCAAATACAGAAAAAGTACATTGGCAAAGCAACTGATCAAAGAACCCAATCAGGACAAAAACCCAGCATTCAACTTTATCCATCTGCCGCTTTTGGCATTGACCATCTCTTGAAAGTCGATTGATGAAGGGGAAAAGTGAAAAGATAGATGCGAAAAGGGAACTAACGACAAGGAACAAAAACCACACAGAGCAATAAGGAGGCTAGAAAAAAAGAAAAGGAGCTAACTTTTCCACCAATTACGATCCAGCAGTCCTTGGAATTGTTGTGCTCGGACACTTCAGCCAAAGTGAACACCTTAGCCTCACCCATCTCGATTTCTTCCTCCTTCTTTCTGCTGCTTCCGCTTCTGCTTCTGTGGGTTTTGGGCTCTGCAGGGTGTTCAACCTGGGGGAAAGGTACAGGCTTTAAATTCACCGACTTGGTCGATCAAACTGTGGGCTCTCACCAACTCAAGAGCGTGCTCGCTGCGATGGTGGGTATGACAGGAGCACACGATTCCGGACCAAAGGAGCCGGCCAGAGAGAGAGAGAGAGAGAGAGGAGAGAGAAGACCTTATTACCTTATTGAACTTTCATTGTCAAAGTTCCAATTTTTCCCTTTTTTTCCTTCATTGGGCGCGCGCGCAGATATAGACTTTTATTACATCATTAGCTGTGACTTTCTGTCTTTCTTTCATTTTCCTGAAATGTAAATTGTGTAGCAAAATAATAATCATATTTCCATTGCTTTCTGCATTGCCCGTGAAAATTAGTCCCTTCGAAGACGACAAAACTTTTTTTGTTTAGACAAAAGCTAAACATTACGTGGTCCAATATATTTTTTATCTTCTTAATCTTCGTAATATGCATGATTAGTATTTTGGGAATTGACTATTTTCTCAATGAGCATGTTCAACAAATGTCTGGACGGCATTCGTAGATAAGATTTTCTTTTCTTTCTTTTATGGCAAGATCATTGAAGCCATACATGGTAGGTGGTGCTGGTGGTTAGGTGGAGGCTAGGTTGAATTTGTGTCCATTGAATGCAGTGTCGACATTAGTCGGTGTGTTGGTATGGTGGCTCTTTTATTAGTCTTTCTGTCCTTTCCTATTTCGCATTCTAGATTCTTTTATATGCTTTCCCTTCTTCTTCTTTTTACCGTATTTCCATCATATAATCTCTATTCCCATATTATACTATGTAAGTAAAAGGGAAAGGCGGACCCCTAAATTGGTAGCAACATAACAAGGTTATAGAAACATAAGACCTCTAGAAAAATTATTACGACGTACATTTAGCTTATTTTGAATATGCACTTGTCTTTATCTAGGTCTATTTGTTTGAAGAAAAAATGTGTCTAGAAAATTGTTTCCCAATTTTTGGGTATTTGGATGACACAATACTAATTGATCTACAAAATGTGTTTTTCATAAACTATAAACAAGCTTCTATTGCGGAAAACGAATTTCCCTTTTAGTAAGAAGGAATTCACTTTCTCTAAATCACTAAATAAATGAAAATTAATAAGTTTCTTTGAAAAATGACTTTCATCAAAATATTTTCGTTTAATAAGAAGTTTTTAGTGAGGGATGAGGTTTTGCCAGTTCATGTGTTATGTTCCATGCTCGACAGCAAATTGGAATGAAATGAGGGCACCGATAAATCTAACCCAAATTTTAGTTTATACTTGCATACACTCACAATATTATATTTTTAATAAAGAAAATATTATTATAATTGTGCTATAAAAAATTCACCCAGCATTATTCTATAAAAAGTGGCGAAACTAAAAAGTCATTTAAAGTGGTATTAATTTGTTGCATTGAATTATTTTATAAGTCCACAAAAAGAGCAATAGAATCAATAGTTTTAGAATATTTGATATAACCAAATATTTTTTAATATAATATCCATTATATATTTAATTAGGTCTCCATTCGTAATTAAGTTATTGATCTTCATAACTAATTCGGTAACCCAGAATAAATTTTTACTTTTAACTATAGATTAGTTCACAATCTAATACTCTGTACAATCAATCATAATAACTAATAATTATATTGTTCAAATTTAATCAAAATACTAATTTATATCATACTAATTATCTTTGGTTGTTATTGGTTAATTAATTTGATAATTCAGTTTTAGTGCCAAAAAAGAAGGGTTAAAATCATGAATCCTCCTCTCACTAGTGCTTCACCACAAACTTTGCAGCCAGACAAGAGTTGGAAGGATAGGGCATTCCTTCCAACCAAATAAAACAAAACAAGGTTATTTCTTTAGCATGCTTTATAGTCTTTTGAAATTTCTCCATACTTCATTAATAGATTTTTAAGCTTATCTTTTCAAAGATATCATTAGATCAAGCCTTTATCTTTTCAATGAGATGGTTCAATGCAAAGATAGAATTATGTCACTTCAATGAGAGAAAGCACAAACTTGCTCTAAACTCAACATTTCCGGTATTATCAATTGAGTTATCAGGATCCTTTAGATTACTAAAAGAAATTGGATTTTGAGCTCATTTCCTATGCCTTTAACTTGAAGTTTGACATCATATAATTTCTTTGAACTTTAGTTCAATCTAGCGAAGAAATTGATACCAGCAGCTAGACCCAGGATTGCGAGGGGAATGAGGAACCTAAGGAGCCACGGATGCGCATATGGTCTAGCTTTTTTTGCCAGGACAGTCGACAAGTTGATGTCCCCAACCTGGTCACCCTCGTCCACAGTCGCTATGGCGCTACTGCTACGACCGGTGTCTCCATAATTTTTCCGATTTGTTAGGATCCACGTTCAAGATAAGCAAAAAATGGAGTCATGTCATTCAAAGATCTTTGGATAGGATTGAGTATCGGGCTTTTGAATAGAGGAGAGGTTGTTGAGGTTTCATAAATCATGTATAGGCAAAATTAACATAAACACAGTGGAAACAACGATGATATATTTCTATATACAATTCTTCGAATGCGTTGTTCATGCGTTTTAATAAAAAATCTGAATATAAAAGGGAGTTAAACGAATTACCTTTCGAAGCGCGCTTTAAATGAATTGATTCGAATGTTCTTCAGTTCGAGCCCCCACAAACATCAGATCTCTAGTTCAGACACACCATCAATGGACGTCGAATGGAAGAAAGAACTTTCGGATAATTACCACTATGATCGTGCTAGCAATATCGTGGAGACAATCCTTCGTATCCTTGATGATTTTAGCCACGGCCCGAATGAGAGAGAATCCCTCTTCTTTCTCGCGTACCAACACACAAGAACACGCACACCTTTTTCTCTCTATATTTTAGCAACCATTGTTTATCTCTCTTTAAGCGGCATTTTAAAAAACTCTCTCGAATGTTGCTGATCGCGGGACGATCAGCAACCATCGCTGATCGTGGGACAATCAACAACCATCACTGATCGTCATGCATGATTGCACGATGCTTCGTGCATGACGATCAGCAACGGTTGCTGACCGTTCATGCACAATGCTTCCCAATTTTTATTTTTTTTTTGGTAACGAGCTTCCCAATTTTTTTTTATAATTATTATTATTGAAATACGCACATATGATGTGCGTTGCAGATGGTCAGCAACAATTATTGACCATTTTCCCATTGATTAACTAATTAATTAAATGAATAAATAAATAATTAATCAATCCCCTTAAAAAATAAAAAGGACATAATCTTTATGTGTACATTTGGAATACATTAACATATATTCACTTTGGGCATGTGTGTGCATCATATGCACGTAGGCTCATGACTATAATACAAATTAAATTAAATTTCATTTAATTTAATTTCAGGTTGACTCAATTCGATTGTAGTAATTGCAAACACATTTGCAACATTATATCTCTCTTGTTCCATGTTATCCTAATTATTTATGGTGTGTGACATCCCTAGGTTCATCACTAAGCTGATAATAAGACTTGTACTAACACATTAGTACTCCCAAAAGATTAATTGTCCTGATTAATCTTTGGGTCCTACAAGCCATGATTGGCATCTAGCAATATGTCATGGCTACCCAGATAGTGTGAATATTTTAAGAACATAATGAACCTCTCAACTTTGGCTACAGTGTAATTCAATCATTTTGTCTTACTATGTCCCGATTGAAAAAAAACTATGGAATATTTGTCAAGTTACCGATTCGATTATATACACAAATCTAATTGACATGCATTTTATTCGAGACATAAACAATTTATTCTCAGTTACAACCCCAACCGAGGATTTCAATGTAGTGTCATAATTAGATCGCATAAGACATCATTATTATACATTGCATGTAACAAGGAGACAGATTCCATATTACGTACATATGCAACTTCGTATATGAGCAAACTATGACCATCAGGTATAAAGACGGATCAACGACCCAGCATTACGTGCACCTGTGAACCATAGTTGTTCGACACACAAGTTAACATTGTGCCTCAAGTCTAAGGTTATTTACACAAGACCAAAGCATGAACAATTAAACATTGACCACGCTAAAAGATTCCATGTCGCTAATCGTTCCATATGCATCACGTTCAGTAAACTTGTCTTATACAAACACCCGTGTTCATAACTTAGGCATCACAATACCCAATGACTTGCGACTCATCATTCCCTTAAGTATCCAATGCTTAATGATGAAGTTAAAAACACACTAGTCTCGACAGGATTATTAATATCCACTCAATAATCCATTGACCGGGAATGATTTAAAGATTCAGTCTAACTATGAACCTGTCACATATATTCTTAACGTCTCAAGAATAGATTTAATTGCAATTGATTTTATGGAATCAATTTATAAATATAAAATAATTGGACAAATGAATGAATACGCCACTGCTATTAATTAAATAATAATGATAGTACAACTGAAATTCCTAATATGTAACTATTACATGGTAGCTTTAGGGCATACATCCAACAAAGACCTCATATGGTTTAGTTTCAACTAAGAACATTTGAAAAACATTACCTATTGTTGACAAGTCGACAACAAAACTTCATCACTGCGAGGATTGTCTTCCAGGAACTTGAACCCATCATAAACCTGTCGCCGCAACATACACAAATAAGGTGAACCCTTGCCTAACAAAATGTCTCGTAGTTCCACAAATTAGGACAAGTTCTGAAGAGAATGACCTAATCCCAGAGAACTATTTTCCGAGAGTGCAACGTCAACTTTGCACTGCAGTGCTTGCTGCTTTGATACAGAGTATATCTGATAGATCAAATTTCAGATAACTAACTGAAAATGAACATCATTTTTCAGGGCAAAAAGGGGAGAAGGAAAGATGTATCACATGTCCTGGTTTGCTGGTTTGCGCAAAGCCTCTCATCAATGCAGATGCAATAGGAAAGACTCAGATCAGAGATCTTGCAAAATCCTACAAATGAAATGACTCAAAAACAGCCTAGACTAAGTGAATTTGGCATAAACGAGATTATGATGTTCGAGAGACTACAGACATATTGTTCGTTCGAGACATTAATTTAGTGATTTCATCCTCTCAATTGATGCTACTAACATTGTACATACCACAAACGCATGCAGAATTCATGCTCTGTCAGGACAATTTAGTTCCGAATATAGGTCGATGAACATATAACAAAAATGCTGCCAAAGTATGCATTTTTTTTCGCTCTTCTATTTTCAGGGAAGCTCCTTTACCCGCTCAAAGTGCAGAGCATCTCGACCCATCTGAAAACGAGTCTAGCACAGCAATGTGCACGAGAACAAATCAACACACTGAACTGAACTTCCTCACTTTACATGTTATCATTGGGTTTTCCCTCAACTCCCTTTATACTCGGCAAGGTCTTCAGGTGAAGTAATGGAATAGAGTATTTAGGTGGATTTGTGCGCTTGGTTGTCATTTTGTGGTGGCGTTATGCATTTTTTGGCTTTCTAACTATGATAATACATCAGTTCTTCAAGCTGTAATTCAACATAAAACCCCTTCAACACAAACTCTTGATCTCCACATCAGAGAGAAAACCAAAACACCAAAAGCTAGAAGCAAGGGAGAAGAAGAGCGCAACAACCTGCCACTTCCATCAAATCATATTCTATAATTATTTGGAATAAGTGCATATGAAGTACTAAAATTTGTCACGAAAGTGTGATTAAGTTCTAAAACTTTTAAAAAGAATAATCAAGTCTTAAAAGTTGTCATCAAAGTTCGATTGAGTCCTAAAACTTTTAAAATGTTAAATGAAGTCCTAAAACTTGTCATAAAAATGCAATTAAATTCTAAAATTTTTAAAAAGTGCAATCAATAAAGGACGTAAACTATATCAATTTGACAAATTTTGGGACTCGATTGTACTTTTTAAAAGTGTTAGAACTCAATTACATATTTATAACAAGTTTCAGGATTTAATTACAATTTTTAAAAGTTTATGACTTAATTGCACTTTTATGACAAGTTTTATGATTTTTATTTCACTTATCACTAATTATTTTAATTATTTATTTTTAATTTCAATTATTGTTTTTCTCTTTCTTTTCCTTTTTTAAGCCAAAAAGGGTCACCGGTAACTTTCATGAGATTTGCGCGACCATGGGCAAGGCTGCAATGGCCTTGCTTAGGGCCTTCGCAACGAACAAGGGCCCTTGCAAAAAAATTTTAAAAATTGAAAAAATAATTAAAAATTAAAAATATCATTAAAAAATCGTTCACGTTAGCGTCACGAAAACCACGTAAGACGACAAATTTTCCGATAAGGCAAATTGCCAATAGCAATCAAGTGATCGATTTTTCAAATTTGTGGCACTCAAGTAAATGAAAAAAATTAAATGAGTATTGTACAAAAGTTATAGTATTTTTGCTAATTTTTCAAGTAAAAGCAAAGTTACACCGACCCCATTCTTGTTTATGTACTTTGACTAACAAGTACATTTATCATAGGTTTTTTTTTATAAAAAAAATTGAGAAATATTTTAAATAATTAAGGGAAAATAATAAGAATAATTTACAAGCCCTGTTTGACATTAGCTAAAAGCAACATTTTTTTCTTGCTTTAGATAACTTGTTTTATAATTCTTTGAAACTTTGGGAAGAGTCAAATTTTGGACATTGTAAAAATTGTAGAATTTGAAATTCTAAAAATGTTAAAATACATGCCTTGTATGATTTGGAGTAAGTATAAATTTAAAAGTTGATTCATTTAAACGAATGGCTGAATTAGTACCTTAAATGACTAGATAAAGAATTTACAGGTTCGCATGATAATCAATAATAAGCGGTCCGTTTATCTTTATTAGTATAAAGCATGTAGTATGGGAACACACATTTGTATTAATTTTATTTTCCTTAAAAGTACACGAAATTTAGTTAAGAAATGAGTGAAAAGTCATGTATTGTAAGATCATTTAAATCATGAGATTTTGAAAATATACCTGACGTCGCTTCGTATTATTTGATGAGAAGTTAAATTAATAATACTTTATTTTGTGAAACCAAATAGATATCATATGACGATATTCTTTAAATGTCAATAATGGTCGACATGTTACATCATTAATTATCTAACGAAATTTGTTAATAACCAAAGCTGTTTCATTTAGGTATAAGATCAACGCATAATCTCCATGTGTGCAATTCGTTTCGATCAAAATAATTTGTATTTTTCTTTGTAATTAGCAATTGTCGAGAGAACAAAATATTACTAAAAAATCATGTCTGTAAGTGTATTATCATAAAATGACAAGTTTATTTTGTTATTAGTAAATAGAAATTTGTACATAATTAAATCAATTTAGCTCTAATATATGATGATTTAAGTTAAATTCCTAATTGATTGGATCACTTCACTTGGAGCTGGCTTGGAGGGGAAGGCAGGATTTCCAAAAAGGCAAAACCCATCTCAGAAAGCAAGCAAGTTCCTCCTTCCCTCACTCTCTCTCTCTCTCTCTCTCTCTCTCTCTCTCTCGTTCTCGCTTTCTGGAAATTAGGGTTCCGAATTCGAAAAATCTCTCGACTAGGAACCCCCAAATCGCGATCCCGATTGCCGTCCAGGATCGTCCTCGAGGGATCCGGATCGGACGAGGAGGAGGCGCCTAAGCTCGGGTCGCGAAGTAATGGCGGTGGCGACGATGGTGAGCTCGGCCGGGAGCCTGCTGGCGATGCTGACCGAGGACCACCCGCGGCTGAAGCTCCACGCCCTCTCCAACCTCAACAAGTGCGTCGACTACTACTGGCCCGAGATCTCCACCAGCGTCCCCATGATGTGAGTCGGAACCTTCCTTCCCTTGAGTTCTCCTTCGGCTTCGATGCGGTTTAGGTTGATTCGGCTCTGGTTGGATTGGTGGGTTTTTGGGTTTCTGCTGGTTCCTGAGCTGCTTGGCTGAAACAACAAAAAAGATATTATTTTGAGACGGAATATGGGTTTTTTTTTTTTTTTTTTTTTGGGGAAGGGGGTTGTTGTTGTTCTCTTCAGGTGAAAACGGGATGCTGAAGTGAGGTTAGCAGTGGCAGTAGCTTCTTGTTTACTGATTTACTCCTTTGATGGTTTTTGGAGTAGTGAATTTGGGGAATGCGAGTAAGGTTTTTGGTTGTTGCATTTGCATACCCTTGTTGAATTTTGTATCTTTTAAGGTTTTTGGTTGCTGCATTTGCATACCCTTGTTGAATTTTGTATCTTTTCCGCGATGGGTGGAGGATTTTAGATTGAGATAAAATTGGGGATTCGATGTTTGGAAGCAAGATTGAGGATTATGGGATTAATAAGAGTAACAGGTTTTTTTTGTCTTCGAACAAATTTAAGCGCATGCAGAAGTCTTCTGGGAGCAACGAATGAGGTGTTTGGCTGGAATTGGTGATCCACACCTTTTATTACTGGCATCAATCACGAGTTTACCATTATTGCAGTTATTCCGGCACCTTCATATTGAGCTCTAGAGGTGGTGTTTACAGAGTCTGCGTTTTGCTTTGGAATTATTTTTCCTATAGGCTGTGTTTAACTGCTTAAATGCAACCTTTGTCCCTTTTAGATATTGAGGAACACTCCACACTTGAAGTGCTTCTAATTTAACTGTACAATTTGGTTGAGGAGGGATGATTTGCGATTTGCATACAAGCTAGAATGGTTCAGGAAAACCATTGTGATCTGACAATGCTATGTTCAACTTTATAAAAGTTTCTGGTTGATTTGATCAATTATTCTCTTATGATAATTTCTCTTCAGAGAGGGTCTTTATGAAGACGAAGAGTTTGATCAGCATCAGAGGCAACTTGCAGCACTGCTTGTCTCTAAGGTGATAGCTCTATTCAACCCTCCACTTCATTACATGATTACTTCTTTGCGTGATTCTTCTTGGTCAGTCTGGATTGCGTCTCTGTCGTTAGCTGTTGTCTTGATTACTTCTTTGTGTTTTATAAAGCAGAGCAGTTTGTGCATCGTCATAACTTAGATGCTTCACAGTTTTTCATTTATCATATGATATATGTACTCTGTGGATGCTTAGTAATATGTGGCAGCTGTCACTGCAGATATTACTCGAGCATTTTCTGCTGAGAGCCATCTATTTTATCTAAAGTTGGTTGTGGTTTTGGATTCCTTGTGATCAACATTTAATATTATACAGACTTAAGGAGGCCTTCACAAATTCGCTCAAAGGCTCATATCTTTATACTCACTTATTGCTGCATGAATTTACCCCTTGCCGTTGAATGATTTCATCAATGCTATTCTAAAAGCTGCCAACCTGTAAATTGCATGCGACGTATTTATGGGTTGTTGGGTTGTTGGGTCGTTCTCTTTTTGAATTATTACATAGTTGTGGTTTTTTATTCAGTTTATGTTTGCGTTAGTACATTGTCCTGATAGAGGTTTATAATCTTCAGGCCAAGTTAAGTTTGAAGATGTGTTCGAGTATGTGCTCGAGTAGCATATATTATGTTTCAATTTAAACTTATGTTCTCATTGTCCTTGCAAGCTTCCTTGTAACATTTGGAATATTATGCCCACAAAATCTACGTTGATGAACGCATGTCCTATTGATGCATGTGAATCAATCTGACAATTACTGCAATCCAATAGTCTCACTTATTTTAGATTTTGGAATCTGCATTTGATTTTGGTTCTCTTGACATGGATCTGCTGTTGATGTTGGCTTGTCCTCATCTGAATCCATGTTTTTTGGTGCATATTGTTTGACCTTACAAATTCCTGCATTCTTGTAGCATCCCTTGCCTTCGATTTTGGAATCTGGAGTTTTTAGTTCTGATGTTTTCTTGATGTGTCTCCTCTGTTTCCTGTCTATAATTTTTCTTTTCAGGTTTTCTACTATTTGGGCGACCTGAATGATTCACTGTCTTATGCACTTGGAGCTGGTTCTCTGTTTGATGTTTCGGATGACTCCGATTATGTTCACACTTTGCTATGTAAGAATAGCAACCTTAGCTTGTGTTTTTGTTTCTTAATTAGTTGGTTGGCGTGGTTTTATTTTTTTGGGGGGGGGGGAACAGCACCACAACTTTATTCATGTATGTGACCATACTGTCAGTTTATTTTCCAGCTATTCTGGTGGTTGTGCTTTGGTCCTTTGGATCGAGACTTACTTGATCCCCTTTTTAATTTTACTTTCAGCCAAAGCTATTGATGAATATGCAAGCCTTAAGACTAAGGCGGCAGAATCAAATAGAGAAGCAGTTGAAGTGGATCCTCGGCTGGAGGCTATAGTGGAGAGAATGCTTGATAAGTATGATGCTATGCAATGCCTTTGTTGATTTGATCCGACGATTTTTCTTGCTGTGGCCTTCTTACAGTTACTTGATTTAGGTGTATCAATGATGGAAAGTACCAACAAGCCATGGGTATTGCAATTGAATGCCGAAGATTGGACAAACTAGAGGAAGCAATTACAAGGAGTGAAAATGTGCATGGATCTCTTTCTTATTGTATCAATATCTCTCATTCCTTCGTTTATCGAAGAGAATATCGTCATGAGGTAAGGGTTTTATTTTCGGTTATCTTTAAAAATACTTAAGTTTCTGAGATGATAGGATCACTGGAATCCTTGACTGAAACATTTAGGTCTACAGTCTAATAGACACTTGATATCGGTTAAGATTTAAACAGTGACCAATTTCTTTATCATTATAATCTTTTCTACTCAAGCTTAGGTTTTCCAAATTCTGTGTTCTGTATGTGTTTTCATTTTTTCGAGTGTGAATTGGATTCGTTTAACATGAAATGGTTTTCCAAAATTTCTTTAGCCTTCATGTTGAAATTTCTTGAAATGGGCTGGAAGAATTTTATCCTGGTTTTGCTATTGCTCCTACTCTTCTTGCTTGGAGAGGAAATAGTTTACCTTCACCCAGTGTTTCTTTAGAATCAATTCCTTAGCCACTTTTTACAATTTTTGTGAGTTCTACATCATCTTTAGCCAGCAAGTCTTCTCTCTCTCTCTGGCCTGTAACTAATAGTTTTAGGATTTTGTTAACAAGTGTTGGGCCCACTTGTTAAACGCCCATTAAAGAAAGTCTGATTTCTGATGTAGTCTTCCTAATGGTATGTGTGATCAATGTATTGCAAATCAAAACTTTTTTTTCTATTTATGGTTAACGAATGCCAGAGGGGTTCTTGTTAACAAGATCCAAGTTATAAGTCTGCTTCTCTTATAGCTTTTCTTTGATATGCTCTCCAATCATTCTTTTCCCCTTTTGTCATAAATTTTCTATCAATGCGGTGATTTGTTGAATTTTTAAGTCATCAAATTGGATGCTAAGACAAATATGTCTATTGTCATGAAAATAGATCTGATGCAAAATGAAATATGCAAAATTATTGGAGGATGGACTTGGCACATTGTTTGACCCTGGTTTACACTTCAGGTTCTTCGTCTTCTTGTGAACGTGTATCAAAAGCTGCCTTCTCCCGACTATTTGAGCATTTGCCAGTGCCTAATGTTCTTGGATGAACCTGAGGAAGTTGCGCGGATATTGGAAAAACTCCTGAGATCTAATAAGGATGATGCTTTGCTCGCATTTCAAATAGCCTTTGATCTCGTGGAGAATGAGCACCAAGCTTTTCTGTTAAATGTAAGAGATCGTCTGTCAGTTTCGACTTCTCACCCCCAGGAATCTGGACAACCAGGACATAACGAAGCAGATACTTCTCAAAATGAGAGTCCTGCTGCGTCAGAGGATGTTGCTATGACTGATGGGTCTCATGCTTCTGATGCAACTGTTCAACCAGTTGATCCAAGTGAAGGCATATATGCTGAGAGGCTTAAGAAAATCAGGGGAATTTTGTCTGGAGAAACATCGATTCAGTTGACCTTGCAGTTTCTCTACAGTCATAATAAGTATGACTACTAGCCTTTCTTCTTTGTCATCATCATCTTCTTCTTCTTCTTCTTCATCATTTTAATCCTTATTGATTTCTATTCGATTTATAATACTATTTGGAATCTTATGCTTCTGAATTTATAATTTATGTAGATCGGATCTGCTTATTCTGAAGACAATTAAGCAATCTGTTGAGATGAGAAATAGTGTTTGCCACAGTGCGACCATATATGCTAATGCAATTATGCATGCTGGTACAACTGTGGACACTTTTCTGAGGGAAAATCTGGTAAGGCAGACCATCTATGCTTCAAATGTTTCCATAGATTTTTTCGCTTTCTAATTAAGATCACTGAGCTTTGCTACAACACTTCTTCAGGATTGGTTGAGCAGAGCCACCAATTGGGCTAAATTTAGTGCTACGGCAGGCCTAGGTGTTATTCACAGAGGCCACTTACAGCAGGGGAGGTCATTAATGGCTCCTTACTTACCCCAAGGAGCGGCTGGTGGTGGAGGGAGTCCATACTCCGAGGGTGGTGCCCTCTATGCGCTAGGTCTCATTCACGCAAACCACGGAGAGGGCATCAAGAAATTCTTGCGTGATAGCCTGCGCAGTACTAATGTGGAGGTGCTAAGTCTGTAAAATGAATGACAGCTATTTGGAATGGTTGTTTTCACAAATGCTCACTTGCATTTTTATTATCCAGGTCATACAACATGGAGCATGTTTAGGTCTTGGATTGGCTGCTCTGGGAACGGCTGATGAGGAAATATATGATGACATCAAAAGTGCCCTATATACAGACAGTGCTGTTGCTGGTGAAGCTGCAGGTATCAGTATGGGTTTGCTCATGGTGGGAACTGCAAGTGAGAAGGCAAGTGAGATGCTTGCCTATGCCCATGAGACACAACACGAGAAGATCATTAGGTAAAATTGGTGGAGTTTAGCCCATTTCTTACTTGAGCTATTTTATTCTCTATTGTTCACTGGATACTCCTGTTCCAGGGGATTAGCATTAGGTATCGCCCTCATGGTTTATGGAAGGGAAGAGGAAGCAGATACACTAATCGAGCAAATGACTCGGGATCAGGATCCTATTATTCGTTATGGTGGTATGTATGCACTGGCCCTGGCGTACAGGGGTACAGCAAATAACAAAGCCATTCGTCAACTGCTACACTTTGCGGTGTCAGACGTGAGTGACGATGTTAGGAGGACTGCAGTTCTAGCCCTTGGGTTTGTGCTGTACTCAGAGCCAGAACAGGTTGGTTCTTCTCCTTCCCTTTTCTGGCTGGCAAGTATATTCCAATTCGAATCTGGCTTGCCCAGTCTGATCTGATTGTTCATGGATTAAATTGTTCTTCAGCAATGAATTTTTTCTTTCCTCTACTCTTTTCTGTTGTGTTCATTTTTCCTTTTTTGAAGGATTTTATCAAACATTGTGATTTTGACTCTGAATCTGACTATGTACGCAGACTCCCAGAATTGTTTCACTGCTGTCTGAATCTTATAATCCACATGTTCGATACGGTGCGGCTCTTGCCGTGGGCATATCCTGTGCGGGGACTGGCCTAAGCGAGGCTATATCTTTGCTGGAGCCTCTGACATCAGATGTCGTTGATTTTGTTCGTCAAGGTGCTCTCATTGCCATGGCCATGGTCATGGTCCAGACAAGTGAAGCGAGTGATTCTCGTGTTGGAGCTTTCAGGTATTGTATAGTTTTTTCTAAACAGAATAAATGACTGTGTTGTCTTATTCCATTTCATCATTTCATTATTCATATTTGAATCGACATGTAGGCGGCAATTGGAAAAAATTATTTTGGATAAGCATGAAGATACAATGAGCAAGATGGGAGCTATTTTGGCCTCTGGAATTCTTGATGCTGGTGGAAGGAATGTTACGATTAGGTTGCTTTCTAAGACAAAGCATGATAAAGTCACAGCAGTTGTTGGACTTGCGGTGTTTAGCCAGTTCTGGTATTGGTATCCCCTTATCTATTTCATTAGCCTGGCATTTTCTCCTACAGCATTTGTTGGACTGAGTTATGACCTAAAAGTTCCAAGGTTTGAGTTTTTATCACATGCAAAACCTTCCCTTTTTGAATATCCAAAGCCTACTACCGTGCCTACGACTACCTCTGCTGTAAAGCTACCAACTGCAGTCTTATCAACGTCAGCCAAGGCCAAAGCTAGGGCTAAGAAAGAAGCTGAGCAAAAAGCCAATGCCGAAAAATCATCTGGGGCAGAGGCAACTTCTGCTGGTTCAAGTGCTGGGAAAGGAAAATCAGTTAGTGAGAAGGACGGAGATTCTATGCAGGTACAAGCTTCTTCTGCTAGTTAGTTCAGTCATGATTCTGTTATAATAAGAGCATCACGATTGTGTATTGATTCTCACACGTTGCATTTTGGCAAAGGTAGTAAATTGTGAGATTTTGAACACGGAGACAGTTCAAGAATCTATCTAAGCGCTGTACTTTAGTCAGAGCAATAGACAGGCTTTTCAAATGAAGTGTCTCCCTAATTTAGTCCATGGTTGATTCTCAGTATTCTCTTAATATGACTCAAGTTGTTCAAATTTGATCTGGGTTAGATGAGGGGCATGGTTTGCTTTTAATTTCTTCTTAGACTTCTGATGTGATAAAATAATGCATCCTGTAATGTCGCTGCAGGTTGATAGTCCCCAAGAAAAGAAAGTTGAGCCCGAGCCTTCATTTGAAATACTGACCAACCCTGCGCGGGTTGTACCGGCCCAAGAGAAATTTATTAAATTCCTCGAGGAAAGCAGATATGTGCCTGTGAAGTTGGCTCCCTCAGGGTTTGTTCTTTTGAGAGACCTGCGTCCGACTGAACCTGAGGTCTTCTCTCTGACTGATTCACCATCTTCTACTGCATCAAATACCGGTGGATCTGCAACGGGACAGCAGGCCCCTTCTTCAGCCATGGCAGTTGATGAAGAGCCACAACCGCCTCAGCCGTTCGAGTACACCTCATGATTGCGATGTTGATTTATATCTTTTCTTGGTAATTGGCTTGCTTTTGTTGAAGATGACAACCTTGCAATCTAATGCTCGAATTGGCGCAAATCTGGCTTCTGGTTCTGGTTCTGGTTCTGTAGACGTTGAGCCATATATTCTTGCAAAGGTGCTCAAGGTCTTTGATCGATCTGTGTTGGTCCAGGCAAATTCGTGGCTTTAAGCTCTGTAGCAAAGACCCCAGAGAAAGAAAAAGGGCTAGTTTTCAACTGTTTTTACTGGGGTGTTGGGGGAAGTGGACATTGAAGTGGATCTTAGGAGACTACGTTTAGGGCCATTTCTTGCTCCCCCAGAGCATTCACGAGACATTTGCTGGAACCGTGGGAAGCTTCCTGTATGAGCTAAAGCTCTAGGCACAATCGCAGAATCTAAAATTTGCCAAAACCTATATTGCTTCCAATTTATGTAGTTCATTATTAGGTCCTCTCCTGTTTTTAAGTTTTTATTGCTGTCGGGACTGGTACTGTTTCTTTCGAGGTCTGTCACGTTGGCCGTACGATCATCTTGGTATGGTTTCGCGACTTGATAAAATGCATGTTTTCTGCTATGGTTTCTAGCTTGCGGACATAACCGTTTAAGGAGAAATCTTCGGCATGTGAAAATTCTGTTCAATGGGTTGCCTCAACTCTTATGTTACTTTGTCCTATTACTTATACTTGTTTCTCTCTATTTTGTTGGAAGCTATCTAACTAGTTAACCAAAGTTTCGACACATGACTTCTGAAAAGTGTATTTGATGCCTGTTAGTTGAGGATGGACGCGGGGTTTAGACTTTTTAACATCATATTAGAGTTAGGTTGATCATTTTGCATGTGTCCGGATTTGTAACTCAAATTTCATGTACCATTCTCAATTTGGCTTGCACGCTAGAGTCCTGAAAATTTTGTATGTCGCTTTGACTGGGATTTAAATGCTCTTTATATATATGTATATATGATCTTTGGATTGGACTTTTTAGTATGGTATTAAAGTTATGGCATTCTGTGTATGTAGGTTAAATTTCACGTGTTATTCTTAATCCAATCCGCATGCAAGAGGAGTATTAAAATTATCGCGCATCCATTAACGGTAGTCTCTGTGTTCTATATTCAATTGCGGTTGAATTGAAATTGAAACATCTAATATAATTGCATAAATCAAGTTTGGAACACCATATATCTATACCACGGAGCGGCCAACCAAATAACTAAACAGGAAGTAGTATTCCGATCATCATCGGCATAAACATTTTCCTTCCTTTCTTCTAGTTAATGTGATAAACAAAGTTTTTTATTTTTGGTTTAAACAATAGAATGTCCGGAAATCTCATCAAGCATAACAAGTCCTTGATTCTGTGCTACGAAGCATTTTATGGATCGATTACATGGCCAATACGGTATAACAAATGAAAATGACCACCCGCCTAGTACGCATTTCAATCTTGATCTGATTCATTTTTTGAATTTTGATAAATATGGTCGCCTCTTTTTTTTTCTTTACATGTCATTGTCTTAGGGTGGAAGATAGGGGCAAGTGGTTTTAGGTTCTTCCCAAATTTCATGTAAAACATGAAATCTATACGTCAGAACATGTTTTTTTAAGTTTTGGAACCTACTTTGTATACTCAAGAACTTGGAACTTATCTTATTACTGGTTCTAGGATCGATTCTAAAGTTCACTCAAATTCCACCTATACTCTTAATTGAATAATTGTAGTGAATCATCATATCTCTAATTACTATCATTTGCTACAATCTATTAATCACGGCTCATATTTAAATAGACGAAAATCATAAAATATTAACAAAGTAAAAGCTTCAGTCACAGATATCGCTGGAAATAGAAACTCAGAGTAGTAATTTTAGATTACACATTCATCATTGGACGCCATAAAATGACATAGAATCACGCAAAGATGTATAATAAGAAAAACACAAAGATTTGTTTCAGATTTCAATTACTTGAGAATCTATCCATCAAAATAGGTATCTCAATTTTTGGAATCCGGAACCTATCTTATATATCTTAGGAACTATAACCAGATCGGTCCCGGTCCTACCCTGAAGCCAAGCCCATAGCGGAAGGATCTCGTTGAATGCACGGTAAATCCTGACAAGTGACAAGACAACGTTAACAATCGAAGTGGGTCGAAGCCCAAGTATTTGGGCCCACGAGGTAGAGGATGCACAAAGCCCAGTCCAAAATCGAGCCCAACCATCATCTTCTTCCCAGCTTCCAAGCGCCTCGTTCTCAAAAACCCTACCCGTCCAGCTCTTCACTCTTCTTCTCTTCTCTGCACACCCACCGCCGCCGAGAGAGAATTCGCGCCGCCGCGGCAGCCCATCGAGAGAGAGAGAGAGAGAGAGAAAATGGTGTCCGGGTCGGGGTTGTGCGCGAAGCGGGTGGTGGTGGACGGGCGCCACCACATGCTGGGGCGGCTGGCGTCGGTGCTGGCGAAGGAGCTCCTGAACGGCCAGCGGGTGGTGGTGGTGCGGTGCGAGGAGATCTGCCTCTCCGGCGGCCTCGTGAGGCAGAAGATGAAGTACATGCGGTTCCTCAGGAAGCGCATGAACACCAAGCCCTCCCACGGCCCCATCCACTTCAGGGCCCCCGCCAAGATCCTGTGGCGCACCATCCGTGGGTATGGACGATGATCCCTCTCTCTCTTTTGGGTTTTCGCTCTCGCGTTTGATTGTTCCGCCGGTTTGGTAAAGTTTCGATTTTGATTTGTTCAGTTGCTTAAAGCTTCGGTTTTTATGGTTTGAGGGATTGGAGGGAAAGGTATTGGTTGAATGGGAGAGGGAATGTTGATGTTTGATCTTGGTGGTTTTTAGATTTGGAAGGGGCATTGGTCTCGTTGTCGTTGTACTAATTTGGTGATCAGTGTTTGTTTATTCTTGTGAGAGAACGTTACTACCTGTTGCGTTCTTGTTGTTCATTGGCAAGGACATTGGGACTAGGGCCCTGCATGATACGACTTGGATTAATTCTCTCGGATTAGGAGTAAATTGACAAATTCACACCCGAGGTGTTATGACAAATTTGCAAGGACGAAATAGCAAATGATGAGATAAAGACCATTCTTTTTGTGATGTGTTATCGACTTGATTTTAGAACAAGTCGGGACTGTCTACATCCTATATTGTCTGGCTTTGTCTGAAATGTGTATGATCCTTCGTCTTTTTCCCATCTGTTTTTTTTTTTTTCGCCTATCTACTTCTATTTACATATACAAATGTTTCAATTCCTTAGTGACGAGGATGATAATTGGTTTTCCATTTAGTTGGTCGATTGGTTTGCTCTCCGTTTGTCAACATTTAGTATCTGCTCAAGCTGAGACTACCATCTTCTGGAAAAGCTCTCCTTTCTTTTTACAAAATTGCACAACCTAAATTGAACCTAATGCAGGATGATTCCTCACAAGACCAAGCGAGGAGCGGCAGCACTCGCACGCTTGAAAACCTTTGAGGGTGTTCCACCGCCATATGACAAGGTTAAAAGAATGGTCATCCCTGATGCTCTCAAGTGAGTTTGTTTGACAGGCATATAATGTGTCTCCTTCTATTTTTAATTTCGGTTATATACCTTTGTGGATCTACATTTGACTATTTCTTATCTTTTTCATTTGCCTTTTGGTTTTTAAACATCTATCAGGGTGTTGAGGCTCCAGGCTGGTCATAAATACTGCTTGCTGGGCAGGCTTTCATCTGAAGTTGGATGGAATCACTATGAAACTATTAAGGTGAGACATGAGCATTATTTCTTATTTTATATATCTTTTGTGTGCAGGCTAGTTGCGGGTCTGTTACCTGATCGTACAGAACATAGATGTTCTGATGGCTGCGTTCTATAGAGTCTGACTATGCTCTTCTGTTTCTACGACAATTGCACAACCATTTTAACGTTGCCCTCCATGTTGATCTTCCTTTCCGCTACAATTTTCTTCCTGTCTATCTCTTCAATGGTTGTGTAGGTGTTATTTGCCTGCTGTCATGTCTAGGAGAATTTGTAATCTATCAGTTTTTATTTGGTCGGAAAATATAATCGAATGCCACAGTTACCTATGTCCTTGATCTGTTTAAGAAAGTCTCTATGAGTTCGTCTTTCTTTCCTTGTGTTTCCCAGCCGTGTTTCAATCTGAAGCTGCCTATGTGACTTGTTCTCATGCTTTACAGAGTTTACATGCTTGTCATTCATGGGTGACTTCTGACTGTTTGTTTTACAACTCTCATGTCCTGCTCATGGCTTGTGCAGGAACTCGAGAGAAAGAGGAAGGAGAAATCACAGGTCTTATATGAGAGGAAGAAGCAGTTGACCAAGCTGAGGGTCAAGGCCGAGAAGGCTGCTGAAGAGAAGCTCGGTGCCCAGATGGAAATCATCGCGTCCATAAAATATTGATTTCGGGATCTTCTCCACCCTTTTTCCGACTACATTTATTTTGGGTCAGCGTTAAATTACACAATATGGAGAGGATTATTTCAGTTTTGGTTCTTGCTTTTCAGCCATATCTTAGTTTACAGTGCTTGCAAATTTTGTTGTTCTTAGATGGAAGACCTTGCACATTTCCACCTTAATTTGAAGTTTGCTTAATTATGGCAAAGGCAAAACAAAGGACGACAAGAATAATCCATGTCTTCCTCTTGCCTTCCTTTGATCAATTCTAGTACACGCATATTTCGATTGAAATACGTAAACCAATTATTCTTCGAGGAAGTGAAGAGCATCATCATAAGCAAAATGAAGATAATGGTTATTATCTTAGGTTGGCTTGTAGAGTATCATGGAGAACAAGCAGACCAGGAATCATTCGAGAGAACATAGTCCTGATACGAGCGTAAAAAACAACGGTCGTCAATTCTGGTTCCCTTCAATTATTGTCCTTTGTTGAAGTTTCAGGGTGATGACCACTTCGATGTGCGCTAACATGGTTCGAGACGGATGAAGAAGTTGACCGGAACGATGGCAAATATAAGTTAAATTTGGATTTTTCTTCAACTCTTATCTCTGAGTAAGGAAAGTTAAGATATCATGTGATCTCCTTCCATTACGAGAAGGGGCAGGGTGTTCAGATTCCAGTTGGATTTTCTATAGGCTCTTGAGAGATCAATTCACCTATCGTAAATATTTGTATTTTTTTGATCAAATCTATTCTAACTCACTTTCAGACTTTTGTTCTACCTCCTTGTAGGATGTGGGAGTCGAAACCCATACTTCAAACTAAATCGTCCTCATCTTAAACCTTCCCGAGAATATGGAAATTTGAACCCCCACCTCCCCCTCACACGCATCTTTTATTCGCATCTCCTGTTCATAATATCATAACTTACAAATGACTTCAAAAATCTTTAATTGTTAATAGAGATTTTTGTCTATTTACAGTTGATAATCCCCGATCTATGATGATCTGAGCTTGGAGGATCTTGCGTCTTTTAAGTCCTTCAATGAATTTAAGCTCTTTTGTTTTGTGAAAAATTAATGATTTGCATAATATTTTCCTTAAAATAATCACTTATATTGCTTATAAAAATGAATGAATAAAAAATATCTTCATAATCTGAAAAAATATTTAAACAAATTATGCCAATAATGAATAATCATTTCAAATGATACAATCGATTAGTTTTTTTACACCTAGGCATTTGAGGCTCGCTGACCACCCACTAATCTGAGTCAGTCCCTCCTTTTACACATCCTATCTTTGCAAAAACCATCTCAACTTATTGATTTGATATTTAGCTACAACCCAGGGCCAGAAGAGCCAAACATTCTTACAGCGATGCACGACATATATGCTTCCCCTTTTGTGCCATATAATTCATTATGTATGCAAATCTCATGCCCATTTTGACTTATGGCAATTAATTTGAAAATTGCATATTGCCTTGCAAAGTAAGAACAGGGAGGACTATGGAAAGAAAAATCCCAGCCATAAAATCTTGGAGATTCCATAATTAGTGCAATTAGAGAGTTGCCTTAACATTCCCAGGTTTCCCTCCAGGGGAAACAACCTACCCTCTGATTTTCCTATCTTTTTTATTAAATAGGATTCGACCATGAAACATGCCTCATATCGTTTAGTTTTACAGTTTCGCTTTTCTACACTGATGGCTTCTCTTAGCCTCAGACCCGCCGGAGCTCAAGCTCCTTGTCCTTATCCTTCATCGGCACGTGTAGTTACCCGCTTCCTCCTTGTCCTACTTTGTGCGAGCTTCGCCGCGGCGGCGGCGAATGGCAGCTGCACCTGGCAAGGCTGGAAAGCCGCCCCCGGGGATGCCTCTCAGTGGCACATTCGCGTCGACCAGTCGGGCCAGTCCGGGCACTTCACCACGGTCCAGTCCGCCATCGATGTCGTCCCTGAGAACAACAACCGTTGGTTCTGCATTTACGTCAAGGAAGGTACCTACAGGTGAGTCTGGCCTTTAGCTCTGATGCTCCGGCGTGCTCGGCGGATGGTGTTTGCGTCGTGCGCGTGCGAACTGACGAAACGAGAACTTGCCCTTTTGTATTCTCTACGTGTAGAGAGAAGGTGCAGATTCCTAAGAACAAGCCCTTCATCATTCTCAAAGGACGAGGGAAGAGGAAGACCGAGATCGTCTGGGACGATCACGAGACCATCGCCCAGAGCCCCACTTTCACTTCGTCAGCAGACAACATCGTTGTCAAGAGCATCAGTTTTCGGGTGAGCAATAGATTTATCGACGTTTTTATCTTTGTTTGTCTGAGCTTCTGATCAGTCATTTTCACCTCTATGCCGGGCTCCGGTCACGACGTTCGTGGTGGTGCGGGGCGGCAGAACTCGTACAACAACCCGCTCAACGAGAACCCGAGGGTTCCGGCGGTGGCGGCGATGATCAGCGGCGACAAGTCCTACTTCTACCGGGTCGGGTTCTGGGGGTTGCAGGACACATTGTGGGACGTGCAGGGCAGGCATTACTTCAAGCGTTGCACGATCCAAGGGGTGGTCGATTTCATCTTCGGAGGTGGCCAGTCCATTTACGAGGTTTGAGGCTTTCTTGGCCATGGTGTTTTCTTGAAGAACATTCGCTTTATTCTCTTTCCTAAGTTTTGCACGATATAATTAGATTTTACCCAATTTAGATCGGATTCTCTTACCAAATAGTGCGTGGTGAAAGTTGGTAATATAATTCCCTTCCTTTTATGGGAGTATCTTTCTTTTCCATAAGAATATCGGGAAAGCTCGAATAACACTTGCATCGGACTGATCTTTATTTAATAGAGAGGAATTAAAGAGCCGGAGTGGCATTTAAATCGCAGGACTGAATGGAAATATTTTGGAGAATGTGGGATTATTTGATTCGATCGTTTCGGGTGAAAATGGAAATAATTTTTATTATTAGGGCAACAAATAATTGTTGAATAGAATTAAATAAGTGGAATGAAAGTATTATTCGGGTTCGGGCTACTTTAGTGGTTCCAATCTCTTTAATTTTTGGTAATGAAATTATGTTGGAATTTACATAATTTGTCTTGTAATGTTAGTGCTCAAGATCTCCTTGGGGGACATGATTCATGACTATATTACCATGTGCTCTAATATTTGGCAATCCAACATAATTTTTGTCTTCGGATTGTCTTCTCGAAATCTTTCGGGGAATATAACGTCTTATTATCATTTTAAAAGTTAATGCAGAAAAATGAAACCAATTTACGATGCAAAAACTATTTCATTTATTTTTGCCAATGTGGAACCAAAAAAAATGTACATTGACTCCATTTATTTTGTCAAAAATGAATGATTTGCACAATAGTTTAAAAATATATATAACTTGTATCGCTTGAAATTATTAGCCAATAAAAAATATTTTATTATTGATAACAATTTATATTTAAACAATTTTATGGACGAAGAAAATATCTTCCATTCATTCATTTTTGGTAAATAATTTAGACAATTTTTTTTTTGAAAAATATCTTTCGAATTATTCATTTTTCGCAAAATAAATACATTTTGAGGGGTGAACTTTTATGCTCTTTTAAATTGTTAGGTGAATTAAGTTGGATATAGTAGAGTGAATATTGACGCTCACATCGATGTTCTAATTTTCACTTGTTATCTCCCTTGAAAGATCTTCTGTCAAGTCGACTCGGTCACTTTTGATAACATTGCCGTGTTTGTCCATGTCAGGGTTGTGCCATATCGGTGCTCGGGAACGCCCTACCGGCGGGGTTGTCAGGGTACATCACGGCGCAGGGGAGGGATAACGAGCAAGACACGGACGGGTTCGTGTTCAAGAACTGCAACGTGTTCGGAGTCGGCTCGGCCCTGTTAGGAAGGCCATGGCGGGGTTACGCACGGGTCCTGTTCTATCACTCTAACTTCACGGAGGTCGTCGACCCCAAGGGATGGGATGCCTGGAGTTTCGTCGGCCGCGAGTGAGTTTCCCCATTCATTATATTATGTGATTTGTCTTATGATAGAGAGTTAGAATGACATTATGAAATCGTTAATTATGTGTTAATAGGTATCAGTTGACTTTTGTTGAGTATGGCTGCTACGGACCTGGAGCCGACGTGTCCAATAGGGTGAGTTGGGAAAGGAAACTCGACGACTCGTCCGTGCAGCAAATGACGAGCTTAAGCTACATTGATTCCGAAGGATGGATTGAAAGAACGCCTTTTTAGAAGAAGATTGTGAAATGAGGGAAAAAAAAAAAAAAAGTTGTGTCATTTTCAATTCAGCCCATTTTGTTATGGGCATTATTATTTCTTCTCCCTCTTCTTTTTCCTCTTGTAGGCTCTCCCTTATGTAGAGTTCATTTTCAATTTGTGGAGCTGAAATGTCACAAACCACAATGCAGAAGTTTGCACAAATAAGCCACGATGGCAAATTCTAATTCGAACTAGATAGGTGATATCTTCACTATTCAAAAATAATATATCATTCAATATATGCACAGTCAAAAAGGCTATATACGTGCAATATACATGCAATCTTAAAATATACGGATAATTAACAAAATCATCAAAATATCTCTAATAAAGAGAATTATCATAGAGAAGTCTTTAATTATCTCTACAATTCCTTTTACCTGAGTTTCCTGCAAGTCAAGCCAGTTGGCCCAAATTGTACTCGCCCCGTCCCTCCTTGTATAGGGGGCGCGACATGTTGTCGAGGATTCACCTTAGCAAGAACATGTCGCACCGCGAGGATGTTGTCGACGTTAGTGCCGTGCCGGTTGGGTTTGAGGTTCGAGAGGAGCGACTCTCTGTCTCTCGCCGGCAAGATCGATGGCTGCTTCTTGCCATAGCGCATGGGGTGTACGGCGGCGAGGATGATGGTGCCAACGAGCAGAGCCACCGGGGATGGGAAGATGCTCCAGAGTCCCCACGCATGTCTTTTTAGAAGAAGATTGTGAAATGAGATTTTAAAAATAAAAACTAGCGAAAGTTTGTGTTATTTTCAATTTAGTCCATCTTATTATGGGCATTGTTATCTCTTCTCCTTCTTGTTACCCTTTTAGGTTCTCCCTTATGTAGAGTTTATTTCGAATTGGTGGAGCTGAAATTTCAAAAACCACAATGCAAAAGTTTGCATAAATAACCCAACTTTTTCGAGGCCCATTGGGCCAAGCTCTCCTCTTGGCAACGTTGGATTTGAGTCTCTTTATTTATTAACTAATTTAATGCTCCCTTGTCTTCTTCTTTTTTTGGGGGGAAGACTAGTTCTTTTGGTTTATGTAATTTTGGGGCTGAATTATATTTTTATCCTTGAACTTTCGCAAATTGTGCATATTAGACTATAGGATATGATTTTTTTGATGCCACATAAAGCCATTCGTTGCCATTAGATGTCCCTCGATTCGATTCACGTTTTTTTGTCATTATGTTTATTTTTATTGGATGTCACTATTGGGCCCCCTGCTAGAAAACGTGATAATTGAGTTTTTGGAGGGAGATTTGTCTATTGTCCACTTCCTGAAATCGTATTTTAGACTGAATAAAGTGGTGCTGAAACAATAGGAGGTTCGGAATTGCAAACTTTTGCGTGTGGAGACTAAAATCCAATTTTGACTAAATCATATGTATGGGGTGCTACTTGTTATCCCTTTTCTCCATTTTATATCGATGATGCAGTAGCATCTAATTTGTCATTAGCTGTGCCCAAATATGAGCATTAGAAAATTCAAATCCTCTGTCTATGCCATTTCGAAACTACTTTCATTAAATTGTTTTGAATATGATTGTTAAGCGGGTGACGGAATATTTTGTAAGAAAATCACCTTGTAAAGAAAATAGTTTAAAGTGGAATTCCGCCATATACAAAAACAAAGGAATAGATAATAAAATCAAAAGGACCATGACAATGATGTAGTAGATGATAGAGACCATGGTCAGAGTTAAATTAATATTTTCAATCAATCATTGTGGTATTTATGTTATATGGCTGATTGGTTATATCATGCGGTTGAATCTTTCAAGGTTGAATTTCAATTGAATGAAGTCTGCTTTTGGTAAGCCATGATGGGTTGGGCCAAATATTACTGTCAACTTTAGAAAAATAGAGGTGGTCCTTGCAACTTGCTGGGGTTGACCTGCCCAATAAATCAAAGCCAAAACCCTTTTGTTCTTTCTAATTTTAAGTGCTTTTGGCAAGGAAAATGAGAAAGCAATGTCCATTCCATATTGCTTGATGTCATATTCATGAGAGAGAATTTGACAGGTTGAGTGGAGGGGACCTAATGCAATTTCTTTGTGAGTTTTTATGTTAACATGGTTTGAATTATTATTAGGTGAAGGTGCCAACACTTTGGTATAATTTGACTATACCACAAGAAATGCATATTTCGAGACAATAGTTTGACTATAGGTGCATTATTGTATATAGTATCTCAAGGAAGATCACATCTCCATGGAAAAAAAAAATGCTTGAGCTCAATCAAAACTGATATGAATGGATAGGTTTGTATATAAAATGAATTATTTTTGTTGAATTGGACTTGTACTGTCATAGGACAACGTTTGTAACCAGGGTCCATGTTCAAGAAATCGAGTATGGAATAAAGCTTGATGGGTTTTGATAGCAAGTTTCGTTGATCTTGTCTTGGGACCATAGATTTAGATAAGATAGATCGAACTCGTAAATTACTGTGTTAGAATATCTTTGTTTCTCATCTATTTTTACTCAAAGAAACCACTTAGGTTATCTTGATGCCTTACATGATAACGCCACTGCTTTTCCTTGTGGTAAAGTAGCGGTTTGTCCATATCGATTAACATGATTTTTCTAATCATGTTGGGTATTCCCTTATCACCCCCTTGGGCAAGAACTAGAAGTGAATTAGTCAAAGGCCTATTCATTCAAAAACGGTGATTGGAGCTTGGTTTTCATGTGTTTGCTGGCAAGGACTTATTTTTTCTAATTATTTGTAATTAAAGCAACTTGCCATGTGACTTTCCAACCCCATCTGCTGTTTAACACATTAAAGTAATGACAGGGATTATTTTTTTTATTCTGGGTGCTTTGTCAGTTTTATATTTAGAAAAACACAATCAATTAAGTAATTGCCATGCTACCATTAGAAAATAAATAATATCTGTCGGCCCACTCGAGAATATAATATAAGCTATCAACTATTGACTTATCACAACTTATTCTCTTAATCAAACTTAGCAGCTCTTCCCTCGCATTAACCGTACGGTTTCAAATTTATTTTAACGTGGCATTACAAGTATAATAGAAACGCGATATATATTATCCTCAAGCAATCAACGGCACGAGATTCGATTTGAATTATACCGATTTCAATAATATCATTAAAATTACGATCGTACTAACTTTCCATTTAGGATTTGAGATAATCGAATGATTGGGGAAAATTAGAAAACTGGTCATGACATGTGCGTATCAACGATATGATTAGAAATTTGTAGTTAATTATAATAAAAGATACAATAAAATGAGAGAGAGAGAGAGAGGGAGAGAGAGAGAGAGTATTTTTCTTGTACGACAATCAATGCATGCAAAAAGTGAAGTGAAAATGGGCAGAGTCTTGTCAAAAACAGAATCAAACACTTGCTGTTCAACTGCACCAGACCTGCAAAATTGGAAGACACTTTGTCTGGAAGTGCAGTGTCAGCTTCTCAATGTTCAGTGTATTTTATTTTATTTACTTTTAGCATAAATGCTTTTTCTTTTTTGGGGCAATAATTTTTAGCATAAAAAATATGCAAGAGGCAAGGTGATGGTGGTAGGGTCATGGAGTGGCCGCCCTTGTCTTGCTGGCCTCCTATCTCTTTGGACTGGCTTTGTCTGCCTCCTTATCCATCTATTTCCATTGCAACATCTTCTCTCTGTCTCTCTCCCCCTTGTTTTTTCTTCTTGTTTTCTCTTCTTCTTTTTTTATGAATTGCCACATGATGGTGATGATCATTGACCAATTGAAATGTGAGATTTTAGGTTGAAAGTTTCAAGTGTGGCTAGTCAATTCAATTTAAATGGGTAAAATCAGTAAAATGTAGGTTTAAATTGGAATGGAATTAGAATATGGAATGTCAACAGTAACAGTTTATAAAATAGGTTGTGTGATAGAATAATCTACACGACTTTCAATTGTCATGTGTTAGGATGACAAGAAGGTGCATAAATGTGTGTGTGAGTATACTTTATGTGATCATAAAAGCAACTTGTCATAATGAATAAAAAGATACATGGGTCCAAAATGCATATGTCTAATCAAGCACCCGGGGATAATCTTGAAGCCTAACTTTGTCTTGTAGATGAATGTAAAGTTTGTGAATTTAGAGTAAAAGCAAAACATGCTTTTTATGATGAAACTGTGGCATTGCTCAATGAAACTTCACGTTTTTCTTATGTATCTATATTTCCATGTTTACAATTCAAAATTTATCCATCCACACTTATGTTTTCTTTATTGATTAGTGATTGATCCATAATTATCGGCGAGACGAGCTCGGAGAACACGTGAAAAGAAAAAAGTTCATAAATAGTTTCCTCTCTTATAAAATTAAGTTTATAATTAAATCGGGTGAGTGTACTGATAAGCGCTCTCATTAAGATGATCACGACAAACTTCTAACGCGTCAACTCACTTTTACATTTTCTATCTTATCTCATCGCCTTTTAAGTGAAGTATCCAATGGCTCTTCCCATGTAAAAACCAAGAGGATTTCTTCTATGCATGGTGAGTAGATGACACGAGCCTATGACTACAATGGTCAGCGAATTTGAGCTCAATTCAACAATATCGGTCGGAAGAACCCACTGAGTCGATCTCGAGTGTCGATGGAATCGGGCTTGGGGGCAGATCGGCTCTACTTCAATTCAAGCCGTGCCCCGACGGGATTGGCGGCACTCGATGCATGCGAGCTCATTTCATCGCCATGGCGGCCCCACACGAGATCGATTGGGGGGGAGAGGGGGCTCACGTACGCCGGCCGTACGCGATGCTCGCCCGGGCGACAGGAGACGGAACAAAAAGCCGAGCTGTGCTGTCTCTCTTCTCCTCTCTCTCTCTCTCTCTCTCTCTCCCCGTATTATCGAGCTTGTGCTTGCATGCCTTTTCTCTCTCCTCTGTCAGAAAAGAACTCTCTCTCTCTCTCTCTCTCTCTCTCCCCCTTCACATGCTCGCTCTGCTTCTTCTCTTCTCTCTCTCTCTTTCTCTCTCTAACGCATTCTCGACCCACGATCGCTTCTGCGTAGCGCGAGCGCTCGCCGTCCTCGGGCCGCGCGGGACCCGCCATTTCCGGAGAGCCCGGCCCGTATGTACCAGGCGCTCCACTCGCTGCCGCTCGACGGCGGGGGCGTCGGCGTCGGCGTCGGCGTCGGCGTCGGCCCGGGCGGGGACTTCCGCGGCGACTTCGACGGCGCCGGCCACGGCCTGGCCGGGGACGCCTGCCTCGTCCTCACCGCCGACCCCAAGCCCCGCCTCCGCTGGACCGCCGAGCTCCACGACCGCTTCGTCGACGCCGTCACCCAGCTGGGCGGTCCCGACAGTAAGTCCTCAGCTTTGGGTTGCGCCTCGCCTTGTGGTGGTGGTGGTGGTGGTTCTTGAGGTTTCTCTGGTTCCTGGGTTTCTCGTTTGACTTGATTTGATTGGAGTTGGTTCTTGTTTTTGTGGAGGATCTTGGGTGATTTCTAGTGTTGGATTTTGATTGCAAGCCCGACTGGACAGAGCTACAACAGTTTTGACTAAACACTTGGCTCTTATTGTTGTCATTTATACGAATGTGCAAGAGTTCAGTAATCGATAGAAAATTCAGGGTGATGATGCTTGTTGACTGCTACCCAGAACTCATCAAGATTATTTTTGCCTGAGTTGAAGCTAAAAAAAGAATCTTCCTTTCAAGGAGCTGCCTGCTCTATTTGAAACTCGGCGCGACAAGAACCGATTACTTGTTTGGTCTCCGCGTAGCTCTAGCGAATTATTTGCAATCTGGGGGGAGATTCTGCACTCAAAGAACTGTTTGGTCTCTGCACCCGGGGTAACTTCCTCGCAAAAAGTAAACAATTCGGACTTGAATTTCCAAATTGTTCGACGCTCTCTTTTTTGTGTTGGCAAGCATTCTTTATTAATCTGGATTGTGGGGATTGATTTTAATAGGGCGACAAATGAAGCGGTTGGAGATTCGGATGTAGGATCCTATACTTTGGTATTAGGTAAACATTATTGAACTATGATCCAACTCTCTAAAATTCAAAACGAATAGATGGATGTGAGGTTAGTTATCGTAGGCACTCAACCGTTAATCTTCAACCAGATTTTGAACTTTCTGTGTTGCTTGATTGCTCTTCCCATGAGTGGTACATGTCATTTGTATCTTTCTATCGACAAATTCTGGTACTTTGTTTTCCGAGTTTAGTTCATGAGTTTTGGTGGGCGTGTTGAGAGAAACAAACTGAAGGCACCATTATAAGGTGGTTCATGATGTCTAAATCTTGAAGTTGTAGGAACCAAGATTGGGTTTATTTTGCTTTCAAACATTTGCTGGAACTTGTTCAGACATATGGGCTTATTTTATATAGCCATGTACCTGCTAGTGGTTGAAGAGATGGGTAGAGTTTGCTTTTTTCTGAACTTAAATCCTTATGGCGAGCTTTACCCGATTGATCTGATCTAAAACTTTTGGATATGACTGAAAATAATGACAGTGTGGTCAACATTAGTTCTTCTTAAGCAAATCTAGTGCAAGACTTGGGAAGACAACATGCGGTTACAAGTGCAGGGTCGTGACCATGCTCATGGACAGCTGCCATTGAAGAGCGTTTCTAGTCGTGAATCACAGCCATTCATTGCAACCCTCATTCTTCCTTTAATTTCTAGACTCTCCAATTAAGATGATAATAATTGCTCCTTTGAAGTAGCTGCAATGTTTTTTCCTGAAAGCATTTACTTGTTCTTCCTTTGACATGTGAATAACATCTTTTCTAAATCTTGTGTTCTCTATCATTGAGAAGGATCTCAATATTGTAGTGATTCATTTCTTGCAAGTTTAGTTGGCTTCTTTCTTTCTTTTGCTGCTTCTTTCTTCTTTTTCTTTCTTCCTTTTCTCCTTTTCTGCTACTTTTATATTTTAGTAGGAATGTCTAGCCTGCCAAAAACTTCAGGTGATGTAATCCTCGTGGAAGCTAAATGTGGCTTGTGTCATGATGATTCCAATTCTTTTATGTCATTATTTGTTCATGCCATGTGATTTTGTCATTATACCATAACCAGTGACCACTTTAAATACTTTTATGTCATTAAACGATCATGCCACATGATATTGTTTCGGCATAATGAACCATTCTCCCACATAAATGGCATTTTAGCAGTTGTCTTTTCTGTTCATATAGTAGTAAAAACCACTGGCCATCCACCCTGCCAATTGTACTCGGAATACTGACTTACAAGGGCAGAAATGTTCTTTAAAAGGCCAATAGCTATTTCAGTCACCAATTTTCATCTAGAAATTTCAGTTTGCTTTTGTATTTTATTGATGCCTTTTTACTGGATTTTATGGTTTGACTTTCTATCTGACTTTTTCATGTTTCCCTTTGTATGACTTTGCAGAAGCAACCCCAAAGACTATCATGAGAACCATGGGTGTAAAAGGCCTTACTTTGTATCACTTGAAGTCTCATCTTCAGGTTCGTTGCCAAAGTGAAGCATAATTTGGTTGCTTTTACCAATTTTTACTTCCACTGCATGGTTGTGTGGTCTTGTCTTGTGCTTCTATGGTCATTCATTTTTTTCTATAATTTGGAGTTTTCTAAACCAGCTTTTATCATGTAGTTATTCCTCCATGTGCTCTGCACTTCAAATTTGTACCTTGTTCTTGCAGAAATTCCGTTTAGGTAAACAGTCAGGCAAAGATTCAAGTGGCAACTCCAAGGATGGTCTGCTCTCTTTCACCTTGACTACATCTATCTTTTTCTCGTGTAGATCATGGCTAGGCTAGTTTGAAAAGAACCTCCTGTCTGAAACTTCGCCAAATGAACTTTGACCATCAAATACAGATTAGAAATGAAAGGAAACTGGACATTCTACATGCATTCTTGTTCTATATGTTTTATATCCATCCAGTTCAATCAATATCTCCTTGAATGAAATTAACATCCCCGTTGGGTCTAGTGGGCATTCCGTAGGAAGGTCCACTTCCACCTTTGATGTATATTACTAAGCTATTTACCACATCTTTCTAGTTGTATTGGAAAAAATTATTCTCTTAAGATGTTGGCAGAAAGTTTTCTGTTTAAGTTTTCTTTTTTTTCCAATTCTGCATACTTATGTGCACAGAGAGAGTAGTAACTAGCCACGCTCACTGTTTGTTGTTGATGCTGCAGCCCCATGTGATACGGATAGTCTGAACACAGGCTCATCTGCTACATCTTCATCAAGAATCCTCACTCAGGAACTTAATGAGTATGCTTCTATTCCCTTTATGGTAATAAAGCTTTTGGTGTCTATCTGCTTTTAAGTAATGGCTGTTTTTTTATCTTTCAAACAGCAGTTACCGAGTCACTGAGGCTTTGCGTGTCCAAATGGAAGTCCAACGAAGGCTTCATGAGCAACTAGAGGTTGGTTTCCTCTCATTTGGTCTGAATAGAATTGGCATCAAATGTTTAAATTTATGGAAATAACAGATCTGTTTCTACCAAATTGGTCATTAAGATGCATTACCAAGAATGCGCAGACTGAAACTATTAATATGTTAAGCTGGCTGTACTCGGCTTAGCTGCTGCTAAGAGAACATAGCGGTATTGAACGAACCCAGTTCTCATGCATCGAATTTACTCTGCTGGTGGAAAGTTCTTGCTTAATAAAATAATGTGGGTGGGGTCTGCTTGGTTTATGCTTTTGGCTGATGATGGTCGATTGAAAAGAGAGAATGTTTAAACTATTCATTATATCAGAGAAGATTTCTTATACATTTTTCTTCAATCACTAACAAATCATTTTACCCACCACCAGTATTATCAACACTTAAGATTCAGATTCTTTTAAAGCATTTGCTTTAAAAGCAAAATATCTAATATCCTAGCACAAAAGAGTTTATTGGCGCAAACTCATGGTGCTATAGAAGTAATAAACTATCTTAACCGTCATAGGATGCTCTTATGACATTTTGACTATGCTTCGTTAAAGCATTTGCTTTGCCCAGGTGCAGCGCCATCTCCAACTGCGGATTGAAGCCCAAGGGAAGTATCTACAATCAATACTTGAGAAAGCTTGTAAAGTTCTCAATGACCAAGTCGCGGTCCCTGCTGGGCTTGAAGAAGCCAGAGATGAGCTCTCTGAACTAGCTATAAAGGTCTCTAATGACTATCCTGGAGTAAGGGCTGTTGATACTCTGAAGATGCCTTGTTTCTCAGAACTAGCAGCTGCTTTAGATAGCACCTCACTGTCTGGCTTGCCATCTTGGCTCGGTGACGGCTCGGTGGAAAGCTGCTTGACATCATTGGACAGCTCAATTTCACCAAATACTTTAGGGTCGCATGTTATTTCCGTGAAGAAGAGATTAAGGCCGGTGTTTGGTAATCGGGAACTATTGCCAATGGAAAGCAGCACACAAAAGCAAGTAGACTGGATGATGAATAATATGTGATGAAGTATGAGCATGTGCCTCCAGCGAACACGACACCATCATCATTATTTGTCCTTGACATCATCGTTTCCTGTTTGGTTGATCCAACTGGCAGTGTCAATTATAGAAACTGTAGTCTGTATATCTTAAAAGTAGATATTTGGAATCGGCACAAATTAATGGTATAATCGAAGTTTTTAGCATAATTCTTGTGTTGATGGAAAGCTTGGACTGCCTATGTGGAGATTAATCACTAATGGGATATATCACTAACACAATGCTTCCACCATCAGAAGGTGTTTCGAGTTTTTCACCTTTTACCAAATGCTTCCTGGTGAAGTTTTCTGAAATCTACTTCGTCATTGGAGGAGAAGTAGATACTACTGGACAAGGACTTCATTGGTAATTGCATTGCACGTTACTTACTATCAGCAGACTGTTGGAAGATTTTGCATTGTCTTCTTTTATTGCTGGAAAGATTTACATTGTCTTGGTTTTGTTATTAGGGCAGAGTACTGGAACTACCAGACAAAGTGTGATAATAATGTCAACTGTTATAAAACTACCCTTTGCCTTTCGTGGCAAAATGATGTGCTCATGGTATGGTTTGGCTCGTGTGCATATATAACGTTTAGCCAGCGAAAACTGGCTTGAAAATATCATGATCTCTTTCCTTCCATCTTCCTAGTCTCTTTGATTGTTCCTTCATCGTCCAGTATTATTTTCTAACCATTACACGATGCCACTTGTTTTTTCTCCTTGTTCATTATCGGGCAGAATTATTTACCTCTAAGACCGGTGATCCGCTCATCATTTGGGGATCGATCTTATTAGGAACTGAATATATTTGGTATATTGGAAATACTGACTTCATTATTACTTTTTGGGTTAATAACCTGAAAAACTTTAAACTGGTACATTTGTGATAAATTTATCTCAAATTAATTTTTTAACCATCAAAAACCCCAAATTAATACACATTTGATAAATTTACCCCAAATACACATTTGATAAATTTATCTCAAACTAGTACGCTTGTGACAAATTTATCCCACATTAGTTTCTGTTAAATTTTACTATCAAATTACTAAATTGAATGACACGTAACAGTTGACTAGTGTATCAATTTGTGATTTTACTCTCCGTTTATCACATTATACAATATTTGTGATTTTTTGTGATATTAATTTAATTTAATGGAGGTATGTTTGTTACAAAGGTACCAGTTTAGATTTTTAACAATTGAATAAATTAGTTTGGGATAAATTTGTCACAAGTATACCAGTTTGGGAGGAAAAGTGCTAAAAAAGTCATAAACCTTTTGTCTTTGTGCCGATTTAGTCCAAAACCTTTTTTTTTGTGCCGATTTAGTCCTAAACATTTTTATGTTGTGCCAATTCAGTCATTTCAGGCCAATTTTGGTCGGATTTTGCTGACTGGATGCCGGCCGGTTGACGTGGCCTAATCGGCGCTAATGTGGATAACTTTTAATAATATTTTAATATTTTTGAATTTTTGAATTTTTTATTTTCTTTTTTTTTTTTTCTTTTTATTTTTTTTTCTCCTCTTCTTCCTCCGGCCAGTCGCCGGACCTCGGCGACCGGCCACCTCACCGGTGGCCACGAGGGCGGCGAGGCTCGCCCTCGCCGGATCTAGCGAGGGTCAAGCCCCACCCATGGCCGGCGAGGGCGAGCCCCGCCGGCTCGAGGCCACCTCCTCGCGCCGAGCTAGCGGGGCTCACCCTCGCCGGCCATGGGCGAGGCTCGACCCTCGCCAGGTCGACCTCACCGGTCACCTCGCCTCTGGCCGGTCACGGAGGTCCGGCGACCGACTGGAGGAAGAAGAGGAGAAAAAAAAATTCAAAAAAAAAAATTAAAAAAGTAAAAAAAAAAAAATTCTAAAATATTAAAATATTATTAAAAGTTATCCACGTTAGCGCTGATCAAGTCATGTCAGCCGGCCAGTGTCCAGTCAGCAAAATCCGGCCAAAATTAGCCAGAAATGACTTAATTGACACAACGTAAAAAGGTTTAGAATTAAATAAGCACCAAAAAAAGATTTATGACTAAATCGGCATAAAGACAAAAGATTTAGGATTTTTTTGGCACTAGTCCCTCAGTTTTGGGTTTTTTATGGTTAATTGGAGTAAATTTATCATAAGTGTACCAGTTAAGGATTTTTCATGGTCAAAAATTAAATTTGAGGTAAATTGTTACACGTGTACCAGTTTGGAGTTTTTTAGGGTATTAACTCTTATTTTTTTGGGATAAGTGCATTGAAAGTCCTAAAATTTGTCGATAAAGTGGAATTTAGTTCTAAAATTTTAAAAGAGCGCAATGAAGTCCCAAAACTTATTATGAAAATGTAATTAAGTCCTAAAAAAATTTCAAATTAGTTAAATTAAGTCATTCTATTAATAGCACTCTTTAAAAATTTTAAGGCTCAATTGCAATTTTATGTAAATTTTAAGACTTAATTACACCTTTTGAAAATTTTAAGATTAAATTAGACTTTCGTAACAAATTTTAAAACTTCCAGTGAATTTATCCCTATATTTTCTTTTTCTTTTCTCCGGTCTTTTGCTTATGAATATGAATAGTGTTTTCGGCCCTGTGTTTTGTCCATTATTCCGTCCAATAACCGGTCAAACCTGCAAGTGTCTTACAAAGAATAAATCAAACTTTGTTCCTCTTTATGCTGACATGCCCAGTTTTAATAATGAGTTTGGCAGATTACGGTTGTTACTAGATAGATCACTAATATCTCCAACTCAAGCTCTGTATGAAGTTCTTGTTCTGCTGTAGATGGATAAAGATTTTCAGAGCAGTATACCACTGATGACTTTCCTTCTAATTTTCAGCCCATACTTCGTTTTTCAATCGCAGCTCAAAATTGATGTTCTTATGCAGAAGCTCTCCAGAATTTCGTGCTAAAGCTCCTTCGAGAAACTACAGCAAGCTCTGCGGAGACGAAAGGTTCCATTGCATGAGTCTGCTCCACTAATCACTTTAGTTCAGAGCTGCACTTGCTATGGACCTTGGCAATTTCATCTTTGCACATCGAGCATGCGTATTTAGCAGGAGCTCAGATAGACAAATCTTTCTGCTTACAATGGACAGATAGTTGAGAGAAGCACTCTTGCATGACCCTTTCGTTTTCCAAATCGTTTTCTTGGGAAGTGTTTTTCTTAGTCTGTCGTGGAAATTAGCATGAGTGGACCAGTACAGTGTTGGGATGGTTCTCTCCGTCCCTAGGACATTGGCAAACATTTCTTTAGGAAGTGTCTGCTTGTTCTGCGCCATACATAGAGATGGCCGAATTTCGCAGAAGAACCAAAACTTGGGCGATGTCTGTACATACATGCGCCAAGCCAAATACATACACGAGCTCATAAAACTTGCAATGTGTACAGTCAACGGCAACACTATTGACGATTAAGACCTCTGTGCTTACATACTTCCATTCATCCTATTACATTCTGTCTGCACTCTGCACTCTACTCTACAGGGTAAGGAATTATCTGCAGATCGCTCTCAGCGATTTGATGACAGTATCAACTTTCTGCTCTTTTGAAATCTCATACTGGTTTGGCAGATCCTATTGAATTCCTAGAGCTTGCATACTTTTGATCATTGACAAAGAAGTGGCATTTCTTTGGCACCACTCGTTCAGGCTCTCGCTCTGGCATTGTATGAAGCATCGATCGTTCCCGTCAAGGATGCTCACGATCTGCCTGATGCTCGGTCTAGATCCAGGGTCAGATCTCGTGCACGCTATTCCCAATTTGACCAATCTCTTCAGCTCTCTAAGATCATACTCACCGTTCAGTCTGATGTCAACCAATTCTTCTATTGTCTTCATCTGTGCCTCCAATTCACATATCCTTCTTACTAAGAACACTTCAGGCCTCCGAAAATCGACCGCCATGTATCCTGTAACCACCTCAAGTATCACGACACCGAAGCTGTATATATCCATCATCGTGGTAGCTTCCCCAGATTCCATATACTCAGGGGACATGTAGCCAAAGATCCCTCGAACCGATCTGTCTGCATTATGCGCCGCACGATGCCCGTGATCGTTTCTTGTCAAGAATTCGGCGAGGGCGAAGCAGCTGAGCCGCGGGTTCATGTCCGGATCGATAATGACGGCAGAAGAGGTGATGTTTCTGTGAATCACTTGTTCGTCCCAATCTTCGTGAAGGTAAAGAATTGCGGAAGCCAGCGATCTGATGATGTTGTACCTGTGACGCCACCGCAAGACGGGGCGGCCCCTGCGCGGATCATTGTGATGGAACAGGAGATGGCTCAGGAGGCAATTCGTCGAGTAGTCATACACGACCAGCATCTCTCCTTGCTCGGTGCACCATCCACGGAGCTGCACGAGGCTGCGATGCCGGAGCCTGCCCAAATTGTGCAACTCGTTCGAGAACCGGGCTCGCAGTGCAGGGCACTTGTTCATGCCGAGCCTCTTGACCAGGATGTGCTGGCGGTTATCGAGGAACCCGCGGTAAGCCGTCCCGAAGTCCAGCTCCGCCACCCTCCTCTTGTCGGAGAAATTGTCGGTGGCAGCCACAAGCTCTTTGTACGATATCTCGCGCGGGGTTTCGACCGAGAAGAAACCGTTCACTCGGGGCCGGCCACCGCCGTTAGCAGAGGACGGATTGTCAGCATCGCTATTGGTCTCTCCTCTTTCGGCCGTGGCATATATGGTTTCGGCATCGGCGGTGACATAGTGTGACGCGCTAAATGCGGTGCCGGACGTCGTGGTGGTGGCGGCGGTCGACGAGGTGGCGGACTGGCCTAATTCCGTGGTCGTGTTGCTCATGCTCGTGCCTGTTGGGGAGGCTAGAGAGATGTACAGCGGGCATGATCGGAAGGAAGGGAGCGCCGGCAGATTCCCGGGAACGTTGCCGGAAAGGGCCTCGACAACCCATTTCATGCTCGGCCGCAGCTGCGGGTCGTGGAGCGTGCAGAGCAGGCCGAGATGGATCATGCCTTCCATGTCGGAGAGGCGGTGCGAGCCGTCGGAGAGCCTGCTGTCCCCTGCCTTCAGCAGCCTCCCTTCATCGGATAGCTGCCGGACCCAATCGAGCAGCACGATTCGGTCGTCCGGGCACGCGAGGTCGACCGCCCGCCTCCCCGAGGCCACCTCCAGCACCACGATCCCGAAGCTGAAGACGTCCGACTTGGACGTGGCGGCGCTCCGCCTCTGGAAGCTCTCCGGCGGCAGGTACCCTATCGTGCCGCCCATCCTGGTGGTCTCCGCCAGATGGAAGCGGCTGTAAATCTTGGTCGACGGCGGCGGGGCCGCCTCGGCGCGGTACTCGAGCTCGTGCTCGAGCCACCGGGCCAACCCGAAGTCCCCGAGCCGGGCGTTGAACTGAGAGTCGAGCATCACGTTGCTCGTCTTGACGTCGCGGTGGATGATCTGTGTCTCGAGCTGCTCGTGGAGGTAATGCAGCGCGGCGGCCAATCCGCGGACGATCTCCCGCCGCCTCTCCCAGCTGAGAGGCGGCGGCGCCGGGCTCTCCGCGACCCGGTGGAACAGAATCCGGTCCAAGCTCCGGTTCGGCATGTAGTCGTAGACGAGCAGCAGCTGGTCCTCGTGGACGCACCACCCTCTGAGACGGACCAAGTTCCGGTGCCGGAGATGCGCCACCGCCACGAGCTCCGCCTCGAAGGTCTTCTCGAACCTCTCCCCTCTCTCCACCACGCATTTCACGGCCACCACCGTGCCGTCGCTCGGCAACACCGCGCGGTACACTCTCCCGAAGCCTCCGCTCCCAAGAACCTCGGTCTCGCTGAACCCGTTAGAGCCGATGTAGAGCTCGGAGTAGCTGAAGATCCTGGGGTTGTCCTTCCCGACCTTGTCAGCCAGCTGGACTCCTTCCATGTCGAAGAAGACGCCGGACCGCTGCTTCTCGGGCTTGTCTTCCCAGTCGCCGCCGCTGCCGTCCTCTTCTTGATGATGACAAAACTTGACGGCCCATCTGGAGCCGTGGAGCCGGCGCAGCTGCTGGCGGATCAGACCAAGAGCGTGACCCCCGCAATCCCGGTGGCGGCGCTTCTCGAGCCCATCTTTCGGGGGCCGGACGCAGATCTCGCCGGACTGGTCCCCGGGGAGGACGAAGCAGACGCGGCTCATCATGGCAGCGTCGTCGTCGTCAAGATTGGGAAAGGCGCTCGGTTTCCCACCTTCGTCGTAGCTTCTTCGGAGTTTATGAGGTATATATATGGCGAGCAATGCGGGTGCAGCAGCAGCAGGAATTGGAAACGTACTTGGATCTTGATTTTCTTTATGATTTCTTTTTTGGGGCGTGTGTGTACACAATTCAACGTTGTTAGGTTTTCAAGGGTTGAATCATACGGTAATGTCACCGGCCCTATCTGAACCTCCCCACCCAACAAAAAAAAACACGATGACGTCGCTCTAGAGAGCGCGGGTTCTTCCTATGAATTTGTCAATCTCCAATTCCAACCGCGGTCCTGGTTTTTGGGCTTCCAGAGAGTGATAAAATTCCTTGGACGCATCGCGAAGTAAAATTCTCGGGACCGCGTGCACGTGTGAACGGCTGGGGGGTATCATCGGACGCGCCGATCAGATTATGCGTGCGCTCGGTGCCGGTGCACGACGGTCGTCCGTTCATGTCAACTTCACGTGTTGGCCGATCGAAATCGAGGGGAGTCCATGCGAACCGCGTTTTGATGTTGGCTTTTTGGCATTGCGCTGGTCAAAGAGAGGGATGAGAAAAGAGCGTCGTTGCTTCCTATTTTGTTTTTCTCCTCTCTACTTTTCTTTCTCTTGACGACAAGAAGAGGTATGGATTGCGGCATCGGGGTGGAGTGTCATTGAATTAATTCGCCTCTTCTTCGGTTTCGGGAACATCGGAAATCAGAAGTCTTCTCTCTCTTTTCGACTCTTCATTAAGGGTCGTTAACTTTTTAAGCCAAATTTCGGTGGTGTTCGCTGAGCACTATTAATGTGTGTACTGGATTCGAATCTTTATGGAGATACTTTCTCTTGGGCTAACCCACATGAACCACCATCACTGGCCGGTCGGCGTATGCAAAAATCTGTATGGAGATACTTTCTTGCCGCCGAGGCCCCGTGATCCCCGCAGACCATCCCCGACCCTCACCTGCCCTACTGCTTATTTTTAAACTTTATTATATGAATTTGTATTGAAAATCATATTTGAATTCAAAAGACGTTGTTTTAACAATGTCATCTCCACATAGGATAGATTAAACATTAAAAAAAAGAAGTCATTTCAGTATTTTTCATTAATTAAACTAAATAGAGTTAACAAAAAAAAAAACGATTGCATTTTCTTGACAAAATTTAAAATTTTCAGTGCATTTATTTTTAAAAAAAAATATAGTAAAAAATTTCTACTGATTAAGAATATCAATCCACTCCAGCTAATCACGATGTTCTAAGTAATGTTGGATTTGTTATTTTCTTTCGAATTAATTATAGTCAATCACATCGACTAATATAATCGACCCATTTGCCAAGTAGAGGTTGGCGAAATGTACGCTCTTTACCTTTAATTACATCACAAGAAACCCATTAGAGTCGAAAGCACCGTGAAGAGCCACAAAAGTCCACGGACTACTTAAGGAGGATCCCATCCCATTTATCAAAGTGTCGCTTCATGCCATCTGCTTAAGTAAGGTCTTTATCTAGGTTTAAGAAAAGAAACATTTGTATCATTTTCGGTTTACTAACATTGATTGGTCCTCTAACTCACCAACTATGTATCGTATTCCTACATACTAAAATAATGTTGGTACTATTTCTTTTAACAAAATTTTTCATGAAATTTCTATGTCTACCCTCTGTTAAATGAACATTTTAATATAATTAATGGTCACCAATCTCTCTCTCTCTCTCTGACCAATTCTTCCCTTATCTCTCTTCCTAGTAATGAGTAGCAACCGGATTGGACTACATTGTGTGGTCCGGTGCTCGGTCCCAAAAGTTGGGAACCAACGCTATGCAATCCAATTCCAAAGTTAGGGTGTTGAACCGAACAAGGAGACCAACCTCATTTTAATTATGTTTGTTGTATGTTCTGTTTTCAAAATAATACAATTTGGAGAAATCTTTTTATAAATGAACGAGGAATGAAGTTTTGTAATTTCTATTTTATGTTGCATGTTTCAAACATTTTATTGTTTATTTTATATTACGTATTCATCTTTTACGAATTGTTGTTTTTAGTAAGTGGAGATTTCAAGTCATTGCTTTAGTTTTGGTTCTGCTTGACTAAGGGATGCGTTGCATAATTCCCTCTTAGCTTTAGAATTTTGCTTGGCATTCACCAGTGTTTTATTTCTCGCATTTTTGTGGCTAAGTATCATGATTTTAAATATTGTGTGTTGAGAGTACGTATTTTGAAAGAGTCGGTTTGTCATTTCAAAGAATAAAAGGAGAAAAAAAAAAAGGAATTATCCAATTCTCTAGACCAACCTAAAACTCGGACTAGTAGGATGAATTCTAAGGTCTACAATGTTAGTTTCAGGTTCCAAAATTTGGGAATCGAATAAATTTTAGTTCGTAAAGGTGAGGGGTTGGATCGGTTCAACTTAAAATTACTCCCGTCTACTTTATAATCTAGCGCACACAAATGAGTGCGCACCAACATCAACACTCTTTATCAAAAGTTGTTGGCATTTTCTTTATGCAAATTGACAATTACATATTCATCAATTATTCTCTCACAATGAAATTATCATCATAAGGACGTATCAACAATTTCCTCCATCGCCATATCTCCATCAAGAATAGCCACTCACCTACTTTCCTCCTATTGTCTCTACCCCTAGTGTACTAATTCAATCAAGAGGTGAAACAATGACATCCAACTCCAAACAAAGGTTTTAATTTCAACTTTGTAGATACAGCATCGTTAGAGGAAGATGACGAGGACATCTACTTGAACCTAATGGAAGACAGGAAAAATTACATTTTTTTGCCCCCACGGGAGTCTAGTGAAAAGAGACATGCTTGGACATGTCCTTTGTCTCGACCCGGGAAATTTCAATAGTGGATGATCAAATCACGAGCAAATGGGAAAACGTGACTCGAGGACACGAACAAAATACATTTATAATGCAATGTCATGTCACAATGTCACATCCATCAGAAATTAAATGAGAAAGCGTGGTTGGAGAGGCAATGCCAGAAGAAGAGCCAAAGTGGCCACGGGTGGGACAGGGGACCGTGAGTGTGTATGGACCCTTTGATTGATAAAATTGATAGGGTTATTTATTTGGTAGTTAGGAATGGAGGAGGAGATTGTTGGGTTAGCAGAAGTATTTAATGTATCCATCTTATTTCACGATAAGGGTTTGGTAATTGGTCCGCCTACTCCTCTTTCTTTATGGAAAAGTAGGGAAAATTTAAAGAGATACTCTCTCTCTCTCGGTTTTAAATATGTCACGGAGCAATTCATGCTATATGGAGATTTCACAATTAGGAAATATTGTATTCAACTTTCAAATCGGCCCTACAAAGGGCGATGTGATATTTGAGTGTGCGTCACTAAAGCTTCCTTGCCTCTATCATGTCGATATTAGAACTTGATCAACAGACGAGTGGCTTGCTAAGTCTCATCTAGGCCAGGTCTGCTCGAAAAGGTGAAAATGGATGGGTTTGCCGCCGTTGATTTGCCTAGCTTCAATCAATTCTTTTATAGAAGTTTTAACAGTTTTTAAGCATGAATGTGCATACAAATCTAATAAGCTGTCATCAGGCCAAGTCTACTTATTGATCATATTTACTCGTCACGCTCATGGTGGTTATTAATATAAATTATATTTCACAATAAATGATGGTGTGGTGCATGATGCTTATTGAATACACATATACCCATATCTTTTTTTTTTTTTTTTATCTTGTATGGCTTCTTGTGCAAATTTTTAAAACTCTTTCGCGGGATGAGCTTCCATCTGATAATGCCATTAGCTCGACAAAAGTAAACGAGACCGTCCCCCATAGAGCTGATAGGTAAAAATAGGTCTAATAAATGAAGGTTGGGGCAGCTCCAATCTTTGACTTTCGGTCACGAGTTGGAGATCCCCCTGAGAAATTTGAGATGGGGACGTGCCGTCTGTGCACCAAAACCCTATCGAAATGTTGACTCCTGGGATCGGAATTCTCTTCGGTGTTTGGTGCGTGGAGTTCGACATTCAAAATCAGATCATATGCCATGGCAAGAAGCAAAGTCAATGATTACTTCATCGATGAGATTTAAAAATCACCTAAACCTCATTGCTTGTATGCGCAAACATAAGTTTAAGTTTGGTAATCAAATGCGTTGTTATCGGCTTTAGAACACATATGTCAAAAAGTTCTGGCGCCGGCACTCCTCGAGCGGATAAATTAATAGAGAAAAATTGGAAACTCCATCTTTGGACACAAGGTGGTATTTTTAAAATTTGTTAAGAGTTTCCAATTCGATTTTAGAGCATTTAGTCTTTTTTTTTTATAGGTGCGTCCTTTACAACATCCTCTCCAAATAGTTGAATTGGGTTTTAATCACCAGATTTCGATTGCAAGCACTGAATGCCCCTAACCATCGATATTTTTGTAATTTGTGCACTCCATTGGAATACAATTGAATTTTAAGGCTGAATTTTGGCCCGACCTTTTTTCGATAAACATCTAGGATGTCGATCTTGTGTCCCGTTGGAACTAAAACATCAGTGACCCCATTGAGAAAATATGGTGACCATCAATATCAGAAACTTAAATGGACCAAGAGTGAATTCGGAAGATATATGACCATATAGTGCAAACGCAATTCCAAAATCTCCTTTATTTATTTAATCGATTCTATTTATAATCTATAGTACATATATTGATATAGATTTATATGTCATGTGAGCCTGTGCACCAACTTAGACTTTATGGTGTCTCTCTGGTTGGTTTCGAGACGATTTGAATCTTCCCTGTAGAAACTGATAAATAATGTTATAAACGTACTTTGTTCTTAGGCTATCCTAAATTTCAATCCTTTCATTGATAAATCTTGGATTTCAATTGATGTGATATTAAGGCTTTTTGTGTTCTGCAAAAAAATGAATAATTTGAAAAATATTTTTCTAAAAATGATTGTGTGTATTGCTTATAAAAATAATTGAATGAATTTTTTCATCATGAAAACGTTTAGATATATATTATTGTCAATAATGAAAATATCTATTATCGATTGATTATTTTACACGATACGAAAAATTATTTTTAGAAAAATATTTTTTAAATTATTCATTTTTCTATAAAAGAAATGGATTCTCGATCAAGAAGACTGCGATATGAAATCGAAACTTCCCTGGTTGGGCCCAGAGTGATGTGATATGATTGCTTGCTTTTGAATCTTTAAAAATGAGAAAATAGAAAAGATTTGGTAATGAAAGACATTCATTCTCGAACTTTATTCTATCTAGAAGAATTCATTGGACCCATCATTTCCCATAAAGTCAACAATTTGCACCTTCGTCGTGTGAAATTTTCTATTGGATCATAAAAAGGTCCAAGCGGCGCTCAACATGCCGAAACCTCAGGTTCAGGTTTTCTCTGTCAAATTCAAACGTAAACGAGGGAATCAATGAAGAAATTTCTTTGTAGGACTTATCTAGGGAGTTAAGGTCAATTATTTCGCGTTAATTTCATAAAAAAAATAGATATTTGTGAAATTGCTTATGTGCATGTTGGATCGTAAGGGATATTTTTTCATATCTGTAAATGTAATTATAAAGATCGTTTGCTTATCAACCATAACCCTAGAATTGTTTTAAAAAAAAGACTTGTTCCCACTATTTTCTTTGATGATTTTGGAATTATACATATAAATGAAATATGAACAAATTACAGATAGATCTCTTGCAGGATAGAAAATCACATGTCAAAAGTCTTTATTACAATCATTTGCTAATTAGTGCTTTTCACCGACAATGTTGACTTTAAATTTAAGGGGATGATAACTCCCCTGCTTCCTGACCAACACAATTTGTACTTCGATTCGAGGAGATCACCAAGCGAGATCGGGTTATATCAGACTTGAAGGTCGGGTCTACTATCTAGCCCAAGCAAGCCCTTACCATGAAATTTCCATGTAGTGCTCGGCCAAGGCCTAAGTCATTGGGTGGGCCTCACTTCCTAAGGTAAGCATGTTGCCGAAATTATCCCATTTACCTTTCAGATTAAGCGAGCCGTCGGCTCATTGATCACCTCTACTTATTGATCACTTATACTTCCAATTAGTGATGATGATTGAATGGTCACAATTCGAGCCAAGAATATCAATCCACTCCATTGTGGAATATAGTACTTTCTTGAATGGTGCCGAGCATAGTTGAGCTTGCTCCTAGGGTTGCACTTTGCATCATTCTAGTCCAAACTCATCCATATGCCTCAAGCTTTAGTCGGTCCAATAGGGAAACCTTGCCTACATTTGTCTCCACTAGACTTAATCACAAAAATCAATTTTGTCGGTCCAACATGTGGGGCCTAGTTATGACTCAAAAATCAATTATTGTGATTCGCTTGATTCGGTAGTCTTGCATCTAGGAATAAAATTCTCGTGTCCAATAGATCTTCACAATGAGGTTTACTTCTCATGAATATGAAGAATACAGCATCCGTCTAACACTTTCTCTCGGAATTGAAATTTTAAAAATGAAAAATCACTCTTATGAGGACATAACACCCAAAGAAAAATAATATATTCAAAGCAATCCACCGTAAAGAAAAATTGCAAATTAATTTACCTGGGGCTAAGTGATTCACAATTGTTGATGATGATTAGCTTCACATAAATTGGATCACTGTGATGTCGTCTGATTTTTTATAAGTGCTATTGATACAAAATTTCCAATTGCATATTTCTATTTCTTTACTTTTTTTTTTGTTCGTTGAGAGGCCACAACATGCTTGGCTATATCTAGGAGAAAAGATGGGAAAGGCTCTTAAATGATGCATGGAACATCCTTATTGCAATTACGGTCAAAAATAAAAGAGAATGTCCTTATATCATCATGTTGGTACCCACACGCCTCAATCCCTATTTTTCCCTGAATATTTGTTTTCTCCATAAAGAAGGAATACCCTTTAAGTATTTAACATGAGAGGGATGCCAAGATCCACACAAGATTTCTTACGAAATAGTTTAAGGTTATACTCAAAATTGATTATTACGAGAAGGTCCCGAGTCACCATATTTTCGTGGGAGCTGCCTATATTTCCTTCCTTTAACGCCTGAGAAAGTATCTTAATGAGAGGCCGATGGCAGTCAGCTAATCAGCCGACTCATCGTCACCGTAGAGATGAGCCCCATCATTTTGCAACATGGGTAAAAGGAGTCACCCACCCCCAGAGGATTCTCCCATTTAATTATTTGCTTGTAGGCATTTTAAGGACCTGCCTATGTCCAAGTCCTTGTTGCCATTGCGGTCAAAAACAAAAGAGAAGGTCCGCCGTGCTCTCAATTGGACACGAACGACAGCAACAAGCAAAAGAGGACAATAATTGCAAAAAGCCTTTTCCTTTATGCACACCTTTTTCCTTTTTCCTTTTTGGCCAAGTACAACTTTTTCTTGAAGAGCTCCTTCATTTTTTTTTTTTTTTTTTTTTTTTGGTTTTCCTAGGGCCCGTTTATTTTCATTTCTTTTTTTTTTGTTTTTAAACACTTTTTCTGTTTTTTTTTTTCTTTTTTTTCCTGAACAAAAGGAAACAGAAATAAATGCAAAAAAAAAAATTTATATTTCTTATTTCGAAACAACTTTGAAGAACAAAAAGAGAAACAAAAATCGTTTCTCTCGCTCGCCTTGCCCTCTCCTCCTCCGAGCGTCTCCTCCTGCGATCGTCTTCTCGGCGCCTCCCACCCTCCGGCCGATGCCCGCCTCTGTCTCGTGACCATCCGGCTTCTCCACTTTGTCGTCCTCTCCGCGCCGACAAACAGTAGCGGCGTCTCCACCGGCCGAGTCGTGGGCGGCGCGGTGAGGCCGAGCTCGCGCCCGGGCCGGGCGAGCTCGATCTCGCCCGGATCCCGCGAGGCCGAGCTCGCCCGGCCGGGGGAGCGGTGAGGACAACGGCCGGTCGAGTCGTGGGCCGACGCGGGGTCGACGATCGAGCGGATCTCGAAGTCATGGGTCACGGCGCAGTGAGATCTGATGCGGCGGTGGCGAACGGAGGCTCGAGACCTGCGTCGATCGGGCATGAGGCGGAGGGGTGGTCTTTGGGGCTTCGGCGTCGCTGGGTTGTTGGTGGAGGCTTCGGGTGGAGGTCTGGTGTCGCGAGGGGAGAACACGGAGTGGTAGGCGACGAACTGGGACGCAGAGGTCGGCGACGCCGTCGGGCGCGGTCCGGCGTCGCGGCGTGCGGGGCGCAGGGGCTGCTCGACGAACGGCCGGTACGGTGGCGGCGAGGAGGCGTCGAGTGCGGTCGCCGATGCGGTGGAGGGAGACGACGGTGTGGCTCGGGTCACCGTTCGTGCGAGGAGACGCCGGGGAGGAAGAGCCAGCCAAAAGAAGAAAAAAAAAAAAAGGAAAAATAAAAAATAAATAAAGGAAAAATAAATAAAAAAATAAGAAAAATAAAATAGAAAATAGAAAATAGAAAATAAAAATATTAAAAAATTAAAAGAAATAAAAAAATTATACAAATTTACCAAACGTGTTTCTATTCTTTTTATATTTCTCGAATGCATTTACCAAACGTGTTTTTTTGTTCAAAAATTGTTCTCAGAAACAGAAATACTTTTTTCTATTTCTGTTCCCAAGAACAATTTTTAAACAGAAATTTTACCAAACGCACCCCTAGTCAACTTTCCATCATCATAGCAAATCCTCTCATGCCAAATCCGGAAGTAATCTACTTGTCAAAGCAAATGATATATATAATTTAAGAAAATGATATAGATAAATCTCGACCTCTCATCCAACATATAATTTGACTCATAAAATTTTAATTTATTCAATATGATCTATGAACTTTAATCAAATATGTAATGTGATCCATGTGCTTTTAATTTATTTAATGTAGTACTTGAACTTTTGGTACATATTCAATACAGTCCTTGAACTGTATGAAAATATTCAATATTGTTATTCCAAACTAAGGATTAAATTGAACATTTTCATACAGTTCAAGAACTGTATTGAACATGTATCAAAAGTTCATAAATCACATTGAATAAATTAAAAATTCAGGGACCGAATTATACATTGGTTTCAGAGATTGTTTATGTCATTTTTCCTTTTTATTTCATGCCTCAAAATTAACCTATTATGTGAAGAAAGAGTTATCCTAATTTCATTCCTCATTCTTACGCAAAATACCATGATGCTTTGTTTTTTTTTGAAAAACCATTTACATGGGTCATCAAATGGACAAGCTAAAATATTTGGTATAAGAAGAGTTTTATGATAAACTCTACATATCGATATAATCCATGAAACTAATAACGTTCCACTTCCCTTCTCTCTTCTAAAACTTGATTGATTTTTATATAGTTTCCAATATCCTCATCTTCTTTTGTATCGAATATGTTACATAACATTGATTTCACATTTGTGAATATGTGCAATCCTATTTTCATGTGAGGATTCAAATCTATATCGCTTCGGTTTTTCATCATTTTCTACCACTTTACTACGTTTCGAAAATCGGGAAATTTGAGGATTGAAAAATATAGATAAGAAATGGTGAAAATTTTGAAATTGACGTGAGAAGAGGGGGAATAAAGATTTATGAAACGCAATCTCCCAACTGAGGAGGCTAGATAGAAAAATTATATATGAAATTCCATATATTATAGTCCAAATAGAAAAATATTTATGACATTTGTAAGGTGACCTTTAGTAAGTGCGGAATGCCTAAAACCTTTCAATGACTCGTAAACACGTACGTAATTTCGTCATAATTTATTCAGACTTAACTTATTTTCTCACTTACTAAAGTTTTGGAGATAAATTCATCCCTGCTCATTTACCGGAAGAAGCTTCATTGCGAAGATCTCTGCCGCCACTACTCGACCACTAGAGAAAGCACGACTCTTGTCGCGAAAGGGGAGTGGGGATCAAACAAAGACGTTGCTTTTCAAGGTTATGAGATTTGTTTCTTGGTGCAATATGATAGTGAAAAGAAATGTTTCGATTCTTATGGGGTATTTGAAAACACTCTTCAACGATAATCTCCATCGCTATATCCTTAAGATCGATTTGTCATTCAAAAAGATGCCATAACTTCAAACCTTTATGTTCCAAGCACGAGCATCGCATAATGGTACACTCAAATTACAATTATATACTAAAATAACTCTAATTTAGTTTGACCAAAATGAGCCAACAGTGAGTGTAGATGGTGAAACCCAACGACAAGAGACCAAATAGGAATTGTTGTCCCTCAAATAAAAAGAAAAAAAAACAATCAAGTAGGATCATTGACCCACGTATTAATTGGGCTGGACGCCCAACTTTCCCAGCCCATAATTTTTTTTTTTGCCCATTTGTTTCTTAAAATAATATAATGAAAAACCACAAATTAGTATACCGATAATAAATTTATTCAAAACTAATTTTTTTACCACAAAAAATCTCAAATTAGTACATTTATGACAAATTTCAATAAGTTTATGTTAAATTATATTAACACCACGAAAAATCACAAATTGGTTATATTTATAACAAACGAATGATGAAATCCTAAACTGGCACACTTGTCAACCATTACATGTTATCTAACTTAGTAATTTGACAATAAAATTTAATGAAAATTAATAGAGAGTATATCTATTACATGTGTATCAATTTATGATTTTTCGTGGTATTAACCATTATTTCTTTGATTTTCTATTTTATTAGGATAACTGGTTTTTATTTTTGGCAACACTATTTCCACCGTTTATGAGATTAGATGGATCCCATTTTTACTAAAAAAGTAAAATTGCACTTAATCATTCGTTCAATTCGAAGCGGTGGCCCAAAATTATTTTCTTTTTCTTTTTCTTTTTCTTTTTCTTTTTTCATTTCTATGTAGGATTTAGTTGTCATGATTAAAAATATCACATGTCATGCCTTTATCTATTGTGGGTATCCCGGTATATTAAAGAGGTATCTTGAAAAGCACTGTTGATTCTTTTCCTATTTTTAGATTCTACTTCTGTAGAGATTAGCGTTATCAACAAGAGAAAATTTTAAGAAACGTACTTTTTTTTCAATGTCGTTGAGCATTTTCGTGGATTAATTGCCAAGTAGAATTTTGAAAATTTTTAACATAAGCGACCTTTTGGTATAATCACATGTTTACACGCTTTATTTTTGCTGGATATATCACCATCAAATTATTTTTTATAAGTTGTCTTTTATATATAAATAAATATAATAGGATGATGAAACAAAAGAAGAATCCTCGTTCAAGATCTTTCATGACAAAGTCCCAGTTACATTGCCAAAGTGAATCGAAAGTTTCCATAAGATAAGAATTCCCTTTAAATGCTAGTAAAATTTTATCATTTTGAATCGACAAAAACTAATATCATTTGTGTTATGTTCGCCTACAATTATTAAGATGTGAATTGTGAGGAAAATGTTACCTAATTGGGAAATTCCTTGAGCGGCCATGTTATGCGTTACTATTCAATCTTTTGAAGTTTCTATTGATTTAAGTGCATTTGATAATAAGAATAGATAGAAATGAAATTGGCAGAAGATTAAAAATCATTAGAAGTCCTCAAGAAAATACCATCCTATTGTTGTTGTATCCATCTTTATTATTTCATCCATTTATTTACGGTAAAATATTGAAAATATTTAGTGTTAGGCAGAAAGAAAATTTTAGATAAGAAAAGTTTGTTTAGGAAAACAAAAAGAACAAAAATCATGGAAAAAATTCAGAATATCACATTATTTTATTACTAAGGATGTGTTTGGTAACCATTATACTTTTGGGAATAATTTTTGCTTAAAAATATATTTTTTTATGATTTTGTTCTCAAAATGAGTTTCTAAGTATTCAAATGTATTTAATAACCACATAAAATTTATATTTCTGAAATAGAAAAAGAATAGGAATACATGTGATACGACCCTTAATTTATTTTTGTAATGTAGAATTTTTTAATTTTTTTAGTAATTTTGTGAGATTTTCTCTTCTTTCTTTTATTTTTTCCTCCTTTGTGACCTCCCTAAGCCAAAATGAGGTCGAGCCTCATCGAGGCCCAACGAGGTCACCAAATCACTGATCACCGTGACAACTGGTTAAAGGAAGAAGAAAAGAAAAAAACAAAAATGACTTATTTTAGAAATTGTTCCTTGTAAAAAAAAATAACTTTATATACTCGTTATTTTTATTCCAAATCTATTACCCAGTCATTGATCATTTTTTAGGAATAGAAAAATTAACTGACGTGGTCAAATTGATTTTTGTTCATTTTTTTGTTGCGGAGAACGAAGGAAAGAATAGAAATAGTGAGGAATTGGCCTGTTACCATGTAGTACCTAGATGATCCGACGGTTCACGCGAGCTTTCCACATCAATCCGGACGCAGGCAATACTCGCTCCTCGCGGACAGACGAGTGGGCCCCCACTGGTGGGGACAACGAGTGCACTCCAAGAGCGACGGCGTCGTTTCTGTCCGAATCAGCACGCACGCCTTGGTAATGAGAACTGAAAGCCGACGTTTGAACAAAGACGAAAACCGAAGGCTCGTCCATCCCCACCAAATCCAAAAAAGCCTTCTTGTCCACGTTCGAACCCCCGATCGGTGTCCACTGTCGATCCTCATCCTTCATCCTCCATCTCCTTCACCTACCCATGCCCGTATAAATCTTGGGTTTCAATCATCAGCCCAAGATTCGCACTCGCACGAGCGAACTGACTGCACTGCTGGGTGAGTTCATCCAGAATCTATGCCTCCTCCTGGCCTTCTTTTCCTCGTTTAGATAGAGTTGTCACTGTTTATTCTCTTCTGGGTAGCTCGTTCTTATTGCAAGTTTCGAGCTTGCTGGGTTGATTGCTCTGAATCATTGCGAAAATGGGAAGTGTCCGTTTGCATGATGTCTTTCTAAAAATAGGCTCCGCATCCGCGGAAAATCAGCCTCTGGGTTTCTGCTTAATCTGAGTTGGTTGGTTGGAGCTTTCTTTGGATTTTGTTTTTTGTTTTTTTTTTTGTTTTTTTTGCTGCTTCCCTGCTTCCCCATGTTGTTCTAGTGTTCTTCCATGCGGTTCGTTCTCTATTCAGTGCCTTAGTTGACAAGTAGAGGATTTTGTTAATTGGTTTTCATTGGTGGAGTGCGCAGAACTTGTGTTGAAGGGGCAATGGAGTGCGAGGGGATGCGTTTTTGGACTTTTAGTGGGTTGGTGGCTGCATTTCTTGATCTCGCCATCGCGTATTCTCTGCTTTGCGCAGCTGCTTTCGGTTATTTCGCCTCTAAGTTTTTGGGGGTTTTCGGGTTGTGTTTGCCCTGTCCGTGCGATGGGCTTTTTGGGCATCCAAATAGTGGTCGCTGTGTTAGGAAGGTTTTGGTGGAGCAACCGTCGGATAAAATATATTTCGTCCAAAAGTCTGTGAAGAACAACTTCCCTTTCGATACAGTATTGATCAATGACAGGGCTTATGAGATGATTTTGGAGCCAGAGGAACAGGGGATTTGCGAAAATGGCCATGTGCAATTGGAAGGTGAAGCATCATGTAGCTCGTATGCAGAAAGGAGAGAACGAGATATAGGTGTCGAGGGGTCAATGGCAAAAAATGAATCTGATGCTGCGTCCTGTGCAGAGGACTCACTTTTGGGGGAAGAAGGAAGATTTGACTTTAAGGGAAAGGGAGCTTTGAGCCAGAGGACAAAGGGTCTTCGGCGGCGTCTAAAAGGGTCAGTTGAATATGGGAAGTTTTCATCAGTCTCTTCATATGATCCATGGCAAGCGGATGGGCAAGATGTGCCTTCTCCTTCAAGCATGAGAAAATTCAGAGAGGAGTCTCCCGAAGAGAGCTTGTTCTGCGTAGAGTCCCGAATTAACTGTGTAGAAGGTGAGTGGGGACTTTAGCATGCCTCTCAGTAAGTCTTTGTCATCTCTAGGTTTTTTCTTCAGTTATTATGTGTGGCAAAAAACTCTATAACATAGCATTATTGGTAAAAATAATTTCCTAACAATGTTAAAAAGCAGTTCCTACGAATGACTGGAGAATGGATTCATTAAAGCTTTCTTGTGCGTTAAAGGAATGTGCTATTATTTTGCTCCTAAAACGTGCAAATCTAACTGTAGTTAATTGTTAAATGTATCTGGTACAAATTGATTATACTTGAGCACCAGATTTAGAAAAGCATCTTCTTTTTGTATGAATCCATCTTGTATTTTCTTGCCTTTTTTACTGTCCTTGTACGATTTCTGGGCTCAATATCTTAATTTGAAGGTTTGCCCTTATTGGAAGATACCTATCATGCTTCAAGTGCGACATTTTGTTCATAAACATGTTACTGTTTAATCTTCCTTAAATAATAAGCATATGTGCTTGTGCACATCTAACTAAATCACTGCTAAATGGTTTGGATTATCATGTCTACCACGTGTGCCTACAAGGTGCGTGCTATTATTGTTAAGAGTGGTCAAAATGTGCGCCTAAATTAATATTCTTTCTTGCATAAAGAAGCCAGTCACTCAGCTTGTGATAGAGCTAATTACTTCAATGCAAAAACTGGACTTTTGGTACCTTTGACTTTTGTTCTAATGAAACTAGCACCTTTGAGATGATAGTGACGGGCATACCATCGCTCAGTGATTGTTGTGAAAATAGTTACATAGTAATTCCTTCCTTTGCTGTTTCTTTCATAGACATGTTACAGAGAGCATTATATTCTATCACTGTGTCCAAAGCATCTAATGTTGAGTTATCACGTGTGGTTTGCAGGTAGAATTGTTTGAGCACTTTTGAAGTCAGTACATTATTTCTTGATCCTTGAATTGGCTTGAGTCCGTGTTGAACAGTAGAATGGCTTGTTCATCTACCTAGATGACAATTGTCTTACTTCTTAAGGCTTTCTTGTGCAGTTTCAGATAAAAGGGATGGTTTAATGGACTCTGCTCTGCGTGATTCTGAGAATACTGCTAATTTGACTGATGACATGGAGAAAAATTCATTAGCTTTTAAAGAATTTGGAGCTAATGGCAATCGACAGTCTGATTTTGGAGCCAGCAATAAGGATACAGTTAGAGCCTTGGAGCAAATGCTAGAAGAAGAGCGCTCTGCTCGCCACACTTTGTACCTTGAGCTTGAGAAAGAAAGAAATGCAGCTGCTACAGCTGCGGACGAAGCCATGGCTATGATACTGCGTCTTCAAGCAGATAAGGCATCAATCCAAATGGAAGCTCGGCAGTACCAGAGAATGATAGAGGAAAAATCTGCTTATGATGCCGAGGAAATGAACATTCTCAAAGAGATATTGTTGAGGAGGGAAAGGGAAAGGCATTTCTTGGAGAAGGAAGTAGAATCTTACAGGCAAATGATATTTGCAAATGAGCAGTTGGGCGATGATCTGAATGAATCAGTAGCTCCTGGGGCAACAAAAACATCGATTTCAAATGAAGATCCAGAGCTGATGCTGTGGCGCATTCGTGAGTCTCTTATCAAGAAGGAGAAACCTGAAGCAAAAAATGATCCAGGCTTTCAGGTCCATTTCGTTCCACTTCAGAATTGTGCTGTTGATTTTGACAGAGAATTACAAATTCCAGAGTGGCTTGAGGATGATAAGTCTTTGAGAGCAAGCTGTAGTAGTGGTGGGCAACCAGGTGTTGACATAAGTGATCCGCATCTGGCTGTTAATGAGGTAAATCAAGAAGTTCAGGAAAAGGTAGTGTTATCCATAGATGATAATTTATCTGCCCTTCAAGGAGATTTGCCGAACCAAAATAAGCAGTTCTCTTCCCAGGGATTTGATTTCAGTGGGGAGACCAATGAGAAGGAAAATGAGCTCCTAATTGTCAACTCAAGCCCGTCTAAAGGTTTAGTGTCAGATATCAATGAGACTCTTATTAGGGGGGGCCATGTGAACCTTCCATTAGTTGGTGGGGATATGGAAACTGATGAGAGATATGCAGGTATGGATGGAGAAGTATCAAAAACATTGGGATATGGCATGGAGCCCTGTGTCCATGATGTTCATGTTATCAGCAATAAACCACCCAGTGGACATAGTAAAGTGGGACATGGTAAGGGGGCAAAACCGACTAAAAATGATCCATCAAATATTCTGACAAGTTCCGAGCATCTGGTCCTGGACAATCGGAGTACTGGTATAGACATGAAGAGAAGCAGTTCTGATGTGCCAATAGTTAGCTTACAGGGGCAAGCCTTGCCCTCTTATTTGCGTAGAAATTCCATGTCTGCTGTCGATTATGAGAGGATGAAAATTGACAATGAAGTCGGGTGGCTTAGGGAGCGGCTTAAGATTGTACAAGAGGGAAGAGAAAAGCTCAATCTCTCGGGGGGGAACAGAGGAAGGGGAAAGGACGAGTTGCAGCTTTTGGAAAACATAGTAAGCCAACTGCGTGACATCCGAGAAATGACAGGGTATGAGAAGGCTGAGCGCCAGGCTTCTCTGCCACCTCCATCCTCAAAGGTGCGCTACTGATTTTTATGTTAACATGTTATTTACTGGCACAGGGAAGACAACCGAATTGCTATTTACTGCGGATATTTATAACACCGTGAGTGGTTTTATCCATGAGAATAATGTTCCACATTAGATACCTAGTTTTGCTAGCTTTCTCATTTGAGAATGAAATGTACCTTTTTGTTCCTATTTTGATCTGATTTTGGTTTCCCTTTGGCTCAAGGGCATTAGATTCATGTGATTCTTCCTTGTAAATCAAATGATAAGAGGACAGTGTTCGTTTGCTATATCTTGGAGGAGCTCCCGCATTTTTTTGTCCTAAAGTAACTTTCTATGGATCTAATGATATATCGGCAGGGTTTGTGGTTGCCACTTTGCAATGTATATCTGCAATGTGCATTTTGATGTCTGAGATAAGTCGACCTGTGTGAAATTGTCGAAGTGTCTTCCAGATTACTTGAATTCTGGTAAAATTGGAACTGCTTCATCCCTCGTCCCCCTTCTGCTGCACGCCTTGTAAATTATAGTTAATGTATTTTTAACCTTGCAACTCATCCTAATGTCTTGAAATTGCACACCTCTTTCTTTGCTAGTCAGTAGCTACGGCACTTGATTGTAAGTACTTGTTTCTTGTAAAGCAGAATCCAATAGTGAAGGATCTTTGCCCAAATTAAGTTTACTAGGCTTAGTGTGACATCTATGGTGCAGTTTGTAGGATTTGCTTTTGTTCTTCAGAATAACGAAGCTTGTGTTGTTACCTTTCCCAGGTGAGTGCCAAGAAGAGGCGCTGGCGAAGTGTATCTTTAGGAGTCAACCGAAGCACCTAAGGATGTGAACACTTCTATGCATGTGCATACTAGCTTATGAATACGCCATCCAAGCGACTTCCAGGACTTAAATGGGTATCAGTTTGATCTTTGATGATGCCGATGGTTGTTTTTCCATGTAACCAGTGGATTATATAGGATGTCGCATGATTTTGGTAATACGATTAAGTCAGGCTCGTGTACATATGCCCTCGGTCTTTCTGATGAGATGGTAAGACTGGTTAGTTCGGAAAAATGAGACTCCTGATCCTCTACTAATATCGCACCAAGTGATTTTCTAAGGTGCGTCATCGCTCAATCATTATCAACTTAGGAATCCTATGAAAAAATGTCGATACTTTCCTCCTCTGAGACCCCATCATCTTCTGATCCTCTCTCTTCAATCCTCCGTTGGAGACATCAAGCATCATTGACTCGGTATTGGGTGCTTGGTCCTCATTAATGACTTGATAACCACGTGTTCTTCAACTCTCCTGCTATGAAAAAGTCCTTTACCTTAAAATAATTCTTCGAATCATCTCCTCAAGATATTTCTAGGAATAGCTCTCCAAGATATTTGTGCAGACAAACTTGTGATGCAGAGATGCTTAGTCACTTTGAAAGATCTCGTCCCGGCATCATCTTAATGATGCAATGTTTCTATCACTCAATGTTGTCTCGCTTGGCATCGTTTCTTGATGATGTATTGATACCCGTATACCATAGCTCTTCGAAAAATTCGTCTACGCTTGCTACGTGTTGTTTGTCGATGTGTTGATACCTGTGACGGGTGGGGTACTTGCACCTATAAGCGCGGGCCGTGGAGCATGGTTGAGACTTCGTTCCCACCCCGCTGCCTGTCCTATTATCATACCTAAAGGCAAGCGCGTCTTTGTTCTATTTGCCCGTATAATTTACCCAGAAAATAAATAAAAGAGTGCATGTGATGACTCATGAGGTGTGACGACATGTGTGATATCCCTAGACTAAGGAGATTACCCATCTTGGTAGTACTCTCGTTGAGCACACTTAACTTTGGTGTTTCAAAGCTGAATAGTGCAATTACGTTAAAAGGTACATCATGAGTTGATTATAATTTTTACATATACAACCCAGCACATTCTTTCCATATTCGATATGTAAGTTGGTTTATTCTTACTGATTTGCCATCTTAGAATTTTGCTAAGAGTTGCTCCTTGTCCAGATCCTCATGCTTTGGCAATCACTCCCCGCCTCACTGAATCGGGTCCTCTTAGGTTTTTTTCTTGACACATTCTGCGTAGTGGTTTGTTGTGTCATCAAGATGAGTAACTTCCTGAAAAAGTGCCTATCTATATCAAAGGACAAAATTGTGAAGTTGGTATGGAACACACCAAGTAAGACAATATTTCGAGCGAGTTAATTATGGAATGTCACGACGTGAGAATCTTATTTCTGGCTATCAATTAAGGGGATTCGTCCTATGGTCTATATTGGATATTCTTATCAAATTTGTATGGATCTTGGAGTGTTAATGAGCTGATGGTCCGGACAGACCTTCACGTGATTATGAGAAACTTTATTCACATATATAATGACTAGATAATCAATGAGCACCTTAAGAAATTGGAGACGTTTTAGTGGACTCGGAAGAGCCCAGCTTATTATCCTCTCATATTCATAAAATGCCGAAGATGAAATAATTGTGCAGTTTGATATAATAATTGACAAGTGCATGGACATCTACCACTAGAATATGAGCCCCGTGCACGTGACGTCGCCCCCTCGCTTTATCTGCAACATTCGTCCTCGTCTTTGTGACCACATATAACACACCATATACTTCAAATCCAAGCAAGTCCTTAAAAAATTTCATCTAGATTTTTGTCCGCGTTTTAGGATCAATTGGATGTTAAACAACAAGAGGGTATTGTCCCGTATAGGATAAGAAGAACATACTATGTCAATTAGAGCCGCAGGATGTGAAGGCACAGGCACGTAAAAATATATAACACATTCGTGAAGCCCACCGTTCCCGCATATCAAACGAATAGCTTGCAAAGGCCCTTATAGGAGTTTTGGCTCATTTTGTAATGAGGTTACACCTTGTAACTAACAACCAATGATCCACAGAACATAGATCTTATCCTATTAATTTAATGATATTTCCAATCAAAAAGAAAATCATATCCTATTTTCCATATGATGGATCTCATCTAACGTGAGATTTTTAAACGCCTAGGCTAGTTCATAACTAATTTTCTTGCCTACTAAAGCAATTGTGGTTTCCTATTTCCTTTTATTTTCCTTGTTTTAATTATTTTTCTATTGATGGTTAGACTATTTAATGATCATTTCATTGTGTTCTCACTCTTGAAAATTCTGTGGATTGATTAATTGGCTGTCTTTTTTATTTTTTTCCTTCCTTGATAATTAAAGGGCATGGAAACTCTGCAAATGACATGAAACAGTTAAGTCCAAAGTTTTGGCACTTGCCAGTGAACCATTCGGGACCTCCATTTCCTAAACTAAAGATTCATTTGTCTGACCCATTAACTGCGCTCATCTCAAAGGGTATGACGGGCATATAAAACGAAATATTTGGAGTTCATTTTCCACAAATTTTGTCGTCCAGAACTTATCAGGAAGTTAGATCCATCTTTTAGCCTAATACCATATGCATTTGGCCTTGATTGGAGATGTACTTCGTGTATGACACGATGTGGACATGCTTTTATCCATATAATGATTATTTAGGTCCATTAAAAAATATTATGTCAAATGTTTGGTTATGTCGTTTTAAAAAATTAGGTAATGAAAAATATTTTTATTATCGACAACAATTTATGTTTCATTATTTTCATTGCCAATAACAATATTTTTCATTCGTCATTTTCATAAGCAATATAAGCCATTAATTTTCAAAAAATATTTCCAAAATCTCGAGTTTTCATGAAACAAACTATTCTTAGAACAACCTATATTTTCCAAATTGTTATGTTATGTAAGACTTCCTAAAGTCATGCGTGAATATACACACACACACATAACTAGCTAGTGATGCAGCTATATATATCACTAGGTTTTTTTTTTTTGGGTTGAATCTACCGTATACCTAGACATTAAATAGAACCATGGTACTTTCTATTGTTTTGCGATCTTTTATAGTGGTCGGTCTCTTACGAGAAGTAGAAAGTAAAAAAACATAAGATCATTTGATCAGAAAACCTTTACTTTAAAAGAAGAAACTTCAAAGAAGTTTGGAATGATTTTCATGATTGAATTAATGAGAGATAAAGACATACCCGAATTTCATTTTGTCTATGCTTTCGTTATAATCTAGTTCATTGTGTAACAAAATGCAACGAACGTCATTTTCCGTCTGTTCTATGGAAAATCAGCCATCGGAAACATTTGTCTAATTTCGGGCCATTTGGTATCACATAGTTAAAACAAATGAATTGTAATTTTTTATTTTTTTTGTGATCAATAAGAATACTTTATGCCTCTTAAAAAAACCAAAACTAATTCCATAGAATTTATTTTCACTTTTGTTGTCGCGACTAATCTCGATTGCCTAGACCTTGGACGTAGTAAGGCCATATTTGGTAACTCGTCAATTATTGACTATTTCTATTCTTTCATTTCCTATAACAAAAAAAGAATATAAATCCATTTGGCAATATCAGCAAAGTTTTTTATTCCTAGTATTAGATGAGTGGCTAAAATAGAATTAAGAAGTATAAAAAACTTAATTTTTTGTTCCCGGAACAATTTCTAAAATCAAGTCTTTTTTTTTTTTTTCTTCTTCTTCCTCCTCTAGCAAGTCACCAGGCTTAGCGATGGCTAGTGACTAACTAGAGACGAGGTTTGACAACTTTGCCGTAGCCTCGTTGTGGCTGGGCAAGTCAAGCCTTGCTGTGGTCGAGTGAAACCGACTTCACCATGATTGGGTGAGGTTGAGCCTCGTTAGTGGCTAGGCAAGGCGCACCGAAGGCCGATGAGGTTGTCAACTCTTGTTGAGGCCTAGTGATTGGCTAGAGGAGGAAGCATAGTAAAGGAAAAATCTCAAAGAAGTATTAAAAATTTAAAAGAAATTTCACGTCACAAAAACATTTGAAGTTGTACCAGATGCATTTATATTCTTTTTCTATTTAGAGAATAAAATTTTTATATATCTACCAAATGCATTCAAATGCTGAGAAACCTATATAAGGAACAAAGTTGGATTTCTAAGTATAAATTGTTCCTAAGAATAAAATGGTTATCAAACACACCATAAGAATTGAGTCTAGGAGCCCGAGGCTGAACATCTTACCTAGGGGTTAAAGTTGAAAAAAAAAAATTCCATGTAAATACTCTATATGTAAATATTTCTTTATGAATGAAATATACTCAATAAGAGGAAATATTATAGTGATTCAAGGATGTTAATAGAGTGTTTAATAGATTCATAAGGGCAAGCACCAATCCATGATGGACTTTGAAATTGGATTGAACCGACCCTACCTAGCCTATTCTTGTCCAATTCCTAGTTTTGAATTTTTGTAACCAACTATGATACTAGTCCGATTCTCTATTTGGGTTCTGCATACCAGGGAACCAAATCGTACAAGAGAACCGAATTAAGAAATCCTAATTCTCTCCTTTTAATTTTATCTTGCATCTTTTTTTTTTTTTTTTTTTTTTTATTGCCTCTTTTGCCTCATGTAACTAGATAGATGTTTTCATAAAATTTGTCATTTTAGGGAATAAAATAAGGGAAACTACAAAAAAAAAAAATGAATTGATCAATTCTTGAATCTATATTGGATCAACAAGGTCGATTCTAAGGTCTACAGAGTAAATTCTAGGTTTCAATAAGTGGCAACTAATTCCAACAAAGTAGGTTCTAAGTTTCAGATTCGAAACTTGTCCATTCTGAAACTAGTCACTTCTAAGTCATACCATTAACGTTAGACCACTTTGCGTATATGCGCCATTACATATATGCGCCATTATGAACGGAAAACTAGGTACCCATCTCACAAAAACAAGATGGGGGTTGAAGAAAGTAAAGATGTATATGACTAATCAGCCATTCATGCCAGTTGGTTAGTATCAGAGTGACGCTTATCTTTTGTCCTTCTCTGGCTAAGTCCATTTAATACCATCGCATCGCCCACAAAATCTGATGAATTTGAACGGTGGTTATGCGAACTTGAAGCCGGACAGCCCCGCTGGTCGCACGAGAAGATTGCTATCAAATCTTTTTTTTTTTTTTAAAGTGGGAAAAGAGGAAGATAGGGGCCGGTGATGATGATATTAATGCAGCTATAATCATGCTTTCTTCTAGAGAGAGAGAGAGAGAGAGAGAGACTTGTTCCAAGAAAGCTAAATGCTGTTACAGCGCTCATATCTCAAATCTCGTTTTGCCGTTTCAGCCGGGCAGTCAATCGGACCCGTTCTCCTCCATCCATCCATCCGTCCATCCGTCCATCCCAAGATCCTTTTCTTGCTTAATCAATAACACGCCCAAGAAAGGAAAAAAAAAAAAAAAAAAAAGAATTCGATTGCGTATGCAAATACGTTCCAGGGACACCCATCTGCGCTAATCATCAACCCTTTTCTCTGTATAAGTTCCTGCGCATGTTTTCTTTAAAATCTTCATTGAGCAGCACTCCCTAAAACTGTTCTTGATCCATGTGGGCCTCGACCACTCAAACTCCCACCCCAACTTTTGACCCCAAAAAAAAAAGAAAAAAAAAAAAAGCTACCCCCCCAACCAAGAGGCAGGAAAGATCCAAAAATCACCCTTTTACGCCTCGACACGTACTCCGATTTGTTTTGGTGGGGGGGTGGTTGAATCGGTATATATCACAAAGATGGCCAAGAAAATAGGCAAGGATATATCAGGAACCGTGTAATGCAAATCAAACCCACGATTTGCTTACAATAAAAATGAGTTTTTTTTTCCCTCCCCCCCAAAGGGAAAAAGGAGAGAGCTTTAGCCACATTTATTGTCATCACCACTCGCAAGGTGGGCTAATCTGAAGCGCCTTCTTTAATGCCCTCCCATTATCATCATCCTCATCATCATCATTCTTGAAAACCAGCCATCTCAGCACCACACTGCTGTAGCTTGTGCCTGGTAAGGTTCTCATGTGCTTTTTTTTTTTAAATGCTCCTGCTGCGAAATAAATTGACCTTCGTTATCTATTCTTCATCTGGGTATATAAAAAGTATAAAACTTTCTTTCCTTCTTTTGGCCCTGCTCCCGTTGGGATTATTAATTGCTTTTTGTACGGTAACAAATCCCGTAAGAGGCAAGGATTAGGGGGTGCTTTGAATATCTGAGCACTGTACTGTTCTGGGCATTTTTCTCTCTCTTATCCCGCCCTCCTTATTTCGTCGCGAATTGTTTATTCTTACTTTATCCCTTTTTTTTTTTTCTCTGTCCTCCATGGGAAAGGAAGAGGGGACGCATAACACAACACAAAGTCTCTGATTTGAAATTTCATGGTGGGGGCCTTTTGGAGGGCAAAGGCAAGTTTTGGTCCTTCTTCTTTCTTCTTCTTCTAATAGAAATCCATGTATAAATAGATAGATGTGTGTATTGCCGTCGCAACTCTCTCTCTCTCTCTCACAGTGGCAGATGGAAAGCGACGAGAAAGAAACTTTAAATGATTATAATATAATACTCTCGGAATGGAGTACAAAAGTTAGATATCATGATATCTTAGGAATGTCAGACCAGGTAGTAGCCCATGTAGCCCTGTGTTTTGACAAATAGATGAACGGGGAGGGGGAGAGAGAGAGAGAGAGAGAGAGAGAGAGATAGTGAGAGGTGGGGCTTTTTGAATCGAGATTTTGCAGGGGGCCTAAAAGGGTGTTTTCTTTTTAGCTTCTTTTTAATGGTGGTGATGGATTAATGATGGAAAAAGTTTCTTCGTGAGCCGTGATGGGTTGTTGAGTCGTTGCTGCTGCTTCTTCTGCTCCCATTGTTACATCTTTTGTACACTGAAGCAATTCATGGCTGTGACAGCTACTAAGCTGTACCACATGCCTTTTTTCTCTTGGGCTTCGAATCAAATCACGCAGGACAACCCTCCTCCTCCTCCTCCTCCCTCTTCTAACTGGGAGTTATTATTTCAGCTTTTGGAAGTCGTCGTTGCTCTCATTAAGTTTGGTTCGTCTCTTGTTATTTGAGCCCCACCAGCAATCTGAATACTAATTTAATGGTTTATTCTTTTTCCATTTTTTCATTCTCTAGTGTTGAAACTTTCATTTTCCCCCTCTCCCGGGTCCATTTGCTTTCTCCGTTGCGTTTTCTCCATCCCTTTAGTCCTTTGGTATTCTGCATATTCTGTTGAACACTTGATGGGTAGTTACTAACTTAACTGCTTCCTTATTAATTATAAGGGTAAGTCTTGTTCTTTTTTTCATTGCTAATTCCTATCAATATTGGAATGAAGGTGGAGGTTGATATTGGAGCTTTGCTGGTTGAAGAGGAACCGCCAGCGGATGGCATCAACTTCTGGTGGGAACCAAAGTCCAATGTCTCCATTGAAGGAGCAAATGCAGACCTCTGGATATCATCCATACCCTCCACCTCTTGCAGAGTATGGTGATGTTGTGGCAAGTCCTAGCCTCTTTATGACTACTCTGGAGAAGCTCCATTCAACTATGGGGACCAAATTCATGTAAAGCCTTAGCTCCTCCTTTTTTTTTTGTTTTTTTGTTGTCTGTTGTAATGTTGAGCCTTTCTGGACTCGTTATATTTTTTCCTTCAACTAATCGTTTGAGTTGCTGGATATATTCATTCTGCTATTGAGAGGCCCCTATATTTCTCTAGCTAGTTAAAATTGCATTGGTCCGGACAAAGGACTTCTCTTATTGGTCTAGTTCTATTTTCTTGTAAGGCGTAGTATGAGGAGATGGATGCTTCATTTTTCCACAGTTGGCTGAGAGAGAAATAATGGGGTTGCCCTTTGCTATATTTGGTACTAGGAAATAATCTTTTAACTGGAAAATGAACTTGGTATTATCCCAAGTGGTCTTTTTTTATTTGTTCGGGGACCACGTAATGGACATTTCACTTGTAAAACTTGTTTGTGAATCTCATGTGGAGATTAGAAAGGGTTTAGTTATTTTGCACCATTTTAAGTACATGAGCGTTGGTGAACCGATTCACTTGACTGGCCTGTGTTGCAAAATAACAGGTTGTCTTTGTCCATTTTATCTTTTGCAGTAATCAGGACTGCCCCAGTTGTCCTAACTGGGGAGCTCCGAAGCTCCTTAATAGAACTTGTGATCTTTCATTCTCGTAAGCTGCGATTTTTTGAATGTTTTAAAACAATGCATCAGAATTAGAGTAAATCAGTTGTATTTATGTATGTCTATTTGAAGATTCGCAGAGACTGCAGTTTCTAAGGGATAAAAGTATTAATTTATACTGGGTGCTTTCTGACATTTAGCTAGGGTAGTTTGCTTTCACTTGCTTCTGCAAGGACTAAGTCATACGTTGTCTGGTGGTTGTATGTGCATTTTAGAAGAGATTTATCTGTAAACAGCAAGCACATGTACATGCACCAAAAAGCTAATGCTTATGTGGTTGTTGAGGATTTCGAGGAGTTGCTTAATCAGTGAGAATGCTCAAGACTTGATTTTCTCCTTCATTTCCTGAGAAAGTATATGGGAACACGTTATTCAGTTGGCAAGCTGTTGATTGGCCCAAAAAAAAAAAAAAAAAGGTTAAGCAGGCTGTTGGCATTAGATATTGAAGTTAGGTGTAAATTGCATAATTAATTGACAATCTCAACCAGGCGAAAACAGTCATTTTACTTCTTTGAGAGTAAAAAGAGAAGAGTCTTTTCTTGTTTGTCTTTGTCATCAGCGCTGTTCAAAATACAAAGTAATTACTCTTGCTACTCTATTGATGCCTATTAATATCTCTGCAATTAGTTGTGTCTGAAGTCCTTACATAGATAAAATTTGAAGTATTCTAATGATTTGACATGTACTGATCTTCATTTGGTCATCTATTTTGGGTGGTCTTGCTTTGCTGTTGCCGTTCTCTTCATATCCTCAATTCCATAAAATCAGGATTCCTATTATTGGGGGCAAAGAGCTCGACTTGCATCGGTTATTTGTGGAAGTAACTTCTCGCGGTGGCATTGAAAAGGTAAGACGATACATCCTTTTACTTTGCTGGAAATTAGTTTGTCATTTCCTTGTTTAAGAGTTCCCAAGGTTCATCTGCCATTTCATCAGATCAATACAGTATTTTGCGGGACACTTTGAAGTATTAGGGATTGCTTCTGTTTGCCAGTCTTCAAGAGATGCATGAAAATGATGGTCATCTATCTTCTCTTCTTTCATCTATCTTAAATATAATTATTTTGGTCTGCTACTTTTACTTATAGGAGAATATGGATAGTTTATTTTGCAACACAGAAAAACTCAGTTTGGTATGTGACTGATAATTTACCCAGCATAACATAGCTAATATGTTCATCTCTTTTCAGTCACATTCAAGGTACCTATTTACTTTGCTTATTCACGAAGTTATGTTTTATGGTTCATTTGGTTTTTAGAGAACATTCTTCTTTTTGTGTTCACTGAATATTTTCTGAAAACTGTTTAATTCCTTTATTGTCAAGGAATGTGTTTTGTATGCCAAATTTAGGTTCTTTTTTTGGTCTGGAAGTTTTCTTCTAATTTTGGTTTGAAATCAACCTAACATGTAAAATCTTCCATAAAATGTCAGTTTTCTTTTAATTGTGCCTTGAAATCTGTGAAAACCTAGATAATTACCTTTATTGGTCAGGGAAATATTGAAAACTGTACATGCTACCTAATGTATTTGACCAGTTTTCTGACAAATAATAGAAACTTAAAGTAGAAATATCTGTTTTATTAATCTTTCTGCTATTAAGAAACTTTGAGGACAGCAAGGTAGATTTACTTCTGTTAATTTTGGATCATAAGGGTATGTTCTATTAATGTTTCTGCTATCCCCACTTGGTTTTGATCATTATATAGCTCAAGAAACTTTTCATGTATGGTAAATTTACATATTAGCAGTATAGTTTTGAAGGCTATGATGTGGAATGTAATCGACAGGTGAAACTTGACAGCCTCTAGATATTTCGCTATGATATATCATCTTGTAGATTTATCTGTAATGTATGGTCCTTCTTGAATAAGGTCAAGAGCAGACAATAGATGTAAGTTGTGAATATCTTCTTTCATCTCATTGAAAGAAATTGCTGACCAATTGAACTGTCAGATCATTAGGGAGAGACGATGGAAAGATGTGACTGCAATCTTCAATTTCCCCTCCACTGCAACAAATGCCTCGTTCGTGCTGCGCAAGTATTATGTTTCACTGCTTCATCATTATGAACAAATTTACTATTTCAAGGCCCGCATTTGGACTCCTCTCTCTGCTGGTTTGTGGCTAGACTTCTCAAATTTTACATTCAAGCAACTGTCCAGAACGTTGATGGTACATTTCATCGGATGATTTTCTTGTCCTAGGAACTCTGCAGAGCCCCCCCGTGCCAACATTTTTGGCACAACAGATGGAAGCTATGCGTCCTGCTCAAGAAAGCAAAGTGCCAATGACTGTGCAACCAAGGACAACAGCATCAGACTTGCCTCGAGGTATCATATTGTGAATCACATGAACTATGAGTGGCAGTTTGCTGTGGTTCATAAAAACTTGATTATGGCTGTTTTTGAGTGAAATTTACGCTCTCGTCCATATTGCAGCAGGCACTACCTGGCCTGCGAATTCTCCAGTGGTGGGAGTTATTGATGGGAAATTTGAAAGTGGGTACCTAGTAACTGTTACAATAGGCTCAGAGAAGTTAAAGGGTGTACTTTACCAAACGCCTCAGAGCGCTGCTGGAAAAATGCCTCAGCAATTCAATTTCTCCATCAATAATAACAATGTAGCTGGAAGTTCTGGCATTCAACGTCGGCGCAGAAGGAAAAAATCTGAGATCAAGAGGAGGGATCCTGCACATCCGAAACCTAACAGAAGCGGTTATAATTTCTTTTTTGCTGAGCAGCATGCAAGATTGAAACCTCTCCACCCTGGGAAGGACAGAGAGATTAGTAGGATGATCGGCGAACTTTGGAACAAGCTAAACGAATCTGAAAGATCTGTAAGGACTGTGCCTTGTCTCATCTATGCATTCTTAGAAATTACCTAATTACAGGTCCAATCAGCCCTCTCATGGCCTGCATTGCTGCTTATGATGTCTGTAATTGCATGTGCATTGAAAATACCATTACATGTAGCCCAGCTTGACAGGTGTTGATCATGTTTTAAGTTCAGTGGGCATGCTTGGGCTTAAATGTGCTGGCCCTGGACCAGCTTAGCCAAAGTGCACAAGTTCTAGGAGCCGATTCCAGCTTGTTGATCTGGTCTGAATTGGTACATTCGTGCTATTAGCCTACTTGTAATCATTTTGAGTTTGATGGCTTGAAGGTTTATCAAGACAAAGCGCTCAAAGATAAAGAAAGGTACAAGATGGAGATGGAGAGCTACAGGGAGAGATTGAGGATGGGCCAGGTTGTCAGCGATGCTGTGCCCCTACAACAACGACTTCCCGAATTGGATGTAGACATGGCAGATGTGGATGCAAATCCTGAAGAGGGTATTTCTCCCCAAACCCAAGATAACGAGAGTAGCACCGATAAAAGCTTTTCTGAGGAGGACGACAAAGACACTGAGAAGGAATTGGATGCGGAGGCTTCACCTGTATCTGCTGCAGTCCTCGAGAGTAGCAATTTGGATGTCAATGAGGCACATCCTCAGATGGATGTTGCAAATGTAGAGGAGGGTCGTGAGAAGCAGGACATAGCCATTGAGAATGTTGAAGTGGCAGAAAGCGTCAGAGATGGGACTGAAAATGTCGAAGATGTAGACAGAAAAATTGGGCCAATCTTCTAGCTGAAGGATGAATTTTTTTGCTTTGAAATACTTCAGGGAAGATCATCGACAGTGATATATCAGTTATATTTTTATTTAGTGGTTCTAACGTTGTTTAGTGAGAGCTACATGTTCCTTTGCAGAATTAGTAGTTTTAAGTTATGGCCAAACCTGGATAGTTTTGGTCTTTGTTAGGAAGAAACTTCTCTTTGTGAGTTGAAATTTGAATCAAGTAACTGTGCATGTTCACAAAGACCGTATTTTGCACAAGGCTAGAATCAGAAAAACAGTAGATGTTACTTTGCTCAAGAAAACCGAGATCTTGTGCCTCTCATACTTGGACACATGATCAAGGCATGCCAAGAAATGCACATTTGTACACTGTCACGAAGAAGGATCTTCTCTCTTCACAAGTCAAAAGCTTGATGTTATTGTTAGTAAAAATACTTCTTTCTGCAATTAGTGAAGAACACAGTTTACTTGAATTCCCCAAGAAACTAGAATGACTTATTTCGACTAATGTTATAGATGCATTTGTAGAGATTAAACTCTGGACCAACTGAAATGGCTGGCTAAAGATGGTGAAATCAAATTTGTTTAAGCATGAGGTAATCAATGTACATGCCAAAATTTGCAGATTGGACTTCGTAATTATATCCAAGAACAAGAGCAGTTGACTACATTATAAGGATTGTGATTATGGTGATCACAAATTCGAAAGCAAAATGGCAACCCAGATCATGTCCATATTAAAGAATGGCATTCTGCACAACTTTACACCATCTCCATTGTTTTTCTCTTTGATTCAGTGGACAGCCAGGGATCCTGTGGTGATGGCAACAAGATTTCCAACACCCACTAGTGAGGAGACTGAAGCCCTTCGTGTCATTTGAGCTTTGCTTCAAGAGGAGAAGCTGTTGGTCCAGTCAAATTGTTGCCTTTAAATTCATCCTTTGGACAGCTGAGCACATTCGCTGCATGGAATACGAGCAGCAGTTCACATGCAAGGGCAACTTCTTGAGCAGTGTCAAAACCCTTATCCTCTTTGTTGGTATCCTGATGTCTGCAACCCAATTGCTGCAATGCATTTGCCTCATTCCTCTGAATGATTTCTTCGTCAAGAAGATGCTGTTGTCAAGCACTTTTAGCGCTAGGGAGACACTTGCAAGTGATTGATTTGAAAACCGTGGAGTTTTTGGAGTTTTGGGGGCTCGTTGTCACCAAAACAATCTGAGCTGGGGAGTGGAAGGCGAAGGGTTTCCAGGAAACAGCAGCGTGGAGGCACTCTTCTGGTTTGTGCCTAGAAAATCTCTGAAAGGAGGAGCTGAAGGTTATGATGATTTGAATGGAGAAGAGAGTCCAGGAGCTATACGAGCTTCAACTGTTGGATTCAGAAATGAGCTCGGTTATGGCAAAGGATTGGTGAAGCTTTCTTTGACATTGCAATTCGAAGTTGCATGAGTCGGTCCTGGACATAGTAGACCTGCCTGAGCATGCTCCCTAGTGAGACATTCCTGGTAGAGAATCCTAGGATGCTAGGAACGAAAGTTGCACTAAAAAAGTGTTGCTGATCTGCTTTGCTAGACTGAGGACAACCGGAAAATCCCTGAAAATCCTTCCTGATGATGAAGGTTTCTTTTTTTTGGGAAAACGTTCCTTTGATGGACTTCTATGTGAGGTTGTTCAGATATAAGACTTAATAGCATAGAAGGAAATTGGACAGAGGTACAACCTGTGCAATTTGTATTTTTGGAGATCACCGAGCGTAATTGGCTTGGTAGTTTTGTGCTCGCCCGACATTCAGGTCATAAGTTTGAGCTATGTTTTAATTGAACCTCTAGCTAACTCATGCCCTTAAGCATTGCTATCTCATACAAAAACAGTTGATGGACTACTACAAGCCGGTGGGGCTATCATGATGGGCCCGCCGGTATCAAACCTTATTGTCTAGGACGGTATCAAGTAGTTATGGGGAAAAAAATGTATACTTAGATAAAGACTCTATGTTCCCTAAACTTGAGCATGTTAGATTTCAAGTCCCTTGTTAGATCATTTTGTCGTATAACTCCATGTTTAGACAACATTAACCCTTGACCCGGTTATGATCGAAGAAATGTTGGTAAATGGGGAGATCATATATATATATTTATATATATTTTGGGTCATAATGGCGACATCATATTACGCATTGTAAAACTAGACAAATGTGGGGTGAATCAGCCAATGGTAAGAACTGAAATTGAGTGTTTCGAGGGTAAATAGAACTAGGGGTGTGCAATCGGATTGGTAATACCCAGACATCAAACCGGATTGCTTGAAAAATAGATTCGGGAACTGGTTCCCATTAGAAACAGTTCGGGAACATGTTATGAGTGAATATCCACCCGGGAACAAGACTAGATAGCCCTATTATGGAACTAGTTTTGAAATCGGTTTTACAAGCTAAAAAGCTAAAACCTTAATTTCTTTTTCTCCTAAATTTTAACCTCAACACTCCTCCGTCCCCTATCCTTCCTCAAAACTCCTCATCAATCTTTCCTTTTCCCCTAAATTTTATGGATGAATGAGGAATGGAGTTTTACAATTTATGTTTTATGTTATGTGTTTGAATTTTTTATTATCTATAATTATACGTGACTACATCTTCATAATATGAATTGTCGTTTTTTGCGGATAGGGATCTCTATTGTTCATCTTTTACTTTGAATCATTTTGTTGCTCGTAGTTTTATATGATTTTGTTGTAAAAACTGAACCAACAAAAGGAAAAAAAAAGGTTTCTTGGCTAGACCTTGAATAGGACTGAAAAAACAAAATAGGTTCCAAAACTAGTATTAGGCAAACAAGGTAGATTTGAGGATCCAAAAATTGAGAATTGATTATAACATCATAGATTCCAAGTTCTAATTCTAAAGTCTACCAATCACCTTTAGATAGAACAACCGGCGAGTGGTTTTTCCTTGCACAAAGCCGAAAGAAAGATTTGTTGCAGTGTCCTCTCACTAAAATCAAAGCCAAATGCGGTTCTTGATTCGCACTAAAACTATACATATAGAGACAAGACCCTTCATGAATTATGTACCTTGACAGGTCATTTTTTTTCCGAAAAAGAGCCAAATCTGTCCAAATGCTAAGGAGGAATAATTACCTAACCAACCCTAAACATATTATATCGATGTCAATTCAATTCTAAATTTTTAATTTTTTTTTTCAATTTTATCATAAATCCTTACTCAAATTAATAACTTAACGATCCAATTATCACCGACCATCCTAAGTGACACATTACCACATCAACGATTTTGGGCGAAAATTAATAGCAATGACTACATTAAAATTCCGCACAAAGATTTAAGATCACATTGACAAAATTAAAAAAAATTACGATTGAATTGCATCTGTACAATGAATTTATAAAGCTCATGACAAATGGCCCACCAATTGGTGCCCATGACTCTTTGCTTGCTGGGTTTTGGGTTTGGACTAATCACAAACCGACAGTTCATCTCCCTTCCTCCTTAACCTCTCACTTCATCCCGAGCTTTTTAAAGATTAGTGGTTGGAGTTTTTCTTTTAAGACACTGCCATGTGCTTTTTTCCCTAATCACACATGACCTGTCTCCCCCTTTTAATCATTTGTTTAATAGAAAAACTAAACTTAAAGCTAGCACCGGGTCCCCCAATTTAAGAGATTTAAAAGTCACTAAAGATTTTATAGTCATCATCCCTCCTTCCAATCGAACAGAGAAAGGAAGGGATAATTATTGAATACGTGGCGAGGAGATCTCATTGGACTATTTTAAGGTTATTTCAATGTCATATTTGTCTCCTCTCATGATTATGCCTCTCTCTCTCTCACACACACACACACACATATCATAGCTTATAAAGTGGGCAAATTCTTCTTGTACTAAAGAGGCCTTAGGGAAACACCAGTGGCCAAGTTTCTGTAGGCTTTTCTTTTGTCATTCTCTTTTTCCCTCCATCACAACTCGACCTTCTTTATTCTAGCTTGGAATTTCAAGCCTCGCATAAAGAAAAAGAACTCGAACAATTGCCTTTCCATGAAAGCATGCACAGGCCAACTACTACAGCAGCCAACTTTCTCGTGCCATTACTTTGAGATTCTTCCTAAATTTTTGAGAGAAATCTCACAACAAAAATCTCTATCAAACCCGATCTTTTGAAGAGTCACTCCAATATGTTCATCTGATCGACATTCGCGAAATAGGCCAACATGGAACCAATATGAGGAAGCGATGGTAATGGGTACGCGATAAATTGACTCGCCCTTTGACCAAGCAAACTAGCCAACTAAAGCAACTTCCATCGATTTCCGAAACTTGCTAAGAAAATTCCAGGAGCAACCATAAGGAAAACCTGGGTCTATGACATTAGGTCTAATGACATGGAGAAGTTCCTAGATTGTTAAGATTGGTTTCGTAGAATGCAACTGATGAGCGATTGATAAAGACCAAGTAAGATAGATGTAACAGAAATGTGAAGACCTATAAAAGTAATCTCGAATTAAGGATGCTTGCAAAGATTGTTAATTGTACTTTCAAATGTTCAATGTTACACCAAACTCGTATCCGGGCGATCTTAAAATACGCAATTCTCACAGTGATTTGGAAATACTTCAGTTTTCATGTACAATTCGTCATTATTGAAGCTCACTACTCTCTGACGTTGATTCACACAGTGATTTGGCCATGTTGATCCTTCACAGGCCATTCCAGTCAACCTGATGCACAGATCTCACCTTTACCTACAATGATCACTCTGAGAGAACTGCCGATTTACTATCTTTAACACTTATTAAAAGGTTTAAAATGCCATCAACCCCACAATCCGAATTCTGCCATAGTCCTCCAACATAAATATAGCACAAAATGCGAATTCTCAACATGTCGTCCTACATTCAGTGAAGAATGATCTGGATTCAGTCCTCCTAGCTCTCTCACCTACACTATGATTGAAAATGGATCAAAACATCCTTACAACACCTTAAAAGAAACATCCGCATTGAAATTAATCGACCACTTATATGTGCTGCTGATTCGTGATCTAGGAAAGACGAAACACATAATGGCTGACAGAACTTTCTATGGCTACGACGACATAATGTTATTTAAACCAACAGAAAGGCATTGCACAAAACTTAGCAGATTCAAAGAATTCTAAAAGCCAACATCATTTCAACTATATATAACACATACTTCTAAGCGCAATGATCTACTGTATTTAACCGATCCATAGAGATCTACAAGCCAACAAAATGTTGGGTATATACAATCAATAGTTCTAAGAAGAATGAATCATGGTGAAGCATTATCTACTGGGCAGTAAAACTTTTGTAAAAAACTGAGAACCCTCATTCATTTTACATAAAGATGACAGGGGAAGACGAAAATTTGAAGGATCATCAAACTAAGATGAGAATAAGGTTTCCTAAGATGATAATCTTCATTCTACTTCCAGCTTGAATTAGAATGTCAACCCATGACTCTTCCTCACACAAAAACCACATGCCAAATCAATTTACAAGCTTTGCATCGAAGCTAACCAATTGAAGAATCGATCTTTAAAAAGCAATAGCAGCAAAAATATAATTGAGGACATATTTCATCTGGTGGATCAACAGATACAAGAGGAAATCATGAAATGCTTCAAATGTCAAAACTTAGAAAAGTGCCTGTCAGTAGTTCTTTCTGACATACTTACATCTTAGTATATATTAAGCTAAAACCATTGTCTCACTTTTCCATTTTTTCTTATCTTCACACAGACGTGCAGTGCATGCGCCAACACTAGTGTTGCTTCAGTACAATATGTTTAACTCATTAAGCAATTCCATGATCAACGATGGACATACCATGCTGTGAACTGCACATATTCATTTCCACCTACAAGAGTAAATATTTCTAAAAACTCATTCTCACAGACAACTTTTGCACTTCAAGGCAAACATTAAAAGGTTATATACATCCACAATAATGCAAATAAAGAATCATGACACAGCCCAGAAACCTTCGCACTGTTCCGAAATGGTTAAAATGTCATTTCAGCTGTGAATATGATGGAAGCCACAACTTCTAGGAGAACAAAGAGATAGTAAATGATGAATTGGCACTTGATAGATTCATACCAAGCAAGTGAGAAATTTCTAGTATCATTGAATGGGCACTTAACCGACAAATTCACAAGCAATTTAGGAGTTTAGAGTATTATTGAATAATGTAGACCTAAATCAGATATTTTACCAAAAAAAAAAAAAAATCAGATACAATCGTGACATCCAAGTTGAAATTCAAACTATATCTAGAACTATGTAGGTCTGACATTCCCAGCAATCAAGCCATTCTCCAGACATGCATCATGACAATACAATCAGTGCGTTTCAACTATACTTCACCACTCATAGCTAGTTAAAAATCATTAGGCCACACAATTTGGCCGGAAATCATGTGTCAACCAAACAAATGATGGAACCAATGCGAATAGCAAATCACTAGATCTTCCATCTCGCTAGATCTTCCATTACTTCACACCCTAAGATTTGAGAATAAGCAATAGAACACCATTAATATGGAAAAAAAAAGAGAAAAAAAAAGAAGAAGAAGAAGAAGAAGGAAGAATACAGACAGGACATTGCCACCTCTCAAGCTTAATATATTATAATTGACTTCAAATTAACAGATTCTAATCAATTCATTCTATTTCCGCAGGCACTCAACATCCTCACATACTCACCTGCGTTGTCAATCATGCAGAAAACTCTCGCAGTGTTTACTAATAGCTTCATAAATTGCACGAGTTGTAGAAGGACATTCCATAAAGACTACAGTCATTGACACCGATGTACTATAATCTACAGCCAACCGGTAAGAATGCTCTTAAAAAAAGTGACTTTAAGAAAATGAGGTTAAGTAGCTAGATCATCCCAGACTCAAGTAAGTTATGAAGACTAATAATAGATGATCACGGATACAAATACATGACAATGATGGATTAGATTCTTAACAACCACGAAACTTCTCGACATTGTATAATCAGAAACATAACCAACAACCCCAGTCAAACTCACGTCTTGTTCTTCATAAGGAAACTATGTCCACCCAGAAATACTGAACAAAAGACACCCTCAGGAGGAAAAGGAGAAATCAACCCAATTGGACCGACGCCTTTCATTTTTTGCCGCTGCTATTACCTCCGGCATCCCCGCTGGGTCCCGCCTGGGCCGCCTTCTTTGCCAACTTCTCCTGCAAGGCCTTCGCATCCCTAAATCGATCCGATCAAACAAAACCCCCCGATTAAATTCACCACCAAACCCACATCGGAACATCATCGGTAAGGACAAAACAGGAGCTACCAAATCATTAATCAATGGACAAAAAAAAAATACAAACAACCCTCCAAAAATCACCATCGCTTAAACCCTAATAGAGATCGAAAGGACCGACCTTTCGCGGCGCTGCTCGACAGTCAAGCCGTCGTCCTTGGTGCTCCCCTTCTTGGTACCCCGCGCCTGGGCTCTCTCCCGGTCGCGATCTCTCTGGTTGCCGCGTGCACCATCATCAACATCAAGATCAAAGGAGAGGAATCAAGGAAAAGCAAGAGGAACCCACGAATCCTTTCGCGACCCTTTTTCGAAATTCAAGCGAGCAAGCGAGCGAACACATTCAAAAAGGCACGATCGAATCTCGAAGCAAAGACCGGGGGGAGCATCATCGAAACGGAACGCTGCGAGCAAATCAACGCACGTCGAAGTACCCACAAAAAGAAAAAAGAAGAAAAACCCACAAAAGAGACGGAGAGATCGAAGGATATGAGTCATGGCGGAAGGCGAGGGAAGGCCCTTCGAGCGAAGAAGTCGTCGCGCAAAAGGAAGGAACTTGCAGCAGCGAGAGAGGGAGAGGACGGTGGGCGGCGAGGGGGATTTCACGGGTCCGTGCCGTGCTTATATTTTCTTCGCCGACGATTCGGGCGTGAAATGCCGGAATTGCCCCCCGTCACTCGCCAACGGTCAACGGTTATTTTTCTCCGTCCATGATTTGTCCATGCCTCCTCACGTTTTGTCCACTTGAGGACTAAAAGGAGTAATTTAATTCCCACCGACAGACTCGTCCAAAAAAAAAAAAAAATTCCCACCCCTGCATGCTGCAGGCCAGGCGGGTGCGCGTAGACTTGTCAAATAGATGGGTTGAATTCAAAATAATGTGACCCGAATAGACCATTTAACTAGTTTTTATTCATTTTCATGCAATGTATATTTAGTGATATGTATCTAACTCGACTATTATTACTTAAAAACTTTCGTGTTTAATTAATTATAAGAAAATCCATTCCTAAACTGATGTGATAGTGTGGAGTTAGGATCTGTTTGGTAATGTGTCAAATAATGCATGCTTTTATTATTTTGTTTTTCGAAACAACAAAAAGAATAAAAATTCACTTGGTAACTTTTTTGTTCTTGAGGTTAAATTTGTTCTCAGAAATAGATTTGGAACAAAGTTAATAAATAGAAAAAATGTCGATTCTTTATTTTTTAGAATAACTCCGGAATCAAGCCAAATCATATTCTTTTTTTTTTTTTCTTTTTCTTCTTTTCCTTTTCTTTTCTCTTCTTTATCGCAAAAATAAAATATAATAAATTCAAATATAAAATAATATTAAAAATATAATAAATTATATTAAAAATATAATAAAATTATATAATAGTCCCCCTTGGATTTGAGAAGAAGGAAAATAAAAACAATATTAGTAATAAAAATTCAAAGATTTTATTATCCTCCTTCTCACAAGCATACGTATTTGACCAATTATATCAAAAACAAATTTGTAATTTGTGTAAGTTAAGATATGTCCTTCAATATCACGGAACATCTTTTTTTCTTAAAAATGAAATAAACGATTATTTTGAAACACGAGGAATTTTTTATTCTAAATTAAAACATGAAAATATTTTGAATTCGGAAATGATTCAATGGAAAAACTTGTTAAGGGGTCATCATCAATATGATTTATTTCCAATTAGATGGTGTTTGATTAGTATCACACAAATGGAGAAATGGATTCAATGAAAAATGTATAGTGCATAATAAAGATTTAAACAAAAGGCATTCGTATGAAAAAGATCGATTGATATTAATTAATTATAAAAATTAAATAATTTTGAATCAAATTCATTATCAAATTCAAAATATAACCTCAAAAATTCTATGGAAATGACCTTTTTCATATGAAACAATTAATTATGAAAATAAGAAGGATTCACATATTTATGTATCACCATTATGTTTAAATAATGAACAAGAGACTTCTTGTAATTACAACAATATATATAGAAAAGGTAAATTAATTAATATGCCAGGACGTATTATCCCTATTAATTTAGAAGATGATGATATTCTAAATCTGGATAAATTTATAGATAGAAAATATTTTGATTGGAGAATTTTCGATTTTTGTCTTCGAAATAAAGTCAATATTGAGTCCTGGATTGATATCGATACAAATGGCAATAAAAATACTAAGATTGGGGTTAATAATTGTCAAATAATTTATAAAATGGATCAAAAATGTCTTCTTCTTTTTTTGTTGGACGCCGTAATTCCTCCATTTTGGGAAATTTTAAGATAAACAAAATAGTTACCGAATGCACCCTTTGTAAGCACAAGATTGAATGAATGTGAGAGAAAATAAAGAGATAATCATAGAGGGAATATGAGAGAGAGTAAAGAGATAATCATAGAGTTAGATTGTGTTTAAGTGAATTGTAAACTCATTTAAAACTCATATTACGTCTAAACCTATTTATGACCAATTTACTAAATACAACTAATACACATAATAACTCAACTCATTATACGCGGGTTAAGAAATGAGTTTATACCATTTTTGATAGGTTTAGGTGCACACTAACAAAATTACACAAACGCTTACATACATACATACAGACGGTACTCAGCTATCCAAAACTTATTAACAAAAGATAGGGAAAAGACCATTGAATGTAGTAGTCTAGTGATTATAAGATGAGAGTTTTTGATCAAGGATAAGCCCGTGCAACATCGAAACACCGGGCTAGTTTTCCTTTTCGGAGAGTCGGTGAACGGTAGCTTCGTAATAAGTCCTTTTAGATCTCGTCAAGTTCGAGTAGGCGATGGATGCCTCAGGTGAGAGATAAAATAGTATTTCAAGAAAACAAAGTGGTTTTGCCTACAAAATGGCCTTGTCAAGATCCCTTACGCCGTCATGAGTGCACCAAGGCCTAGCGTGGAGGGCCAATGGAGACTAATCCTAGTCGAGCCCATTGGACTTCCATTCACAAGGTAAGCTCCACATAAAATGAACAGAGGCCATATGCCAATGAGATTCAATTCAATTCAATTCCTCCAAAGTTCCACAGGGACATAATATATATATATTGTAGAACCAGACAGATCATCAAAAGCCGAAAAAGGGAAAGAAGAATAAGATGGAAAAAAAGAAAAAAAAAATAGATCATCAACAGAGCAAAGTCAGTCGCTCTCTTGCTTTACTCGCTAAAAGCCTAAAGCCCCTCCCCACCACCTCCTCGCCTCACCTCGCCTCACCTCTCCCACTATAACACCTCCCCCTCCATGGCTCCACCACCACCTCCGCCGCCACGGCCACCGTCCTCGCACCCCTCGCCGTCGCTCCCCCTCCTCCTCCTCCTCCTCCTCCTCCTCTCCGCGGCGGCCACCCCCGCGACGGCCGCCACGTGGTGCGTGGCCCGGACCGACGCGAGCGAGCAGGCGCTCCAGAGGGCCCTCGACTACGCGTGCGGGTCCGGGGCCGACTGCGCCCCGATACAGTCGAGCGGCCTGTGTTACCTGCCGAACTCGTTGCTGGCCCACGCCTCCTACGCCTTCAACAGCTTCTACCAGCGCAAGGTTATGGCCCCCGGCAGCTGCGACTTCGCCGGCACCGGCACCGTCGCCGCCTCCGACCCAAGTCCGTCCTCCCTTCCTCCCTCCCTCTCTTTTTCTTCTTTCCCTCAAAAGTTAAAATAAACACGGCTCATCTTCTTTCGAATCAGTGTTTGATTAGTGTGTTGGGGTGCTTGATTGGTGCAATGCGCAGGTTACGGATCGTGCGTGTATCCATCGTCTCTGAGGTATGTTTGGCTCTCTCTCTCTCTCTCTCTCTGTGTTCATCATCTTCTGCATTTTCACAGTAGCAGCGCGTACGTTAAGGAGCGCGTGTAGTTGCTTGTTTTCCTTTCACTTTTTCTTTGCCGGGGGCACTGTTATATCCTTCAGTGGCTTAGAAATGGGAGGAGGGTAAGTACGAGGATGGAGAAGGGGCTTGCTCGGATTCAGATAGAGCAAAACCTAATTCAAGTCATTGGACGTTACAGTAGTTCGCAGGCGATTCTACACACGTGTCGTCGTGCATGAATGGCGTTCTTGGGTGATGATGGCCCTCATGCATGATATCATATTTCGCTTGTTTTCAACGCAGTTCTTGGGTTTTTGAGAATACTGGGGTCTAGATTATCGCTTTTATTATGTCATATTATATAAATATATATAAGTGAGTTCGTATATATGATTGTTTCATATGAAATCGAAAAGATAATAATAAGGTCTTTACTTAATGAAGGGGACCGATTATTTAAGGGTCGGTTTAGGGCTAGATCTTGGGGGGGTGGTGAGGGTTTGTCAGACCACCGACTTGTACTGTTTTTTCAGGATCGATGTTTGCTTTGCGTCTTCTTTCAGTTTCTCAGTTTCTTTTTCTCTTCCTTTGGTGCGTTTATCGAGATCATCATGTGTGATCTCTCTTTTTCCTTCTTTTCATCTTGCATCGACTTGTCCAATTTCAAAGTCGGTGTTCAGTTGCATTCCCCACACGACAGCTCTCTCCTCTCTCTGAAAATGACTAGCAGTGTACTCCTGCCAAGTGCCATCCCTCAACCTGATAATCTTTAACCAAGAAGAAAGAAAAAGAAAAAAAAGAAAATCCATCAATAATCCATGTGAAATCATTCTGTATTGTGGGAATTAACGGCTGTTTTAGGTCATTGAACCGGTTGTGTTCATGTGTTTCGAAAGCTGGAAAGGTATTTTGGCGTGTATATTTGAGGTGGGATATTACCCTACCTTGCTGTTTTCAAAATATTTTGAAATTACCTATTTAATAAATTTGCAATGGCAGGAGTATAACATTCATCACTAATAACTTCAATAGAAGGTGGATTTGCTTTTCATAAATGAATATCTGAACAGAAGTACGAGAGAAAATGAAATATTTGTGATCAACCAGAGAACGATATTTGAAATAAGAGAGTGACTGTAATCAATTTTGTTTGTTAAATGGCACAATATGTGCTAGATTGGAAGCAAGCACTTAATACTTTTAGTTTTGATAATCTATGGTTATTGTAATGAAATACAAAATGAATTTCTATTTCTAGCTCTCGTGGGTATTTTGTTCTTATGAGTTGAAGGAAGTGAGCAATATCGACTTTTACGACATGTTTAGCAATGAGTATACCCTTTAACTTTTTGACTTCCTATTAGGGGATGCGGAATAAGAGGGACAAACCCCATTTTTAGCTTTAAAAAATAGTCATGGTTATCGATGATTCACCTTCGCTAATATTATCACATCATCTAGTTAAGATTTGTTATGCCACAGCTAGTTCGGATATGTTGTTCCACTTGTTTAGGTCGTAAAGACTGTTATATTTTGGTAAAAAGTTTAGGATTTTCGTTTAGGAATATTCTGCGCACTTATTAGATAACTAAATTAACATTTATCTAAGAAAATAATTTTTTTGCAAGTGCTATTCAAGCAGTATATGTTATAGATCCCACCCATTTCTTTTCTTCTTTTTCCTCCTCTAAATTCTTAAAAGGAGAGAGAGAGAGAGAGAGACTCTCGTAAAAATACAAGTTTTTACATGGTGAGCTGAGGACAGTCTTCTCTTTGAAGTTGGAAAATTACGATTAACGATGCTCTTTTGCTGAGTAATAACGTGACATGTGGGCCCCGAGACACCTGGGGTCCAGTCAAATTCTTTGACCAGCTGACGTGGATTTCCATGTCCAATGTACCTCCTCGTCGAATGTCGAAATTTTGTTTGGCTTTTTCCCAAGTGTGATGTTCAAGGTCCGGCTTTGAGGTTTGTCCTCCCATTTTTCCAAAGAGCTTTTACACCAATATGCAGTTGATTTTTTTTTTTTTTAACAAACTTTGCGTAAAGTATATGATTTGAGTAAATTCATATGTTTTTTTCTTAAGTCTAGACTTATATTTACTCAGCTGTTTTTTATTGTGTGTATTGTCCGACTAGTTAACAACATTCATCATCGTTAAGGTGACTGAAGAAGAGTAAGATAACTTATTGAGGCAACTTCCAATACTTAAAAAAGGCACGTTTTTTTCGAGAGATCTACATGCATCGGGTGGGGAAGCTTATTACAGCTTTGGAATATATTTAACGTGCCTTCACAAGCCATCTTAATACGCATGTTCTTATAAATTCATGCAAAGAGTTCATTGCTTTGTAAGATACATTTACGGAAAATTTTTCATGGTCGACGTCAAAATCGAATTGTACTTATAGTTACTAGATATGAAAAGGGAGTTGTGAATCTGAGTGAATAAGCAATTGGATAGAAAGACCAAGAGTATTAGGAAAAGGGCATGACATTCTCTTTGCAGGTGGTCCTATCTCTCACTTTGAACCCCAGTTGCTCAAAAAATTAAAAAGAGAAGAAGAAATAAAATATATAATATCTGAAAGAGGCATCTTGCAGAAGTGGAATGACTTCACTGGGAAGCTTTGCTTTGCTTTTATTCTTCTGACCTCAAAGCTTTAGTGTGTCCTCAAGATTCAAATAGGAAAAGAAACTTCAATAGGACAAGTCACTCAACATTAGGGTTTGATGACTTTCAGTACACCTCTTAATCATTGCATATCTAACATTTCCAATGCATTCTTATCACAAGTTCATCTTCATCTGCTGTGTGCAAATTGCATGGCATATCTTTCAAAAGAAAAGAAAATTCTTGCTGAGGGAATTTTGGTTGATTCTCAATTTCTCTCCCCTTTGGAAAAATCTCCAGCACAGCAGGAGGGACCACAAGCACCACGCCGTCCACCACTTTCCCGACGTCACCGACCACTCTTGTGCCGAACGCACCGACAATACCCATCTTTTCTCCTCCCACGACCTACGGCGGCACAGTAGGGGGAGTGCCGTATGCGGGAGGGACTCCTTCCATCACCGCGAAACCGTTGGAAGCTTCCTGGCGATGCTCGGCCTTGGCAGGCTTGGCAATCTTTTGTATTTGGCTAATTTTATGAGCTTGAGTTAGCATATATTGTTGGTAATGCTTCAGTTTTGGTAGAAAAATGGGGACCCTCTCACTCGATAATTTGAGCACTCCACACGAAGGGTCCGCCAAATGATATAATAATTTTTTGGGCACGGCTGCTCGGAATTAGGGTAGCTAAGACAATCTTCAATGTGGTTTATCTTTTGTAGGTCTATGAAAAATTCCATTCTAAAGGCTAATTGATATGACATATTGTGGATTCTTTTCATTATATTCCTTTTTAAAGTTCATTCCATGAGTCCCTGAGCAATTGCGATCCTTCTCGCAAGGGCCACGCGAGCAGTCGCACCAACGCCCCCTAGCGTTCTCTCTTTCTTGATGATTTTGGATAAGGACTTTTTTCTTATTAGGTCTTTTTTTCCCCTTTCCCTTAGTTTTTAAAGCTTTTCGTATCATTGCCACTATTTTAAGAAAATCATTGAAAATGCCTCATCGATGTATTCTATCAATCAGATTGAATGGAGTCTACTGAAAATCCTTGATCGCATTAATTAGACAAGTTTTAGAACTCGATTGGGCTTTTTTCAAATTTTAATATTTAATTGTACTTTTATAAATTTAAAGGCTTTTGACGTCCTTATCTCTTAAAAAAATTAATATCAACTTGTCGGAAAAATTTGTTCCAAAGTTTCTTCCTGTTGGATCAAAGCCTCATGCAAACAGATCAATAGATATGGGTGTCAAAAAAGCCCACCCTAGCCCTAAAATTAAAGGTTTTTTGGGGTTAGGCCTTCGTTTTCTTCGAGTAGTGATAAGATCGGGATAGGGTTAGCCTAGGCTGACGGGGGCTTTTTTGACATCACCATGTACAGAGTAGCTTATAAATTTCTGATTTTACCCATTCAGTGGAATCAATTTATGATATTTGAGTTTGACTCAACCTAGGCCAACCAGGTCTCTCGTGTTATACGATATTCAAATCTCAGATAAAATGAGTCGGATCGAGTTGGGTCAATCATGCCCCTATTGAGTTTTGGGTCAAGTCGGGGTATCATGAAAACCCAGCCCCACCCGATCCATGACACCCTTACCAACAGACATTGGTCTAAGTTCATTAAGCAAATCAACAAGGGAAATTTTGCAATTTTCAATACGCTCATGCAATCAATGTCCTCGGGGTTGAAATGTTCCACATCAAATAAAATGCTACCGCTTTTTTCACTTCCTTACAATGAAAGTAGCAACAAAAACTATCGTAAAATCTCTCTTTTCGGTTTATAAATGAAAAATAAAAATAAAAATTGGAACTGTGGAAAATAAGCGTGGACATAGTTGCACCAGGAACTAAGGATCAGCAGAATATCTCAATTAGTTGGACATCGTTACAGAGAGTGTGGTGCAATCTTCATCATGATTCACATTCAATGATAGCATTACCAAAAGCATAAAAAGATCCACATAATGAAGTTGCGCAAAACAAAGCATTGGCCAGAAGAATTCTAACAAGCAGATCAAGAAGGCATTTTTGCTGTCATCTGTCCCAGATTAAGTTTACATATGAACATGTACCGAGTTTCATGGTATACACAATACTGGTTGTTTCATTGCAGAAAGAAGTCTTTTAGCACTGCTGCTGTCTTCCGCCTCCCGACTGATGGACGAAGGCGCAGATTTCGGCACCATCCTCAAATCCCAACTGCAGGTTACGACAAAATATATCATGCATTCCAAGCACGGCTTCTGCTAAGTTATGTCCCCGAGAAAACAGTTACCGATCAAGTAGCGATAACTACCTAGTTGCTATTTTGTTTTGTAGAAGATGATACGAGAATTGTTGATACTTACTGCTTGAGGGGTTTGATTGCCGGTAATCCGATTGCCTTCGTAGAGGAACTGCACAGTCTGCACATCCAGTTGTCGCCTTTCACAGTAGATGTTGAACAGCTTAGATAGCCTCACTGTCTCGTTGATTTTGAAGTAAAGGATGCGATCGTCCTGCAGGTCGAATAAGATGCCTTGAGTGCAGAAACAGACAACACATCAAAGTGAAATACTGGACATGCAGCATATGTGAAGAATGGATGTGATGTTCCTATCCACCACCACCCTTCTTAATTCCCTTTGTAATTGATTCTACTTCGAGGACCTTCATACAGTTTTCTCCTTCCTGCATCTGTCACTTTGATACAAGAGACCGATCGTGAAATTAAGCACATGGATCGCTATTACTACTACACTCACGACATTGACCTGCATGAGTTAAAGGAAGGATCAGAGACGAACCAGCAGTCAGCATGATACACCGAATTCGCAATGCGCGAGCTGATGAGCATCAACTCAGCAGGACAAATGGTCGATAATATGACGTCTCATAAAATGTTTTAAAACGCAAAAGTCACCACTTTAAACTCTTTCTTTTCTTCGACCGAAAAAACAAAAACTTTCTTTTCCATTTTAGGGCATTCTGAGTTTTTGCCAAAGGATGCCACATTGATGGAAACCCAGCGAACTCTGTCCCCTCATCCTCTATTACTCCTAAAATTTGTGTTTAAACAACTCTAGCTGCACAAAACAATGGTATGATCTGCATGTGTCCTGGCTAGTCAGAACAACAACTGAAATTTCCACTATTACTTGCAATAAAAATGGGATCTTTAGCTGAGCTAACCTGAAGAAGCAGAACAACAAACAGACCCAGACACATACAAGACATACAGTACCCAGAAAGTGAAACCTTTGATGAAATCAAGCTAACCCACTGAAGCAACATCATCACACCATCACAGCCCTGTGCATATATTAAAGATACACAAACCCAGAAAGTAAAAGACACTAGAAAAGAAGAAGAAGTCATACCTGGCCCCGGACCCGGACGTCTATTCTTTCCGTTCCAATGCTGGTCATCTTCGAGCAGGCGAGAGAGATTTTTGAACGAGAGAAAAAGAAGAGGAAAATGGCTTGTGATTTCCAACTTCTTTGTTTTGCTTGAAAATGTAAGAGAAGAAGATGAAGTGGGAAGAACGGGAGTTTCAGCCTCGCTTTCTGTACGGTTGACAGAGAGAAAGAGAGAGAGAGAGAAAAGAATATGGAGAGACATTGAATAATGGGTCAGAGATGGAGAGAGAAAAGGATATGGAGAGATGAGGAGATCAAAAATGGGTAGCGTAGCAGGCTGGCTAGCAGAGCTTGCACCTTGCAGGGCAATAAAGGCAGATTTTGACGAGAGCGATGCGACCCGATGGTGAAATGGCGTCAGGGATTATGGACATAAGCAAGCAAGTATCATTTATTAACACTGTCCTGAGGGAGCCGAAAGCATTGAGGGAGTTTTGCTAAGACGAGATAACTGGACTTTGACCAGTAATCGGAGTCATTTTCGTACGGCGGGATTCTTCTTGCTTTTATGTGGGACGGGAGGGACCCCAGATTCTGCCTTTGCATGCACTTTTGTACTACGTTTCTGGCCCCCAAACGAAAAATGTAAACTAAAGTTTTTCAAAAAAATTACGAATAAGAATTTGAAGTTTCTCGTTTCCTAGAAAAATGGTCTAGAGTGACCATAATAGTCCCGAAATGATCCTAATGGTTTCGAATAAGAATCTAGCTCGTGGACAGACGAAAGATTCTGATCAATCCAAAATATTTTCATCTAAATATAATTTAAACTAAAATTAAATTAGATTAATTTAAAAAAAAAAAAAGAAAAAACAAAGGCAGGAGGGCCTCCTCACTTGTGGCCACTGCTCCATTGCTAGCGGGTGGCGGCAATGGGCAATGGGGTTGCTGAGGCTTGGGCGAGGGTCAGCGACTCTCGTTAATCAAAGGTGAGGGCCTGCCGCTTAGGTTGCGGGCTAGGCGAGGGCCAATTGCTGTCGCCTCATTAATAGCCGCCGCCCCACTAGCAATGGGTTGATAGCCACAAACGTAAGGCCTTGTATGTTTTTTTGTGAGTTTGGAAAGAACAAATAGAAAAAAAGAAAGAAATCTTAAAAATTTAAAGGACAAAATTCTCATTCACTCAACAATGAGTTCAAACTTTTATTTGAAAAGATAAGAATACTTCATACTCTTATTTAAAATAATATCTTTATTTAAGAAAATGAGAACATTTTAAATTCTTATTTAAAATTCTCTCAAATTTTCCTATGCATTTGTCATGGCTTGATCATTTGGGATTGAGGCCGTGTGGCGTTTTAGACTTTTGTGGATTGATTGGGATTATTGGAGCACCTAAACCAAGCCTTCGTCGGATAAATCAATTACTCAAGTTCACTCAAATTGTAGAGAGAGTTCCTAGAGAAAGAAGGAATGTAATTTTGATTATAAAATGGTTAGATAATTATAATGAGGGAGGACACTCCTTACATTAATGGCCCTTGGATTATAGCCACTGATCGTTTGGTGAATGAGATCGTGCTTTTCAACCTACCTCCTCCTATTGACATTTATGTCAAGAAAGTTCTAGATCCTCGGCGCAATTACCATCTCATCCATTCTTGGAAACATTTCGGAATCTCTTGGGCGAGTTGGGGTGGTCTTCTTCAATCAATGCACGGTCATTTGGTCGCGGGAACTTTGTGACCGTGACACATTCATCGCATTCTTAACAAATGAGATCTGCCTAATGCATATGCTGCCCGATTGGTCAGGTACATTAAATGATTCACAAAAGGGAAGGTGAACAGATTTTCGTGGAGATCGGTACTGCATTTTATCATTTTATGGTGCATTGGTTAGAACGCAACCGGGCGGTGTTCGATCCGCGGCAAGCTGTCGGACTTGAATCGGCACTTGCTTCTCGGATCCCACTAGCGATGCATGCTAACTCTATGGCTTTTTCAAAACGTTTCGCGTTGTTCCGGTGCTAGAATTGGAGTCGCTTCCTGGCCAGCACCTTCTTTATTAGCAGCTTTTGTTACACTTGCTGCCAAGTATGACGTCCTACCAAGTGGTCCCTTCGAGACCATTCCTAATGGGCTCGATCAAACTCTCGTGGATGGCCACGTCTAAGTCAAAAGATTTGGCAAGAGCGAAAGTGAAGCAATTACTAAAATTGATGAATTTTACAGGATCGTATGTTCTTCTGAATTTGGTGGGGATACCTTCATTGGAACAGTTTTCAAAACAACGAGTTTTAAATATATACATTTTCGTTTAATATTTATTAAGTTTATCTTGTGGATGAATTTCATATTCATGACCCATCGAAACCCATTTTGCATCTTGGGCAATGGCACTATTTAACGCAAAAACGAGACATTTTGATCTTTTTTTGTTTCCACCCATCTACATTCATCTTTCTAGCCCAAGGAACAGTCATAAAATGCCAGTCATTTGGTAAACAATGGGATGCCGAAGAGAAAGTGACCAGCAAAAGAAGATGATAAACCGTTACAAAAAATTCCAAAATTCCAATTTTCATGCCGTGTCTTTCCACCGGGTGGAAACGATCGCACTGGAAAAGCTTGCGTATGGTCACCCATCGGCAGGAAAATATTGGGACAGGGGCGAGGTTTGAAATTCAAACCCTCAACCATGACCCCAAACAGCATCCAGAAGAAGGAACAATCCCATCTGCAAACACCCGAGCCATGTTTGGCCATATATCTTCTGCTTCTATCAACTTATCTCATTCTCCAATTTTGATAGAATTTCGTCGAACCCAGTGAAAGCTAGGTTGATTCGAAACAGTCCATCACACTCACAAAAGACATTTGATAAACTGGCCTAAAAACTCAAATGCCTACTTTATTAGCTAATGAAATTCATATAACTACACATTAACAACACTGCTCCAGGAGAAAAGCCAATATTGATTAACGACCTGTAAATGTCGTAGTCAAGTTAGACTGATTATAGGATCACTATCGCATATGAAAACTGTAATTACATTGTACTGATTAAGCAAAAAAGGAAGTACGGCGTGAGATCTCTTGCACTGCACTTTCCAAATTGTAAAATTATATCACATATGCTATGTACCAAAAGAGGAGTGAGAGAACCAAAAGACAACAAGATTGCAACTACTGAAGTGGAAATAGCAGCATCAGCAATTGCAAATTGATCTAAAATCATGTAGGTGATACCACTTACCACAAAGCCAAAATGACTGATTTCAAAACGTACATAATTCACCTAGAACCAGACAAAAAATCTAGTTCGCAAATCAAATTAATAAATATCCCAAACTATTGCATGACTATCCAGTTGCCCTCTACAGAAGACTAGAAGGGAGTAAAGAATGATGATTTTGTTGTCAGTACTGCCAAACCATACACTACCAGGCGACCTCCGGCTTTGAGACCATAACTGATTTATCTTTCACTGCGTCTTTGGCTTTTGAATCTTTACATATGGGAGAACTCCCAAAAAGCGAACAACTTTTGGATTCCATCCCAGTTGCTTGGCCCGACAGAACATCAGGAAAGCGTTTGCATAATAGGAACTGAACCCCATTAACATGTGCCACAAAGCATGACCTTGGGGATTAATATACCACTGAGAGATTTTCTTGCATAACAGACGATCAAAGAGCCAACATAGACTGCCAAGAGATACGGTTGCAACATATAACTTCAAAAGACGCTTTGCGGTGACATCTTCTGTGTGGATGTAGTACTTGTACATCCTAGGGATACAAAGGAGGCAGAGTATTGCATAATGTATTTTAAAGCCAATTCCAAAGCGTACTAGTGAATGGAGGATGGCAAATGCAGCACCATAAAGAAACAGAAAGGTTGGCATTGTACTCCGGTAGTGCCAATCTGGTGAATGAAGAACATAGATGTAGAGAAGAATCTCCCATACCATAGGCGTTTCATCTCCTTGATGTGTACTGCGTGAAACAAAATTACTTTCCAGTTAGATAACCTTAGCAATTAAATGGAGTATTTAAAGAATCGAAAACACAAATTGAAGTTAGTTTAAGGGAATAAAAGTCACTCAGGTATGATTTGAGAAATCATAGGAAAAGAATGATTCATCACTCTAAACCTATTTTGACCAAAATTAACTCAGGCACATAACTCCAAATCACAATAAGATTAAATTCAGTCAAAGATCCCCTGGTCCATGGAATCACATATCTCCCATCCTGTTTTACTTCATAGATACAAAGCTAGCACCACCTCAATATGATCATCCAGCAAAGGATGTTTTACTTCATAGATACAAGCTAGCGCCCCCTCAATATGATCATCCAGCAAAGGATGAATCCTTCTCACAAATAGAAGTAGTTCTGTATTTGTCTACTGCAGTTTGTGATGTGCGTAGTGTCATGTGGGCAGATAGGCGCCTATTGTGAGTCAGGTCTCAATGTTTTATAACCAATGAATACTGAAGTTGCCTTTTACTCAGTGGTAAGAAAAAATTCCACCCCACATGAATGGAAAAATAGACTTATTCCAGAAAATGATAAATATCAGATGGACCATCAACACCTATATTATAACAAAATATCAAATACAGCCAGCCTAATTATTGTGGAAAGTGATCTTTCCGATTTATAGTAGAGATGGCTTGTGTGAACTAAGATTTCAATAGCCTAAAGACTATGTCAATCCCATATCTCTAATTGCCAGCTTTATCGTCTCCTTTCAATTGGACATTCACACTGCAACACTTGAATCCAACTGCAGCTTCCTTCTTAAGTGAAATTTCAAGGATGATCATGCTAACCCTAAGCATAGATGCACTATTTTGAAAAAACAATGATTCACAAGTGAAAAGTCATCGCAGACAGAAATTTGCCAGGTAGGTGCAATTCCAACATACCTTTTTGCCAGTTTCTCATTATCAGGGCAAACAATGCAATTTTCTTTATCTATTTTGGGCCAATGTTTCCTCACTCGGTGAACAACAAAGAAAATACTTATATATATATTATATCTGACTGAAGTAAGTTCTCATTTTTTCCAAGATGTAAGGAGAGTTGAAAGTTCCATAAACAACAGACTGCACAAATACATCTGATCTCATCGAGGCCCTCCATGTGCTTCAACGCAGCAATGAGGACCATGGCGAGGCGCGACAGCTTCTCTTGCTCGTGTCTATTGTATGTTGTGACCCTCAATGAGCTTTGATGAGCAGGCCGCACTTCACCCCACTGGTGAGGGAGGTAATAGAAAAATTGATGAGGTTCCACTGCAAAAAGGTCAAGTTCTGGTAGGCGAGGAGGAACAGCTGTGGTAGGCGGAGAGAGAGGGGCCTAATGTGACTCTCTTAAAAGAGGATTGGGCGGGAGAGAAGGAGGTGGAACACCAGCTGCTAATCAGAGCTGGTTGACATTACCTGTTGGAAGGATCGTGAGTTATGGACAGCTTTTGCTGGATCACTTCCATCAGTTTGTATGCAGCTGATTTATGACAGCGAGTGTTACTCAACATTTGAACTCGCAGATGGTTAACAAACTAGAAAATGCGTGGACATTACATATACACATACATTCAGCATGATTTCAACAACTAATTAAAGAGGAACTAAGCAAGAGACAGCATTTTCGGGACATATTGAGAGAAGTACTTACACTTGTTGTAGTGTGGCATGGTAAAGCATGCTACCGATGGCAAGTATTATATTTGATATGTCGAGGACACTGAATCTCTTCTCAAAGTGTTGCCTCAAGGCATTTACCAGGCCAATAAGTGCCAAAAGTATGCCAGGTATGTTTGATACCGTGTTGAATAATTCCGCTATATATGAAGAGTGGACATAATTTTTCTCACACCAGTCAATGGATGTAACAGGACCCCAGAAACTTGATAATCCATCTTCCATTCTTCAACAAGCCTTTGTTAATGCTACTAGGTTCTTGATGCCTGCATCCATTGCCTAAAAGAGGTAAGATGAAAAGCTTAACAGTCAAACATAGAAGCGAACAACAGAATATGTTCAACTAAAAGCAGAATCATGCCCAACGACATAAGTTGAAAGTCAACTCAACAAAAGAAGTAAAGTCACCAGATGGACAGAGTGACAAAAGGAAAAGAAATCGACAAAGGGAACTGGACTAGAGCCTTAAGTAAAGTCTCCTAATTAAATGAGAACCATGAATTGAATACTAAAATTATGAGTGCCAAATCGTGAACCAAACAGTAGAATTCCATTAAGTACCTTAAAAGATGTTGAGAGATAAACACATGTGGAGTGATATATCATGTGCTCTCACCACTAATGGTATACTTAGTCCATGGCGATGCAGGCACACTTTGCCATGTAAATGATCGCCAGTGGTAAATTAAATATCGAAATCATTAATTTATTCAAAGTTCACCCTAAAGTGACATATGAATGATACATCCAAACGATATAAATGCATTTTACTAATCAAACAAGTCGGCCTAGATTCCCATCTTTTTCCAAATAGAAAAGCAGCACCCACCATATGGTCACAGATGTATTTTAGATATGTTCACTTGATTTAAAGCTACCAGATACCTCTGAGTTTAGACAAATTACATGAAACAGTCTATTTACCATAAATAAGGTTTGTGACTTCAATCTATGAAAGTGAATTACAGTATCTGCTGTCACAATGTCAATTTATGAGAGAGAGAGTGAATAAAGTAAGATCCCGCACATAGCACGAGCAATACTGCTTGTTACTAGCAAAAATCAAGATTGATATAGAAGAAGATCTCTAATCCAAGTGGATCTCTAATCCAAGTGCCCTCTTAAGCTTACTTTCCCTTTTCTTCAACGCGGTGGTCGTTCACATAAAACACTATCAAAGACCATTGCTTATCGGGACATAATTGAATGAGAAGTTCACCATCCATCAAAGAAAAGCCAAGTTCATCAATCCATACGCGGTACCCACGATTACCATCAACGGGATTCGACCAAATTTCATTGAAAAAACTGAACTTGAATCCGCCACAAACAAGGATACGAAAGCACACATCAATCAGTACACCAGCGGCTCAGCCCTCGAACCCGAATTGTTCACGCGCAGTCCAGTCAAAGCAAAAGCACGACCATAACGATCTACGTTTCGCAGATCTAGTCCAGCAGGAGCAAAACAGAGGGCCACGATTCGGCGCCCCTTTCCCCCAACACAGAAGTTGGGCAGGACATCAGAAAGCACGACCATAACGATCCCCGCACTGGAAAATAACCGCGACCCAGCAACGGTCGCGGGAGATAAAAGTCAGGGGCGACGGGCATTACCTATGACCCTCCAAATTTCTCGACGATGCAGGGCAGCCACGCCTGCTCCCGGCGGCTCCACACGAACCCAACAGCAATCTCTCTCTATGGGTTGAGGAGATTCGGAGACAGAACGAGGGGGAGAGAGAGAGAGAAAAGACAAGAAAGGGAAGGTTTCTTTTCTCTCTTTTCTACCATATTTGAAAATTAATCTTAAGCCTAAAATTAAAAAAATGTTTACTCTATTTTCGCTCACTTATTAGCTTCGCATTGAATTAACTACATTATTTATCTTGTAAGAAAAAAATTAAAAAAATGTTTACTCTATTTTCGCTCACTTATTGGTTTCACATTGAATTAACTATATTATTTCTTCCGCAGGCTCATACTTGACTTAAAAAATTGTTTTTTATCTTTTTCTTTTTTGTTAATTTTTTCGATAAGGAAGCAACGCTATTTTCACCCGTATACAACTAAATCCATCTTATTCAGGTTCTATCATTCGATTGTAATTTAAATTGGTGATCCTAAATTTGCTTACTTTTCTTTTTATAATAATCCTATATCTATACAGGATCTACTTACCTTAAATAAGAATTTCATATGTTTAGTTTTTGGTTTATTGTAGATTTTCCATGTATTTTAAAGGCGGCATCATCATCATCATTATTATGGCATATTGCTTCTATAAAATTTGCTTTGTCGAAAGAAATTTCCAAGAAATCCACATCTTTTCTATGCTATCAATCAAACTTATGAATGATGTAAAAAAAAAAATCAAACTTATGAATAAATTATTAAGTAGATGAAACTTAATTAAATCAAAATATTGCAAAGTAAGACTTTTTTTTAAATGCCAGTGAAATATTATTATTTTGAGTTGACAAAAATTAATATTATATTGTTTACCAAAAAAAATATCAGGACATCTCATTGTGCATAATGATTTTAGTTTATTCCTAGAAATCTATCTAAGGTCTTACATGCTCTATATAAAAATATCTCAAGGAAAAAAGTTATTTTAATAGTAAATATGAGACTTAAGATATATTTTAGACTAATGAAATTAATTAAAAAATTCCAAAAAAAAAGTAACCTTTTGAAATAAGAGGGACAGAAAATAAATAAGTTGTTATAAGATCATTGATGAAGAAGAGTTTTTTTAGTTGTATACTATATCAAGAATGTGATTTTTCCTTACTATTAGCAGGATAACTTTACACGAAGCTCGTCAAAAATTATAAGAATGTTCAAGAATACACTTTTCTTTAATATGCTAAAAAATAAAATAGGAGAATTGTTTAATTATGGTAACTATCATAAATATAAAATAAAAAAATAGAAAAAAGAAGGACTAGGGCCATCACTTTAAACTGCAATTGAAAGATTAAGGTGGTTTTATCTTTTTAGTATAAATAAGGTGAATTTAGTCAATAAGGGAGTGAGAATAGCGCCACACAACAATAAAAACATCAAAAACCTAAAACTATAACCATCGCCATATATTTATCATATTTTTTTTTTGTGACTTTTTCTCCAGAGTTTATTTTGTCTATTTAGTCATAATAAGTATTTGATTAATTATAGACAAATACAAGACGATTTCTCACAATTGAATGTACAAAAATAATCTTCCCTGTAGAGATTGGTACTAGTTAGGATAGGAATTATCGGATTATCATTATCTAATAAAGGAATTTGGAATTCATCAGTTGTACTATTATTACTTCGGCTTTCCTCAGTTCTTATCTTTATCAGGAGTCACTCTTACTGCAGAAGACCGAATCCGTGTGGAAATAGAATTGAATGTCCAAGATTGAAGAAGCATCTCTCCATACCAACGCCTATAAATACAGTCTGACCCTCCATCGACGTCCATTCTAGTTCGTGTCTTCTGTAGTTTCATCGAGATGGCTGGCGGTTTCGGCATCGAAAGCAGCGGCGGCGGCGGCGGCGTCGCCAGGGATTATCCTGGGAAACTCACGGCTTACGTTCTCATCACATGCATCGCCGCCGCCATGGGCGGGTTGATATTCGGATACGACATCGGTATTTCGGGTAATGCTCTCGTCTCATTAGCCTTGTCTCTCCTCTGTCTTTCCGCGTTGGAACTTCAGAGTTTCTTGCCACTAAGATTCTCTCCTGTGATGTTATTCACTTAGGCGGCGTGACGTCCATGGCTCCCTTCCTGAAGAGGTTCTTCCCTTCCGTGTACCGGAAGGAGGCGTTGGACCGGTCGACGAACCAATACTGCAAGTTCGACAGCGTCAGGCTGACTTTGTTCACGTCGTCGCTCTACTTGGCGGCGCTCGCGGCTTCGTTCCTTGCATCCAAGGTGACGAGGAGGATGGGTCGGAGGTGGTCCATGTTGCTGGGTGGCACGATCTTCCTCTGCGGTGCTGTCATAAATGCCGCCGCTCAGAACATCGTTATGTTGATCTCTGGCCGGATTTTGCTCGGCGTCGGAGTCGGCTTTGCCACTCAGGTAAAACTCCTTGACTACTGCGCTATTTTTGTACCAAGTTTTCGTGATTCATCGTATCAATCATGGTTACATGTATATAGCCAGCACGTATGTTTTTTGCCCTTAAACGCATCGTTGTTCTTGCTGGCCTAGATTCGTTGTTACTTGAATTTTACAAGTTTTGCTTGTGAAAAGTTGACTAACCACTGAACTTCCTAGTAGATTACGTATATTAAGTTAATTTTAAAATTCCTATATTTTCTTAATAAAAACTAACTAATCTAGTTTTATTTTTTGGTTGAAAAAGAATAAGTCTAGCGAAATTATTGATTTTCTTGCTGATGTGAGAACGGAGTTGAGAGGTCTTAGTTTAACCATGCTTCATTTCAAGTCAACAGAGAAACGGTTTGAGCCGATTTTCTCGAAATCTCGATTAAAAGATTTGATGATAATACTTATAGATTTTCAGTTGCATTTTATTTTTTATATGGACTTTAATCGATACGATTGCGTAATTTGAATTATGAGCTATCCTTGAGATTGCAATGAAATCGACCTAACTCCACATGACGTGTAATTGAAATTCACAGTCTATACCTCTCTATGTGTCGGAGATGGCGCCATACAAGCACCGTGGCTCGCTCAATGTGCTCTTCCAGCTGTCCATAGCGGTGGGCATCCTGTGCGCAAACTTGGTCAACTACTTCACCCAAAAGATGGCCAACGGCCAAGGGTGGCGCCTGAGCCTCGGCGGCGCGGCGGTCCCCGCCCTCATCATCGGCATCTCGGCCTTCTTCCTCCCCAACACCCCCAACTCCATCCTTGAGATGGGCAATCCCACGAAGGCGCGTGAGATGCTCCGCCGCGTCCGGGGGGTCTCCGACTGCGAGGTGGAGGCCGAGTTCAACGACATTGTGGAGGCAAGCAAGGCGTCCGAGGCCGTGAAGGACCCGTGGAGGAACCTCGGCAAGAGGAAGTACCGGCCACACCTAATAATGTCAGTGCTCATCCCAATGTTTCAGCAACTTACCGGGATCAATGTGGTCATGTTCTACGCGCCAGTCCTGTTCATCACCATCGGGTTTGGGAACGATGCATCGCTTATGTCTTCGCTTATAACGGGCGGCGTCTTTGCGGTAGCGACGCTCATCTCCGTGTATGGAACTGATAAGTGGGGACGCCGCCGGCTCTTCTTATGGGGTGGAGGGTTGATGCTCATCTTTCAGGTACGGAAACATCTTGAGACACATTAAACTCTTTAACTATCCAACTATCCACTATTATGTCATCCGACCATGCATGGATCTTTGATTAAGTGTCTGTAAAGCCTGTTTAGACCATCGTGGATGGTGTCCGATGTTCCTTTATGAGCGTAGTCACGAATGTCTGATCCCTATGTTCTGTGAAAAGTTAAACCGCTCGTGATTTCACAGGTGGCGGTGGCGTCCCTGATCGGTTGGAAGTTCGGCGTGACGGGCCAAGTGGACAGCCTCCCTAGTTGGTACGCAATCGTCGTGGTGATATGCATCTGCATCTTCGCGTCTGCCTTCGCCTTCTCGTGGGGGCCGCTGGGGTGGCTGGTGCCGAGCGAGATATTCCCCCTGGAGATCCGGTCGGCTGCTCAGAGCATCGTGGTGTGCGTCAACATGTTCTTCACCTTCCTTATCGCGCAGATCTTCCTCGCCATGCTCTGCCACATGAAGTTCGGCCTCTTCATCTTCTTCGCCTTCTTCGTCGCCCTCATGACTGCCTTCATCTACTTCTTCTTGCCTGAGACGAGGAACATCCCGATCGAGGAGATGTCCCAAGTCTGGGAGGAACATTGGTACTGGAAGAAGTATGTGGTCGTAGATGGACCGCCGTTCGCCGAGAAAGTTTAGGCGCCTGATATTTCGCTAAAGTTTTAGGAAATAATCTGACTATACTTCTTCTAATTTTTGCAATTTCAATATGTTAGGTTTGATTAGGTTGTATGCTTTCCTGAAACCAGGGTTTGCATGCAGATTTTTGTCGTTGAGTAAGTACGACCGGTTTAGGTTTATTGATTCTTTTTTATGCACACTGAAAATAGTAACTTTAATATTCATTGGACAGTTTTGCGATTATTAATTCCCTTCTTCTTCGTAAATTTGTTCCTTGGCTCTATTGCTGATCATTATTAAAGGTATTATACTCGAGCTTGTGAAATTTATATAAATATATATTTAAATGCTTGACATCTATAAAATCTAGTATTTTTGTTAGATGAATATAATATTGGATCAATCAAGTAACCTTTTTCCTATGAGGATCACCTGAGCTCTGCACGTACTTGTACTTTTTTCACGGTTGAAGAATTAGATATTCTAAATTGATCAAATTAATTGAAAAATTCATTGTTCTTTTGTGAGTGCTCGAAGACTAAATAATCGGAGATATAACCATATTATGAATTTACATCATCCATTTGTCAACAAAGATGTTACGTTTGTAGTTTCACTGACCACGACCCTCAACTGGGGCAAAAAATAAAATAAGATTAGCTTTGAAAAGTAAAAGCCCAGTAATTTCTCATATTTACCCCAGTAGCCGTCGTAAGTGAACTAATTGCTTCTAATTATATTCAAATATTGCTCTAGGATATAATTACATATATAAACTAATTACCATTTACTCAAGAGAAAAATCTGAATAATAAATTTCAGGAAAAAAGCCACCAAAATCTTAAACTTTGCCCACTGCTGCCATTTATCTCATTTTTTTTTTTTTTACGATACCAAAAAATCTAAATTTATATCCTTATAACACATTTACCCTCTATCACAGTTTCCTCAAAGATCTGCGTTAAAAATCCTATGTGGCAGCTAACGTAGCATTATTAATGTTTATACAAAATAAGTTTGCCACACGAGCGCCCCATCATAAATAGATCAAAAAGAAAAAGGCAAAACTGATTTTTTTCTAAAAAAAAAGAAGAAATTGGAAAATAGAGGAAGGAGAGATTGAAAATGGTTGGGGTTGTTTAAGAGTGGCGTTTCCGTTCTGACTTAGCTGGCCATATGCGCTTATCCGTAAGGATTTTGTGAAATTTTTTAGGATTACTACAAATTGTTTTAAAAACTTAAGTTATTAAATGAATACATGATTTAATATTTAATTACTCTAATACTTCCCGTCACCCGTAGGCTTGACTTTGACCTAAGCCTAAAATGTGGAAATATATAATTGAAGAGACAAATAAGGGCGGCAAATAGGAATCTGGAAAGATTCGAACTCACGTCCAAAATCTCATAGATTAATTTTAGAATAGTTGGCAGTGATATCACAAAATCTCATAAACTTTATAAAGAAATCTCAATTTTTCGTGGTCTTTGAGCTCTGCCGCGGCTAAAAGGAGTCCTTGAATATCATCAAGCATATGAAGAAAAGGTATAAAATGAGGGAGGAAAGGAAAATTCCATAAAGTGAAGGACATGAGATCAATCACCATGAGTAATTGCATGTGAAGGAACTAAAAGCATACTGGAGATAACTCTCCCACCTCATGATCTGCTGCCATCGTCTGCTTCCCTTGAACATCTTCATCATGCTTTCTATCCACTTCATTTAGCTGCTCCTCACCAGGAAATCTCAGACAATACGGCGAATCTCTCAAGCGAATTCATTATTAAGATGCATGTGTAAGTGAATCGTATTAGAGAAATCATACATCGAAGATTTGGTATGATGTTGAGCAGTTAATATATCATAATTGACTCATAAGTCATTGGTTTAAGTTTTTGAGTGAATGTGGGTCTAACTGAATATATTAATAAACTCTTTTTTTAGTGATCTCCCTAGGTGTAGGTATCGAATTTCTGTTGTACGCTCCCCTCACTTTCAACGGCCATTTTATTTCCCCTATCCTTCGGCGACCGCACGATGGCCGTCGGCAGTGAAGTCGGAGTGGCAAATGGCCCTTAGACCCCCGCGACCATTTGCAATCTCGCTCTCCATTGGTCAGGAATTTTATTTTGTGTTTTTTATTTTTTTTTCATCCTTGTTCTAATGTGGCGCTCGTGTGGTGCCACTTTATCAATAAAAAAAATGAGCAATGCCACGTCACCTGCCATATTTGACGGAACTGTGATGTAGGGATTTTTGACATCAAGAAAAAATTTAGGATAGTGGACATAGTTCGGGATTTTTTGTTGTTTTTTCTTTAAATTTTGTTGTTGTTTATTTACTTTTAATAAGTATTTGATTAATTATAAATATATATGTCACAAAAGGAGATAAAGCAGAAAAAAGGATTCTGGAATCATAGGAGGAATTCTATAGAGGAAGAAATTGTATGCCTCTATTACATTGTAATCTCTGTACAAGATTGTATTTAATTACAAGAGAGAAATTAATAAAAGGAAAGTAAATATTTTCTAATCTTTCTAATTCTAAAATAAACACGATTTCCTATCAATTTACAATTGATACAAATCTGCTAAATCATATCTTCCAATAATATACAAGACGATTTCTTTCAATTAACTATAAAATAATATTCCCTGTAGATATTGGCAGTAGTTAGGATAAGGATTCTCGGATTATCACTATCTAATGAGGATATTGGAATTCATCAGTTGTGTTATCCCTACGGCTTTCCTCAGTTCAAATCTTTATTAAGAGAAACGTCTCCAGACCAACGCATGTAAATACAGTTCCAGTCTACGTTTGTGTCTGTTGTAGTTTCACCGAGATGGCTGCTGGTTTCGGCATCGAAAGCGGCGGCGTCGCGGTCGCCGGCAAGCATTATCCCGGGAAAGTCACGGCTTACGTTCTCATCACATGCGTCGCCGCCGCCATGGGCGGGTTGATGTTCGGATCGCCGGCAATGCATTATCCCGGTTCGCGTCGAAAGTCACGGCTTACGTTCTCATCACATGCGTCGCCGCCGCCATGGGCGGGTTGATGTTCGGATACCACATTACCGCCGCAGAGGTGGTCGATGTTGCTGGGCGGCGTGATCTTCCTCTGGGGCGCTCTGATAAATGCCGCCGCTTGGGACTTCGATATGTTTAAGGTTGGCCGGAATCTGCTCGGCATCGGACTCGGCTTTGTCACTCAAGTAAAACCCCTTGATTACTGCACTATTTCTTTCTTTTTTACCAAGTTTTCGTTATTCATCGTATCATGGTTTGCCCTTGAACGCATCATTGTTCTTGCGGACCTAGATTCGTTGTTACTTGTTTGCTTATGGTAAGATGACTGATTACTAGACTCCCTGCTAGATCTCTCTCATTAGGCCATCCCAAATCCTATATTTAGTGTATTAGGTTAATTTAAAATTCATAAATTTTCCTAATAGAAAAGAAGCAATGTAGTTAAATTATCGACTTTCTTGCTGCATGCGAAGTTGAGAGTTTTAACAATGCTTCCTTTCAAGACAAGACTGGTCGACAAAGTAACGGTTTAAGCCGATTTTCAATGGCTTTTGATTATTTATATGGACTTTAATCCACCGTGATTGCATAATTGGAATTATGAGTTATGTTTGAGATTGCAATGAAATGGACCTAACTCAACACGACGTGTAAATAAAATTCATAGTCCGTGCCGCTCTATCTGTCGGAGATGGCACCATACAAGCACCGTGGCTCGCTCAACGCGCTCTTCCAGCTGTCCATCCCAGTAGGCATCCTGTGCGCAAACGTGGTCAGCCACTTCACCCAAAAGATGGCGAACGGCGAAGGTTGGCGTGTGAGCCTCGGCGGTGCGGCGGTCCCTGCCCTCATCATCGGCATCTCGGCCTTCTTCCTCCCCAACACCCCTAACTCCATCCTTGAGATGGGCAATCCCACGGAGGCACGGGAGATGCTCCGCCGCATCCGGGGGGTCTCTGACCGCGAGGTGGAGGCCGAGTTTAACGACATCCGGGAGGCAAGCAAAGCGTCCAAGGCCATGGAGTATCCGTGGCTCAACCTCAGCAGGAGGAAGTACCGGCCACACCTGATCATGTCGTTGCTCATACCAATGTTTCAGCAGCTTACCGGGATCAACGTGGTCATGTTCTATGCGCCAGTCCTGTTCATCATCATCGGGTTCGGGAACGATGCATCGCTTATGTCCGCGCTTATAACCGGCGTCATCAACGTGGTAGCAACACTCATCTCCGTATATGGAACTGATAAGTGGGGACGCCGCCGGCTTTTCTTCTGGGGTGGAGGGCTGATGCTCATCTTTCAGGTATGGAAACATCTTTACCCTAAATCTTCAACCATCCACTCCCTATTGTCTCATCCGACCATATTTCGATCTTTGATTAAGTGTCGGTAAAACCTGTTTGGACCATTGCGGATGGTGTTTGATGTTTATGTCTGATCCCTATATTTGCGAAAAATTTAACTGCTTGTGATTCCACAGGTGGCGTTGGCGTCCCCGATCGGCCGGAAGTTTGGCGTGACGGGCCAAGCGGACAACCTCCCCAGTTGGTATGCAATCGTCGTGGTGATATGCATCTGCATCTTCGTGTCTGCCTTCGCCTTCTCATGGGGGCTGCTGGGGTGGCTGGTGCCGAGCGAGATATTCCCCCTGGAGATCCGGTCGGCTGCTCAGAGCATCGTGGTGTGCGTCAACATGTTCTTCACCTTCCTTATCGTGCAAATCTTCCCCACCATGTTCTGTCACATGAAGTTTGGCCTCTTCATCTTCTTCGCCTTCTTCGTGGCCCTCATGACCGCCTACATCTACTTCTTCTTGCCTGAGACGAAGAACATCCCGATCGAGAAGATGTCCCAAGTCTGGGAGGAACATTGGTACTGGAAGAAGTACATGGTCGTGGATGGACCGCCGTTCGCGGAGAAAGTTTAGGCGCTTATATTTCACTAAAGTTTTAGAAAATAATTTTGACTATATTTCTTCTCGTTCTTGCAATTTCAAAATGTTAGGTTTGATGAGGTTCTGCATGCAGATTTTTGTCGTTGAATAAGTACGACTGGTTTAGGTTTATTGATTCTCTTCTATGCACATGGGGAATAGTAACCTTAATATTCATTGGTTAGTTTTGCGATTATCGATTCCCTTCTTCTTTGTAAATTTGTTCCTTGGCTCTATTGCTGATAATTATTAAAAGTATTATAGTCGAGCTCGTGAAAATGATGTAAATAGATATTTAAATGCTTGACATCTATAAAATGTAGTGTTATTGTTAGAGGGAAAAGTACCAAAAAAGTCCTAAACCTATTGCATTGGTACCAATTCAGTCATAAATTTTTCGATTGGACCAATTTAGTCATAAACATTTTAATATTAGTACCAATTTAGTCCATCTGGCTAATTTTGACCGGCCAACACCGACATGGACGTCGGGTGAGGGTAGCGACCGGAGGTGCTCCTACCTGGCGTAGCAGTGCTGGAGACGAGTGGCAAGGGAAGACGGCGTTCGATGGCGCAAGGCTTGGCAATAGTGGCGGTGGCGACGCGGGACGGAATGGCAATAGCGACCGGCATCGGGCCAGGGGACTTCAGGGCGGCCGGGCTTGTGGTTGGTCAATGAGGCGGCAGGCGGCACCACAGCTGGTCGTCGGGGTGGTGAGCTCAGCTTGGCAGGAGTCACAGCCGGTCGACGAGGCCGTGATCGGTGGTCTTCTGCGGCAGCAACAGGCGGCAGCGATTCAGCTCGGGGACGGCGTTGGGCAGTAGCGACACGGCGAAGGTCCTGTAAAGGAGCGGATTTTTCTGCGATTCGCCCAAATCTCGCCCTCCTTTTACAGATTCGACCCTCCAAAGACCCAGCTCGACCTTTGAGACCTCCTCTCCTTCTCCGGATCCGACCCTCTTCGGCCTCGACTTCTCCCACTTCGGCCGACCTTTGTTTGAATCACATCGCCCGCCGCCTTCGCCAGGGCGAGGCCGACCTTGCCCAGATCTAGGCTAAACCACCTCGCCTGCGGCCCTGGGCGAGGCCAAGTGAGGGCCGTGACCCTCGCTGGCGGGCGGCGAGGGCTTCGTGGCCCTCGTCCGGTGGCCGGAAAAGAAAAGGAAAAAGAAAATAATAAAAATTAAAAAAATTTAAAAAAATCATTAAAAAATTATAAAAATTGCCACGTCGGCGCCGGCCGGCCAAAATTAGCCGAATGGACTAAATTGGTACCAATATTAAAAATTTTAGGACTAAATTGGTTCAATCGAAAAGTTTATGACTAAATTGGTACCAATGCAATATGTTTAGGACTTTTTCGGTACTTTTCCCTATTGTTAGATGAATATAGAGTACGATCAATTAAGTACCCATTTTTCTACTAGGATCACATGGGTAGTGTACCTGTATTTTTTCACAATTGATGTATTAGATATTCTAAATTGATTGAACTAATTGAAACATTCATTATTCTTTTGTGAGTGCTCGAAGATCAAATAGTCGGAGATATAACCATATTATGAATTTACATGATTCCGTTTGTCAACAAAGATGGTCCTAAATGCCTCATTAATTAAGATTAATAATGCTTATATCACGTTTATAGTTTCACTAACCACGAGCCTCAATTGGGGCAAAAAATAAATAAGATTAGTTTAGAAAATAAAGCACAATAATTTCTCCTATTGACCTCATCAGCCGTGGTAAGTGAACTAGTTGCTCCTAATTATATTCAAATAATCCTTTAGGATATAATTACATACATAAACTAATAAATTTTTACTCAGAAAATTGAATAATAAATTTTACGGAACAAACCACAAAAAGCCTCAGTACTATACTCATTGCAAGGCGTTTATCTCAATTTTATTTCGTGACATAAAAAATCTCAAATTTATACATGTTTGATACATTTAACCTCCATCACAATTTCATCAAAGACCTCCGTTATGAATCTTATGGGTTAGTGTTTTTTTGGATATAGTGGTGCCACACGAGCACCAAATCATAAACAGATCAAAAAGAAAAGGACAAAGTTAAAAGCTAAAAAGAAATAGAAGAAACAGGAACGAGAGGAGAGAGAGACAAGAAATGGTTGGGGGGCGTTTAAGAGCGGCACCGCCGTTCTAACTTTGCCGGCGAGGCGGGATTCATAAGAGGAGCCTAGAGCGCCGGAGCGGCGGAGACACAGAGTGAGGGCAGCGACATCCTTGTTTTTAAGAACCTCGGTTAGGTATTCGCTGCAGAAAGGGAGCTTCTCTCCATGTCAATGTTATTAGAGAAATCCCCAATTTTTTTCCTGATAATTACGCTTCCATGATTTTGCAGGCATCTCGTACTTGTAATCATACTTTGCAGAAAAAAAAGAAAAAATCATGACTTTTCACATAGATTAGTAAGCTATAGGAAGTGAATTTTCCAGATTGGTTACCCTCTTTCGAGAAATTTGATTTTTCTCCCATCAATTAGTATTGTCATCCTTCGTTCAGAATCTTATTGCGCTAACATCGTTCATGGAATGTCGCTAGTAACAAAAATTACTTGGAGATCGAGGAAGCAGGTCGTTTGACCCTCTGGCTCAACTCGATTCGACAGTACAAATTCGATTCTCTAAAATCCTATGGCGGCCAATGCCCATGGATTCGAATCCATGGGAACGGGCACAGCGCAATGGTCACTAGAGACCAAATGCGATAAATTCAATTATAGAAACCAAATCCGACCATACCCGCTTACTTGTCTAGATTATAAGTTACGTCCGCATGTATATCACGGTTCAGATGTAAGTGAAATAGACACATTGAAATTTTCAAAGTTCGAGAGAGAATTGAAAGATTTCTTTGACATATGAATCTCTTTTTCCCCTTATGGCAATGTAAGGATCCAGCTGGTAGTCCGGTTGCGGTTTGGCCCAAAGAACAAGGATGAGAAAGTGAAGAAGTAGGAATAGGCAATACCTTATTAATCAAAGGATCAAGCATCAAGTGCTAATGTTAAGATTCATGAATGCAAGGGCAAATTACATTTTCGCGTGTAGAGCTGAAGTTCTTGATCTTCAGTGCACTCTTAAAAACAGAGGAAAGTAAAAAGGAAAAATCCCTGATCTCTATAATCAAACGATAACAACAGACAAAAGCGCAGTCTATTCCTGGATGTTGAAAATTTTCCTATGTCGCCCACATTTACACCCAATAATTTACACGGATTTACAGTCCAACAAAAAATTTGAAAAAGAAAAACCAGAAAGAAAGAAAGAAAGAAAAGGAAAAAGGAAGGAGAGATACAAGTGGGAGTAAAAAATTAACCTGAAGGTTTAGAACGCAACTTGTTGGCTACGTACAGCAGATGGCTAATATTCATGGAGGGGTAATGTTGCAGTAGCTTAAGGTTAGCAGTGAAATCGCCGGCAAGGAGGCGTCTCCGTACAAGAATCAGCATTGCGCAGCAGATGCGAAGCAATGTCTCCTGGAATTACAATCAGATATTTTACTTTCAAGCTTTCAACATGCTAGACAGAATTTAAACTGAGAATTGTCCATTTACTGACACAGCAAACAATACAGTCACATAAGCACTACATAAGAACCATTGTGGCAGACCAGACAGTAAAGAGTTTTTGCAGAGTTGAAGTTCAATGAGAGAAGGCAACATTCCAGAAGAAATTCCTCAGATAGTTCACCGGCATATCATCATTTTAAAGATGGTTAAATCTCTAAACATCTAACATAAGTCCTTTAAAGTAGATAAATAATAGGTTTACAGAAATAATGACTTCATGCACTGATTAGTCTTGTTTTTCTTCCTAATCCAGCCTCCTTTCATTTCTTCTCGGGGCATATGTCAGCAGATCAATGCTTGTTTTAAGTTTTATTCAAGTGGCCTAGCCAATTGACTGATTCCAGAGGCACATCCCCAATAATTCACAGGCTGTCGATCATTTTAACTACAAATTTTAAACATATTTGCTTAAATGGAAGTACGTTTAGAATGGAAAGAAAAGGTCTATACACGATGACTCTAGTTGTTGCTTAGTCTCATTTTTCCTCCAATTCCAGATTATCTCGGTTCCCTTATATCTGGAGTTTTCTTTAATAAGAGTTACGCTGAATTTCCATTCATTTCCATTCCAACTCTCTACTCTCCATAACCAAGTAACTCCTTAGAGTATCGTGCCATCAGATTTACATAACCATAATAGCACATCACAAAGAGCAAAATATGTACCTGAGGACCTTCAGGGTCACTTAGAAGCGTGTCCCAGATGTGTAGGATGTCTGTAAAACTAAATTCTTGGGTCAGCAGGAGAGTAATCCACCTAAATGCGTAGAACTGTGGATTGACCTGACAATTTTCAAAGTAATTTTCAGGTTTTCGAAAGACCAAGGTTTATGCAATAAGGAGATCTTATATCAACAATTAAAAGAAAAACAGAAAGCGTGATTTCCAAATTCGAGAGGCAAACCGCAGTATCTGCATCACGAAGTCGCTGACAATGTCATTATATTTATAAACAGAGGCACAGGCACTTCACTTAGGTATTGTGTGAGATTTAGAATTCCCCAGACACCTTGAGACACATATTGAGAACTTGTTTCTACATGTCTATTTGAAACCAATAATATACATGCCCCAGAAATTATCAGAGATGCTGGAAATAAAAAGAAATCCCTTGGAATAGAAGGGAGGATATAATGGATCTATAGCAAGGTACAGCTGATATGAAGTTTTCCCCAACATGACAACTTCTGAAGGTTCAATCAGGGAGATGACCAAGATCAAGAAGAAGTTAAAGACTAAGAATTGTATTGCTCCATCTCACAATAGTCCTTCAGAGCTCATTCAACTTATAAACATCTGGTGTGAAATAGTTGATATCTTATTTATCTATCTCAAAACTTATTAACAGTACTCTCACAATAGTTCATCTTATTTACAATGCCAGAGATTGAAAGTGATAGTGCCCATATCCATACTTCATCAGAGGGATCATTGATGCACAGAAATTGTACAAAACATCATATACAATAGCAGGACAATGAGATAAAAATATCCCAATGGCTCGATAATTGTTACTCAGTTTTCAGTCAATGTTTGTCAATTCCCCTTTAGTCCTTTTGATGATAACCCCTAGATACGTCAGCAGAGGAGCTGCACTAACTGTCATTCCTAATCCCAAGAGGAAAAACAAAGTTGCGATTTGTTCTTGCTTTTGGCATCCAACACATGCAGAGCTTCATTTCTTCTGTATTTTTCATTCATGATGTCCATATACTGTTGCTTCTTTTTTTGCAATCCTATGCCTATATGCTCTGCAGCATCAATAGTGTCCTTCAGAAAAGAAGTGATCTCTTCCTGGAAGATCTTTAAAACTGGAACTTCAGGATGGAAAGATCTCTCCACTTGAGAGAGATTCTATACAAGCACACTTGTAAAACTGCCCAGTCAAATAGATCTTGAGCACTATGCATTGGTTGAAGTAAACATGGTTTCAAAGAAAAGAAAAAAGACCCATTTTCATGCCAAGACCTTATGCACATGAATGAACCTAGTGATGTATGTGGTAATGTACTAGATAAAATCAATGTATGTTGTTTTGAATGATTACGCAGCAGGAGGAACATGCCTTAATTATGCTCTTGAACAAGTAAATGATTTCTAGCATACAAGCTCCTTCCATCTAATACACTTAGAAAAACAACGAGAGAAATGGGGTGGTCAAACTTTGATTATGTCTTACCTTTGTCGTGACCTCAAGATGACGCCAAAGCTCTTCATCATGTTCCTTGAGAAGCTGTGACAACCTTGTAATTGTCGAACGAATGCCCACAACACTGTTGTCCAACTGCTGACAAAAGTTGTCCCGTAAACCACTCAATAACTCAACAAAGCAAAAGAAAGTATCTGCTTCTGCAGCCGCCTGCGTAATGCAAAGATAAGAAACAATGAAGCATACAATACTATACAAGAAAGTATCATTTATTAATACATCCATGTCACATGATTTTCCAAACTTCAAATTAACATAATCTTGGCAAACTCAAATTGTTATCCAATTTCAAACACTAATTAGTTAAGGAAAAATCACTGTTCTCTACTGTATCCATGACAGTTACTGCTGTAAATTTGATTACCTTGTTTTTGACATCTTTCACATTAAGTCCAAGAAATAAGAAAAAGAAATCAACAAAAATGTGCATGTGAGACAACAACACTCAGTAGCATATGAGTAGAGGCAGCGAATGGTGACCAAAAAACTTGACACCAATGAGATGGTGAGAAAATTTGATGAGGACTGTCAGTATTTAAGAAAATAATTTCAGCAATAAATGAGTAAATCATACATGGTGCCAATGTTGTGATAAAAGAGCAAGCACAATGACACTGGAAAAAACAGTATTAGAAAGAAACTTGCAGAAAATCCCTTGCATCTAACCACAAACTATTGAAATCCTCAAGTAAGTTTACTACTGTAATACATTCACCACTGAAGGGTTTTCATGAGGCAATTGATCACATAAGTTGCATGAAAAGTAGACAGGATATACCAGAATCGAACAGGAAACATAAAAATGATACAAAACATCATATTTATAGATAGACAGAGCAGAAAGGACTAAGAGTTACATACCGCATTCTCCTCATCAGGATCAGTTCTGAATACAAAGAAAACAGGAGCCAAGATTTCGTTCATGCCTTGGACATATCTTATGCCAGGATTCAACTTAGCAAACAAAATTAATATGTTCCTCAGAGCATCCTGAGATTATGAAGACAATAAATGAGAAAAATGCATTCCTCTGATAATTCAAGCAAATTGAACAAGCATACTTGATTAGCTTTTGCATATGCCGAATCTCCGGAGAAAAAGTCCATATCCGGATGAGTTCGTTTCACATCACGGTCAATCTGTTGTACGATCTCTGCATCCTAAGAAAAGGACATATTCATACTCAATTCAAACTCTTATTAATACTTAAAGCAACATTTAGATTACAATCCAGTGAGAGAAAATCATTCGTTGAAACTCACAGCAGCCACACAGATAGAGATAGGAGTAAAAGAAACAAGGGTATGACACAAATAGCTCCTCTGTAAGACCAGGTGTTAAGCATCAAGATTGTTAGGTAGGAAAAAAAACATCAGGCCTCTAACAGAAGCAGGACCACACCAAACATCTAACAATTCAAGCTACACTAGCGCCCGATACCGAACGATTCAATCTAGACCAGAACAGGACACTTGATATATTAAAGGAGGTGATTGGAGGACACGATGTCAACTCACATACATTGCCACTTCTAACACCTCTCTCTTTATCTTTTTCACTATTTGATATATTTTTATGTACTTTATCAAGCTCTTGCCAATTACACACATTCTTATGTTTTAAAAGTAAAAATTTACTCGTTCAAAGCTCAGCAAGATAGACAACATAAACTTATAACGAAAAAGTTTTTCTATCCCGAAAGGCCAACTCCAGATGAGAAGTTTTCAGATTACATGATTAAAGATGCTGAAATGACTATTTAGAAACCAAGAATACGTTTTTAAAGCCTTGCGTGACTAAGGAAATCAGATTTCTAGGAATGATCACCAAATTGATTGCCGAATTACCTAAGAATAACCCACAGGGACACTCAATCTCTTTCTTCCACCCTATACATGTCAGACATCAAAGAGAAGGAAATTATTCATAGTCTCCCCACAAGGCATTTTCTTTTGTAGAATATAACTTTACTTGACCCTCATATATCTTGAGGAAGAAGCTCAAAGAAAAGTACAACCCTTCAGGTTTACAAATAGTGTGAAAGAGTTAGAAAGGACAAGCTGAAGTGCATAATCAAAGACAAATCTATTGAAGCCCGTATTACAGTTTAATTTTGGATTATTCATCTGTCTTTCTCTGTTTTAGCTAATTTCTCTTCATTTCTGATTGGCTTAGCTTTTTTCAACTCCTTTTCCCGTGCAATGTGATTATACTTTTCCTCTGTGCATTCAATCCACTCCCAACATTAATTATCACCTAGAGACCCAATTGGCATTTCAAATAGTGCGAATGACATAATTCCTTTGCTAAAATTTAAAATCTCAAACATCTACAAGTTAACATATGATTACATAATAAATCTCTGATCCAATGACAAGTCAACCAAGGAAAACCTGCATTTCACCCAGATGTCTATAACTCCACCTTTGATGACACAGCTAATTTCACCAATAATTTTATAATGCTCATTTAACATGAAGCAACAGCTCAAATTTTCAAAAGGAAAAGTAATATTCTGGTGACTCCATTCAAAAACTTATTTTGCAATCTCTGGTACCTGAAAGAACTGATTCCAAATACTGCTTTTTCCAAGGCACAAGGGATGCTCCCCATGAGTTATTTCTGATCGCTTGAGTATGCCACGCCTTTGAAACTTTGACTCTTCGTTGTCACAGCTTGTGGATTTATCCAACCTTCTCGTGATTTCTGACTAACTAACCACAAGAAGTTCATAAGTATGTAACTTAATAGCAAAAAATAAGATGCAAAAGGCAAAGTCAATAATAAGATGCAGTGAGCTTCACATTTCAGCATGTTTCATCTAAGTCAAGATCTGACAAAAACAAGTTGACAAAACTAGGCCCCAAGAATTGCCATGATACCATAACACGTGGAAATTGGCAATTAGAAAGAAGTGTTAAAGACAACTTGTGTGTAATTTACTTCTATTACAACCATATTAAGACTGAGACCCAGAAAATACCAAATCGGAAAATAATTGCATTGAAATTATGTTAGAGATTCTCTAACTCATTCTTCTCGTAGTATATTGTATATTATCAGAACCAAAGGTGAGAAATGGAGAATTTTAGCATATTTTACCAGCTAAAACGTAATCAAAACTTAGCAAGGTGAAAGTCTGGTGGGTAATTAGGAAAGAGAAGAATCAACTTTATGGAGAAATTCCCATCATATCCTCAAGGGTTTATTGGCTAAAACCAACATACTTTTGGAAGTCCCCCTCTCAGAAGCGCCAAACAAACCAGAGAATTAGAACGAAAATTCAAGCCCCGCACATTAAAGGTTGTACCTCAATGAACCACCCCATGCCTAAGTTCTCAGGATTAGTTTAACTTAATCCACCGCCTCTTGTCAACATCCAAAGTCGGTTAAACAAAATAATGACTTCCACTGGTAACAGCATATTGGAACTTCACTTCAGAGTCTACCATTATTGTTACAGAAGGTAGCCATGATATTCCTAATCATAGAAGGGAAACTGCATCAAAAGCCACATACAGAGCATCGAGAACACTGCCTTTACTTACAGGGTTCATCAAAACCTCAGCTTTGAGGTTCTTATATTGCAACCTCTTCTTCGCAAGCTCAGATGACCAGAGCCCTCGATCTGGAGGCAAATAACCAAGCAAAAGCTGCCGCAAAGGTCCACAATCCACCAGTCACATATTAAACCCTGTTTAATCTACTGGAAAAGAACTGTACAGCAATAAAGAGTAAGGGACAAACAAAAACTTAAACCCTCCAAATCAGGCTAGTCGCGCACTGCATTGTGGCAATTTCCACACTCAACCATTTATGAAACTCACTACAGCACTTGGCCAATAGGTCACACATCCATTTCCATTTTTACTACTTGTCAGCAACATGTGAACCACTCCAGAATATGAATTGCAAAACTGACAAAAGCAAGCACAACAATACCTTCCACGCGGTGGGACGAACCCCAACGCCATCCGGTATCCCGGGCGACACAATCCTCCTCAACTCCCTCACATTCACCACCTTCTTCGATAGCTACACGTCACCAAACCAAACAAAAAACCATCCGTCAATCCCAATCCGCAAACATCCGAAATCCCCGGTTCGAGCATTTCCCGAATACAATCACCAATCACATCCCCGACGCCGGGTCAAGAAAAAGCCTCACCTCGGCCAAGAGCTGAGCCTGCCTGGCGAACTCCTCCCCGGACGGACCCTCGGCGCCGCCGTTCTCCTCGTCATTGCCGGCCCTCGCCGCCCCCGCAGGCTCCCCCCTCGCGACGACGCGGGTGGGGGGCGGAGGCGGAGGGGGCCGCGCTGCTGCAGCCGCCGGCGCCGGGGGATCCGACGCCGCCGGCCGCCCGTCCCCGTCGCCATCGCCGTCGTCGTCGGCCGAGGCGTACTTGAGGCGTACCGGAGGAGGCGCTCGTCGTCGGGCGGCGGCGCGGAGGACCAGAGCGAGCTGTTGAGCCAGTCGGGCACCCGCTTCTTCACCATAATCTCCGATCCGCCGCCGGAGCCGAATTCGGATCGCCGGCTCTGGAATTCCCGATCGTCGTTTCGCGACGCGTCCCTTCTTCCTCCTCTCTGCTCCTCCTTCTTCCTCGTGAAAAGAGCGCGTGTCGAGGCCTGGGGAGGAGCGATAACGTCCCGACGGCGGTCGCGAGAGTACGGTGAACGACCAATAGGGGGGCGCCACGCTGTCGGACTCGGGTAGTTACCGGTCTGCGGTTTGCGTCTGGACGACAGGTGTTCCCAACTGTTATTTTGAAATTGGTTTCTATTTTTGTTTTTTTGAATATTATCATTGTTAAAAATGCGCGTTTGACTTGAGTAATTAACCTTGAGCGGTACATTGACAGCGTTAACGACGTGATTAAGTACAAAAAAAGATCTCGACGGCACAAATGGTATGATTTAGAATAAAATAAATGAATGCAATTTATCTTTCTTTCCAAATTTTTTATTTGCCTTGAATTATCTCTCACGATTACACTACTATATGTACTAAAAGATTAAGTTATTAGATGAAAACGTAATTTATTTGGGGGATTGGATTTTGAACAGTTAAACTCAAGATCAAAGCATGGTCTATTATATAAATATTTGGTAATTGAAATGAGAAATAGAAAATATTTACTTTCCAAACTTATCAGGTGGAATTGGCAAAAGATGAATACAATTGAAGCACATAACATTGATTTTCATTGTTCATCCACGTTCGCCAAATCCATAAATGATTTGATTTATCCCATGGATACATCGAAAGGCATGATTTGGTGGACTGATCAAATTTGGTGGATTATGATGAGCATGAAGAAAAAAACGAATGTATGCATGAAAAAGAAGCCGTAAGCAAAACCGATTCGAAACCAAACTACGCTGAGATGCACGATCGAACCTTCTTCTACCGATTCCTCAATGTAGGCATCTGCCCTTATGATCCATTCACTCCTTTATCGAGAGTTTTCTGTTCATCTTGAATCCTACGGACCATCGCATTTGATCAAGTGACGATTAGCGACATAATTAAAAATGTCTAGATTCAGAGGCGTGCACTACTCCCACGCAAGGACGAAGATTAAACCCTGCAATCCTCAGGATGAAAGTCAAATGGCACAACCTGGAGTTTGCTCATTTGACTCAACCTCGAGGAATCAATCAGGGGGTGTGGCATCCCCTTATCGTGTGCTTGCAGCTTCATCAAGCTGGAGGAAACTGCTTCTCAAGCGATCCCTAACTGAACCAGCCATTTCTTGTAACATTGCACGCTAACAGGTTTTCTATATTTTCCCAAGAACTTCCCTCCCAAGAAAGCATTTGAAAATGAAATAGCCAGTGATTTGTGCCGACAAATACATCTTTGACGGCATCAGACGGCCCGATCAAAAGACCAGGGCCAGCCCATTAATCAACTTTGCTTCAGAGTTTTCGTCCAGAATCAGGCAAAATTGCCTATTAGTTACCACCGCCATTTGTATACCATCTCTCCTCACTCACCATCATAAACAAACTTGTCCCGATCTCATCTCCAACCTTCCCCGTGAATAATGCTGCACGGCCTCTCAGCCGCACATGGGATACTGCCATGCTGGGTGGCCAAACCAATGCCCTTACAAATTCCAAACGAGTCTTCCGTGCTTGTGCGCATTTGCTTGCTCAACATGCACATCTGCCCCGGGAACATGCTCAAAACACAAAAAGATAAGACCTGCCCTTAAAAGCATTCCCATTTCCTTATGCTGAACTACAAAGAGAACATCCTTAGTAGAGTCAAAAATCTGTTGGGGAGCTATAAGACCAATCATCATTTTACACAATTCCAAGGGCAGAAAAATCATTAGCCCAGACAATGGCAAGCCAGGCAAACACAAGCTTCAAGTCTACAAATTGAAGACGAGAAAAACAGTGAGCCATCATATCTCCAAAATTGTAGAAGCCTACCCGGCAATTTACCGAATCGAGCCATCCTGAATAGATGAAGCCTTGCAAACGCCAGCTGATGTGGTGAATGGGATGTTCTTGAAGTGTGCTACTAGTCCTGAATCCGTGTGCAGATCTGGTTGCAGCGTCTCCCAAACCTTCTTCTTAGGGTTTAATACATCGTCAGGCGCTCCTTCAAACCCAGGGAATGTAACTCTCTCTCCAACCTTAGCAGACTCAGGTGGTTCAATTAACTCAACCTGAAAAATCAAATGTCATAGTTTGGTTTATTCATCCATTGACCATCCAAAATCAACCCATGTAGAACAACCACACCAAAAATTCCTCAATAATTTCTTCGCAAGTAGACGACAATTGAAAATAGGCAACTTAAATAGGATTGCAGAGCAAGAACTGTCATATCAACAAAAATAAACATCTTGAGAGACGCCAAGCCTCAAAATGTTTCATGGCAAAGGTTCATAAATTGGAATATTTCAGCAAGTGACTACAGTCTAAATTATCAGTTCACAATACTTGCTGTCGCCTTTACTAGTTAAAGAGAATCAAATCCCATTCCTTCGAGGCCTTAACAGATGACTAATTTACTGAGCAGGAAAACAAAAATGATTTCTGAAAAATGCACCTTGGTGTCCTCCTTGTTTGAAGCGCAAAGAACCATTGCCTGTGACTTGATACCACGCATGGTAGCTGGCTTCAGGTTGCACAGAACACAAACCTTCCGATTCTGCCAAAATAGATTCACCGATAAGCAAGAAGTTAGCTAAATTGCTGATATCTGTGCTGCAAAACAAGGTTGACAATATGCTGTGGAAAATGAACATGGTTAGAATGAGAAAAAAACCTGCATTTCCTCCAGAGGGATATGCTTGACAAGGCCACTAACTACTGTTCTATTTTGACCTTCGCCAACATCAATCTCTTCAACATACAATGAGTCAGCATCTGGATGCTTCTGAACTTTTGTTATGAGGCCCACACGGATATCTAGTCTGGTAATGGAAATCTCTGCTTCAGCAGCAGGAGCCTTGGATTTGGCACCAGCTGAAGATTTTGCTGGTTGTGACTTTTTTCTGCTTCCATCTATCACAAAAGAAGTTTCTTTATTAACATGCAATGAATAATGTCAAACTGCTCTTCTAAATCTCACTGCAGACAGGACAGAAGCAGTACATCATTTTGAGATGTGGATTGATGAAATGATCCATCTCCGCCATAACTTGGCAATAGTTTTAAAAACTTGGCCACTAACAAGTTATTTGTTTTTGGTAAGGTGCACCTTAGCATTATATTCGTATGCATGTTCTTGATATAATATGCTTCAAATTGACCTGCTTCATTTTATTATTGTTATCTTCATTTGCCAATTGCTCTCCACATGACCTTTATCTTGGCTGGGTTGATCTTGACCATCCTAGGAATTTTGGTGTAGATATGATGATGTATGTTTCCTCTCTACCAGTTCTAATTACATGTCTAAATTATATTTAATCTTCAACCAAAAAAAAATATATTATTACTCATGATTAGTTAGTTCTATTGTTCATGACTCATCGCAATCTTTATTCTTTTAAAGAAAATCACAATTTTAGAAGCAAATTCATGAATATTAAGTAGATTAACAAGAGTCCAAAAATTAAGGGAAAAGGGTGACAGTTCACATCTTGCTTGCTCTTTTTTGACAAGAATTCAGGTCAAGGCGTTTTGAGGGTATAATATTGAAGATACATACATACTTAATTGGTTAGTGATTTTACATTTATTATCTGCCGAGTCTACATCTTGCATAAAACCTACTATTCATGCAATGATTTGATTATTAAAATAGAAGGGGGTATCTTTTATTCGTAAAAGTTGTTATCACATCCTGAATTTACATTTATCATCTGCTGAGCCTACATCTTGCAGACCTGTTCATGCAATGATTTCATGATTAAAATCCAAGAGGCAACTTATATTCATAAAGTTGCCATCACGCCCCTTTTTGAATAATGACTTATAAGTAGTACAATTATAATGGATCCAAATATAAGTAATGATTAGTTAAACTTATAACTGTAAAAGATTACATGTGAAATCATTAGAGAATTCATGAAATGACTTGTCCACTCCATCCAATCAGAATATACTATTCCAGTTCATATTAATGATAGGTATAATTTTTCATGGATTTTGGTCTAGAATATTAAGGTTGAAAATTGTCAAAGGTTTTGTCTTATGTCATGAAGTAATAAACTATGGAAACTATAAGAGAACAACCAATTGCAGAACTCTAAAGAATATATATTTCTGCAGTGTTACATGCTTCCTTTATATGCACAAAACGTTTTATGTGATTGGAGTAGGACATTATATTATTCTTCACTATTATTCTTCACATGGGTGAGGCAGAATTATCAATAGCAACGGTTCTTACATCCCATGTTTACATGCCATGGAAGGCATGCTACGATTACCGAATAACCAGGACATTCTTTCTTTATCTATCACATTGCTAATAAACAAAACTCAAGTGAACCTAATAAGAGAAAATGCAACTATCCTCCACCTGATACTTTAGTCTTTCGCAATTGCTCAGCCACCTTCGCAGCTTCAGCTTCTGCTCTCACAATTCTATCTGCTTGACTTCCAGCAAACTTAGTCCGATAGAATTCCACTTCTTCATCTTTCTAGACATCATAAAATTTCAAATATTAAGCTTGACTGATTATTGATACCTCCAAAAGAATGGAATACTTGGATAATTAAGACAGGTAATAATTTTTTCCATCTATTTTTAATTATCTTTATGGGTTTGTGAGGCTCAAACACGCACCAATTCCTTAAATAAAGGCTCTGGTACCCCAATCTTGTGGCCAGCAGGTATAATCTCCCAAGGTCTTTTAGCTCTCTCGATCTCCCCATTTTCATCTTGAAGAGAAACTTGTGTCTCAGGAGGCAAATTTAGCTGCTTAAATACCTGAATCACCAGCAGACAGAATGCAGAAACATCTTCAGTCTGAGCCAACGAAACAAGATTCCTCCCGCATGCAAATAATCATCATCAAATCTATGGCTTGTCTAACTGTAGGCAAACTTAGTTACCTCAATGGAAAATGAAGGCATGAAAGGTTCGAGTAAACATGCAAGGAGATGCACCAGGCCCACAGAAGTTTTCATCACAATAGAGCAAGACGGTTGGTCTTCTTTGTACAGCTTCCAGAATTGGCTTGCCTGAAAATACAATGATTCAATGAGTGAATGAGAGATCCTTTTCCAAAAAAGAAACATATAAATAGTACATTCACAAGGTATTTAGAAATTCTCCTAGCATACTTGCAGATACGCATTTCCCTCGCTTGAAATGCTCATTGCAGTCTTGAGTCCCTGCTTTAGTTTGACCTATACACATTGCAGATTTATGCATGAGTTATAAATGGCAAATTTCCTCACAATTTATTACATGCTGTGGTAGAGAAATGGGGAGAATGCTTTCGAGTCATAATGAACACAATTCTTGGCAACACAGAACAGATACAGGATGCTTTGTGATTTTTCAATGATTCAATTATAATCCTGCTTGGAATGAGGATATACTATTCTCTTTGGCTGCTAAATGAAAAGTAAGCATTATTTGCTCTGAATAAATCCAGTGGACATGTGGTAAACATTATGCTCCCATCATGTAGTGATGCAATCCATAGTGAACACTACCCTAATATGTCCTGATTTTATACTATAGACCTATGTGGTCTTTGTGAAGATTGACCCTGTGGAGCATTTGATATGGCATAAAGGTGTGTTGTATATTTCCTTATTGGCTACGATTTGCTACCATACTGTTGTCATAAATGTTTTATCACACCCAGCAAAGGTGTCATCGACTCATTTTTTAAAGATCAAGTTGTATATGGGTGCTTAAATATTTAAAGGGCCACCTCAAAATGGGTTCAAAACTCAAAGTTCAATCAGATTGGGTCTTAATGGGTTTGTGGAGAACTCATTTTCAGCCCTATTAAAAACTAAGAAGGTTAGCTTCTTTCAGGCCACTTTTTTTCTTCATCCTCCACCAAGCAAACCACCGTGGCATCCGATGCTGCCGTCACGTCTTCCTTGATGTCTAGTTTGGCCAGCCGTCGTCCGTCGCCCATGTTGCATCAAGCCTCAACTGTGGCGACAATCATTGTTGCGCCCAAGAGTTCTGTCTTTCTTCACTCGAGTAAGATACCGATTGAAGGTGGTCGTGAGGCCACAACCACAGTGACAAGTGACATCAGATCTGACGTCATGAGGGAGGGCATGGCGACTAGGTTTGGATAGTAGGCAATCAGGCCTTTGATCGGTTTAATAATACTGCCTCAATTCTCTCCTTTACCACTGCTTCTGAATCGATTTCACTGTGCACCTCTTGTAGACTTGGCACTTCTCTCTCGCCACAACACAGAGAGAGCACCTTCAAGTTAACTATTGAGCCCAAAAGAAGAAGCACATCATTTGAAGACCCATTTTGTCCCATGCCCCAATAAAAAGCCCACAATAGCCAACCATTCTTTTCTGTTGTATCAATATGGCCAAAATTATCAATTTAAGAAAAAAAACCAAAAGGAATAAGTGCACTGAAAGTCTTATAACATTTCAAGAAAAATTGAGTCCTAAACCTTATAAACAATACAATTAAACTTATCATGGTACAATCAAGTCCTCTTGTTAACTCCATCCAATTTAGCTAACAGAAAATGCTAACTGATTTTTTTTATTATTTTCTCTCTCCTACGTGGTGCTAACGTGACTAAAACAAGAAGAATATGGCTAAAACAACATTGTTTTGATCTAAATATGATTTTTAATCTAAATAAGATTTAAATTAGATTTAAAAATAATTTAAATTTAAATTTTATTTATATATTTAGAGAAAGAGAGAGTAGAGCGAGAAAGAGAGAGGAAAGACATCAAATAAGTTTGCCCACAGCCCAACAACCCTCACCGAGGCCGGCCATCACCCACCACCACTAGCCCTTCCCAAGGACAATGGGCCGGTGGCACCTTTGACTGGCTTCCTTTTTTTTGTTTTAATTGACCTATTTTTAAACATCATCTAAATAAAATTTCTATTAAAAAATCAAATTTAGACTAAAACAACGGCATTTTAGCCATATCGGTGCCACGTAGGAGAGAGAAAATAATTAAATAAAAAGTCATGTCAGCGTTTCTATAAGCCAAGTTGTACAGAGATGACGAGACTTGATCGCACCAATTTGACAAGTCTTAAGACTTAATTAGCACTGTTTGTAAGTTTAAGGTTTCAATTGCACTTTCATGACAAATTTTAAAACTTTCAATGCACTTATCCTAAAAACCAATGTGGCCCACCTAGGTTAGATTGGGTTCGATATGTGTTACTAGATTGCTAAGAAACTATACCTAGGTTAGATTGGGTTCGGTATGTGTTACTAGATTGCTAAGAAACTATCTTTTTTTTTTGGTCGGAACTAAGGCTCTATTTGCTTTGAGGAATGTGAACGATTTAGAAAACATTTGTCTAAAACTAATCGCTTATATCACTTAAAATAATTAACCAATAAAAACTATTTTCATTATTGAAAACAATTTTTGTCTAAACATTTACGTGAATTTTCATTTATTCATTTATGAGCCATATAAGCGATTAAGAAAAATATATTCTAAATCATTCATTTTCTGCAAAACAAATAGAGCCTTAAACTACATAATATGGGTTAATTTTGGGTCAGGCCCATTTTTGACCCACCCGCTTGGTAGGTCTAGTACCCAATAAGGTGATCGATTACTTACTCTAACTAGTGATATGTATTCTAAGTGACGAGGCTAGCTTGTTTAGAATACTGGCAATTGGACAAGATTGCAGTATCAAATAGCACAGTAGAAGGTTGCTGAAATATGTGTTTTGAATTTGATTATTGCATGAGACTAACTTGTGCCTTCTTTGAGGGAATCAAGAGAAATAAATTGTGCATTTCCCAAAGAAAATACCTTTTCCATGGCCTCCACATATTGGTCCACCAACTTGCCAACTTTCTCAGCCAATTCTACCGTCAGGGAATGTGAATCAGCACCTTGAGCATCGGGAATAACAGAACCATATCCTAAACCTGCAGTCAAAATTAATATTTCAGAAACACCAGTTGCTAGATAAGTGACATATCAGTTGAATTAAAGGTAGGATATTCCATTTCTGAAGCAAAAGAGGGATAAGATCTACAAACACTGCCAAAACACCAAATTAACCTGTGGGCTTTGCGACAAAGCTCAACACCCGGTTAACAAAGTTGCCCAAATTATTCAGCAACTCGCCGTTCAGTTTTGCTTGCAAATCCACCCAGGTAAACAATGTATCAGAAACCTAATTTGCAAATACAGATTAGGAATGTGAATAGAAATTCAATATAAGAGGCATATATCAAACAAGTTAAATTAATCCTGCTCCCACAATATTACCTCTGGCCTATTAGTTAGCAAGTAATATCTCCATACTTCGACTGGAATATTTGTATCTTTAACATCATTGCCAAACACTCCAATCCCTTTGCTCTTAGAAAACTTTCCTGCGGAAAAAAGCAATTTATGCTCAAGCTGACTTGAGATACTTATGTGCACAGAACCGTTATATATGCCTGGAAAAATTCATCTTATTTCTAATCAGATCATTACTAGCAGAATGATTGTTGGCATTTACACAAACAAGAATCGGGAAATTTACCTGCTTCATAGTTCAAGTACTCTGTGACACTGATTGTCTTCATCAGGGTCCACTTTTCCCCAGTTCCAAGAAGAGTAGATGGAAATATCACCTGAAACAGAAAAATTTGCCTCTGAGTTTGAATAGTGTCCAACACCTGCTAACGAAAAGGTTTCACCTTTTTTAAAAAAAAGGAACTTGACATCACAATAGCATTCCTCACTAGAACTAATCAAATCTTCCTTTTATATAGCAGCATCTTAGAATTTAGGCCTTCAAAAGAAGGATGATCGTTTTTTTTTTTTTTTTTTTTTTTTGGGGGGGTTAGTACTCTTTGAATGTTGTGTATCAGCTGGTAAAACCAAGTCAGTTTTGAACTCATGGGTTTCATGGAAACCCATATGTTGAGTTCTCACAGTTCGACGCAGCCATGAGTTTTTATTCGATATCTTCAAATTACAGGGCAGAAAATTAAAGTACATCCAAAGTGATTTTTTATGTGCCACATGACAACTTTTTTGATGTTTTAGTGAATTTGATAAAATCTCCAAGAAATAAACCGGAGAAAGGTGGAAAGAGAAATAAAAACCTAGATTCAACCTTGGGAAAATTCAGGTCTGTTCAAAGAGTTCCATTTAGGAATGATATTGGGACAACGGAAATGAGTCTCGAGCAAGAAGATTTAACAAAATCTTTAAATGAAATACTATACAATTAGTCCGATTGTTTCGAAATACACCTAAATACCTTTTTGTTGTTTTACCAATTATTCTTATTTCCCTTTCTTAATATCACCATACATGGAGATTATTAAAGAAAAGACGGACAGTTCAGCTGCTAATTGTTGTGTTAGAGAGCCAAAACAAACTCATGGACAACCACCACCACGATAAATAATCAAAAACATGGGTCATAACATGCTGAAATAACAAGAGAATTCACATCGAAACCAATAATACACCTACTACCAAATGGACCTCATCTTGGATAACTAAGAGAAATATCACTTTGAGTTAATGTCATGCACACCAAAGCATAAGTTAAAAATAGAAACTCTCCAACGGACTATTCTATAGAATTGGTTGAAAATTGTTTAGACTAAAAATTTCTATCAGTCACATAACAAGGTTAACAAAAATTAGCAACCGTGATTCTCATCATCCCAGCATCACAATTAAATTTAGCAACTGCTGCATGAGTCATTCAGGAAAAACATTCCACAAGGTGATTTAGCACTCTGGTACAAAACAACATTTGCATCGAAGTTAACAACAGGATGCGACTAATTTCAACATCAACAAGTTTAGGTATATCAGTAAGGAGAGGTAATAGCATGAGCCATCAGAGCAGATATAGGACATTTACAATTGTTGATACAAAGAGAAAGAAGAAGGGGATCAAAGCAGAAATAAGACCTTAAAGACTGTTGATGTAAAGAAAAACTAGAAAAGTCCGACACTTACGGTGTGAAATGGCACATTATCCTTGCCCATAAACTGAAACAACTCCACATTCTCAGGATTCTTCCACCACTGCTCCCATTCTGGGGTGTAACATGAAGTTATTGAGACGTACCCAATTGGTGCATCGAACCAAACATAGAACACCTTACTCATTGCATCAACAGACAAGCAAATGCACATGTCAAGATCATTTTTTAAAGGAATAAAAACTAGAAAAAAAAACAAACCAAAAATGTGATATCTTTAACCCTATCACGAGATTAATCATAATTTCAGCTGTAGAAGCACGAGAGTTCAAAATATTTGAACAGATAACTTCTAACCTTGTCTTCAAACTTCTCATGGGGTACAGGAACTCCCCACTTCAGATCCCTTGTGATACATCGAGGTTTAAGTCCTTCTTTTAGCCATGCATTAGTTGTCTGAATGGCATTCTGGCTCCAAGATCCAGCTTCCGACATCTCATTAATATATTCCACCAATTTATCCTTCAGCTGAGGAAGCTCGAGGAACAAGTGATTTGTATCACGGATTCTCGGAGTTGTCTGACAAACCTGTAAACAAGCACTAAGATAAATCGCACCTAAAAACAGGTCAATATGTTAAGGTCACTTAAATCATGCATGAGTAACTAGTTGCTCCAGCATCCGTTTCTTTCATCAAAGACGTAAAACAGACAGTCAGAGGAGCTAAAGAAAGAGGCTCTTATGACTATGGCTGAAAACAAGTCCTAAATTTCTAATTCTAGCTAAGCATTGATATCATCTTGACTAGTAGTAATCTGCCTCGCATTCACAATTCATTAAAGTGCACAGCAGATGGCCTCGCGTGCAAGCATGGCCTATACCAAATAAACTACAAAAATTATAACCTAGTGGAATGTGTGGTACCTTACACCTAGGATCAATTAACTCAGTTGGATTCAAAAGCTTTCCGCACTTCTCACATTGATCGCCCCGCGCAGAATCATAGTTACAACCTGGGGTAGGACAAACACCCTCCACAAGCCGGTCAGCTAAGAATCTTGGGCAGTTATCACAGTAAAGCTGTCACAATGAAACGTTGTTCAATTAAAAATTTGAGCAATTTTTACTAATGAATCGGTAAAATGAACAACTAAATAGCTTCCCAAACTTTCAAACCTGCTGCATTGTGTTCTCAGTAAGCCAATTGTTATCATACAATTTCTTGAAAATAGCTTGGCAAACTTCAGTCTGCTGTGGGGTCGACGTACGCCCAAACTTATCAAAGCTTATGTCGAACCATTCATAGACTTGCTTATGCACTGCATAGTATCTGAAGCATGATAGGAGAAAGAACTTAACTGTAAATTTTATGAGAAATCAATTTTTATGATTATATGAAACAATAATGAATGTAAACAAAATAATTTTCATGTCAACAGCGTTCCTGTAGAGACGAATGCCGCAACCCACTGCATAATATTTCCAAGATAACTCGGCTGGGAAAACCATATGCACAACCAAGAACAAAGAACCCGGAATGCCTTTAAAAGGACACATATCATCTTTTTACCAAAGAAATGTCCAATTAAGAAGAAGAAAATTATCACGCATGCTTTTCACACATTTCAAAGCAATTTCCATTCTTTCAACGCGACGACGATGCAAAGAAATGATGAGAAATTATAATTACTTGTCGCAAATCTGCTGAGGAGTGCACTTCTCCTCCATAGCTTTAGTCTCCGTTGCAGTCCCGTACTCATCGGTACCACAAATATATACCGCATTGTAACCTCTAAGGCGGCAGTATCGAGCAAACACATCCGCACTCAACACACCTGTCCCGACAAAGTAGATCAATCAAATGCTCCAGAGGAGGGGGAAAAACAACAAATCAACCAAAAGAAACAGGATACAAATCACAGCTTGTAATGACAAAACAACCGCATGTACACTACTCTTTTTCAATACTTTCCCAACATTTCATTTCGAGTATGTTTCTTCCGCATGCCAATTGATTGACTTACAAAAGAGCTTACAAAATGCTCTAGAGAGGGAGGAGAAAGAAACAAATCGACCAAAAGAAACAGGATACAAATCACAGCTCGCAAGAACAAGACAACCGCACGCGCACTACTCTTTTCCGATACTTTCCCAATATTCCATTCGAGCACGTTTCTTCCGCACGCCAATCGATCGACTCACCGCACGAGCTCGGCCAATAATATCGAGCAAGGGAAGAGCGCGCGCAAAGAATGCAGAATACGGAGGTCAATCGCCACTATCGAGCCAAACACGATTGCTCTAACTAAGGGAATAAAAAACCAGAAGAACGCGCTGAAGCTGCTCGATCAAATGCGCATGAGAAAAAGAAACCACGAACAAACCGTCCGGCACGGAAAGAAATCGAGAGGAACAGGACACGCACATCCGATGATGTTGCCGAGGTGGGGGACGTTGTTGACGTAAGGCAGGGCGCTGGTGATCAGGACGTTCCTCTTCCCCGGGATCGGGAGCTTCGTCCCGCCGCTGCTCTCCATGCTTTCCTCCGAGAAGCGCTCGCCGCCGGTGCCGCCGGTTCCGCCGGTTCGGCGGTTGGTGGAGACGGGAAGAAGAAGAAGAAGAAGAAGATGAAGAAGAAGAAGAGGCGAAGGGTTTTTAGAACGTTGAGAAAGGAGAGGAGGGCTTAGGTAAGTTGGAAAGGGAAGCGAAAGGAAAGGATTCTTTAATTGGGCTTCGGTTTTAAGGCTAAATCGTGGACGAGCCAGCCCCCTTTTATACTAAGGCTGCTGCATTGCATTCTTCCTTGCGTGGGACCCACGGGTTTGGAATAGAGATCGTGAGTTCGAGTCACGTTTTGGTTTTTTTTATAAGAGACAAAGTATCGGAAAAAGTCGTTATATCTATTATGCTCGCATCAATTTAGTTCTAAACTCTTTTGATCTAGTGTTAGTTCAGTACTTTCGACTTATTCTGACAAAATATTATTAGTTTGGATGTCAACCAGCCTATTATATGGGATGGGATGAAGACAAGGTGATTGGAGTCTGTAATTGTAATTCAATCGAATTCTTCCTTGCATGAGGGTCACGTTTTGAGCGGGGCTTATACTTTATAGGGTTAGAAATTTATTTCTTACATGTTGGTAACAATTTAATAACTAAAAATAGATTGAGATGTCGATGGGATGGGATGGCTCGCATGAGATGGACTGAATAATTATATGATAATATTTGTAACTGTGTGGAGCTGCTTTTCTCTGCTCTTTAAACTAAAGGAAAGTATACGAAGATTAGATCCTCCCTGCTCTTCGCATTTCATCATTATTCTCTGATTTTATTATTTAGGTTCACCTAAATGGTAAGTATTTGGATATTATAAATTTTTACTCTCATCAAAATAACCTCCCGAGTAAATAGCAATCCCAATTTTTTTTAATAAAGAAGTTATAAATAATCTATCGAGTTGAACATCTTTAAACGTTTTACATATATGTACAAAATATCTACCGTATCCATCCATTTTTATGTTAAGTTCTCGTTGGGCTTTTGGGGAAAGCTATTTAGGTTAAATATTTTTCTTAATTGCAATTTGTGTTTGATAAAGTATAATTTAAAAGTGTCCTTCGCTGGACACGCCTCATAAAGCTAAATATGGCCTCGACAACCGTCGGCTCAGATGGTCGATAGTGATAGTGAGGACATGTGTGGAATTTTGAAAATTTAGAGGAGGCAAAATTAGAAGAATAAAAAATATGTTAACATTCTGAGAATGCTAAAGCTCGTGTCTCTCCAAAGGCTTGGAATCTTGGAGAACTTTGGAAATGCAATATATTCCCCAAAGCTGTCCAAAAGATATTTTATAAAACACCGCAGCATCTGGCCAAGAACTTTTTGGAGCCACAGCCCTTTTTAACCATTCCTAAACGCAAGCGAAATGTAATATCTTACAGAAAGATTCACAGGAGTAAAAACAATGGAGTTTTAAACATTTTTTATTACTACAATCAAATTCCAAATCTTTATCTGTAAGTCTAACAAAGTTCTAAATTTTTTTATTGACGTAATCGAGTCTCATTTATGAAAATATAACATTGTTATAAATTTTTTATTATTAAGTTTGCCAGTAGAAAAAGGCAATTTGCCTATCGATGATAAGAAGCACATGGATATACTTTTCAAAGAAAAATTTAAGACTTAGATTCCGCCCGTTGAACTTCGAATTTAATTGAATCTAACAAAATCTCATTCTCTTATAGTATTTTGGTGCACATGAGATCGACACTTGGCCCTTTCTTTCATTGACACCTAACCCACTTTCATTTCTTCTAATTCTGAAAGGAAAAATACTTTAGCATTTCGCCAAAAAAATTACAAACAATCGTGTCCGAGTTACAATGAGAAATAGTCCATGGTTAGTTCAAATCTTATAAAATAGGACATATAGAATCTTTGATAATTGTAAAGTAAATTTACATAAAAGATAAAAGAACTTAGAATATTAAATCAAGTAATAAACGTTAAACATTATTGTCATTGTCATAACTCTTAAAAGAATATCATTGTTTTAAAAAATTTTAATGTGAAAAAAGTTGAGAAGGAGTTTTAATAAACATAAATTCCACAAATTTTGAAATATAAAACCCACACGAAGCATGAGCAACTACCCATGTGAATTAAGAATCCCAACACGATCCACGGTTGGGATTTGAAAAGAAAGGAATTACTACATGTTTAAAAAATATATAAAGAGAAAGCTAACTCCTGAAAATAAAAAAAAAAATTGCAAAAAAAGTTATAAACATGTTGCATCTTAAACTATTCGATTTTAAACTTTTTAATTTTGTTAATTAAAATTTTAAACATTTTCACGTTTTATCAATTGAGTCAATTGAGTTATTTTTGTCTAGAAATCGCCGACATTGATGTTAGCTTGTTGCCGCAATATAGCCATTGTTGACATAATTTTTTTCAATTATTTATTTATTCATTTTTTTTTTTTCTCTTCCTTCTTTACTTTATTTTACTATGGCCAAAGAAGGAAAAAGAGAAGAAAATTAAGAAAAGAACAAATAAAATAAAAAAACAATAAATTATTAAAATATTATTAAAGATTCTCCACATTAGCGTCAACTATGCTATATCGAATGACTGATATCCATATCAATAATTTTCGATCATGGCCTAATGGAACCGTGCATGAGACTTTCATCTCGCATGGCTCTTAAGTGATTAAAAAAAAAGAATTCATCTTCTTTCAGTAACGGTAAGAGGTTTAGAACCTTTTTAGTAATTTTTCTTGAATTGAAGTTCAAATCTAAAAGAGTATGCAAAACGACGTAGGAAAACTTTGGCGTCATTCTAGTCTCGAACACAATCAAAGTGAAAAAAGAAGAACACATAAAGGGGACTATGGATTTTCAATATTTCAATAATTAAGTGATTAATTGAGAAAGAAGATTGATTGTAGATAATTAGATTAACTGTCAACAAAAAACAACCCCAAAAAACATTTATCGGTAGCGAGAAAAAAGAAAAGAAAAGAAATGTTCATATGACAAAGGCAAATATACGCCTAAGAGTGAAATGCATTTTGATTGCCAAATTTGATATATTTAGATTCATCAAATAGGTAGGTAAATTGATTTATTTCAATACAATACAAATTTAGTGACCTATATACCCAACCGGATTTATAGTGTTGATATAGAAAAACTAAGCCCATCACATATGGTGATCCGATATGACAAGTACTGCATAAAAAATGTGCATATAATATAAAGATAAAAATATTTTTCGTTCGTTCATTTTTGTTAATAATACAAGTAATCATTTTTTTAGTAAAACAAATGGAGACTTAAATTAAAAGGCCCAACACTAGATCTTTTTCATTGCCTCCTAGAGAATTATTTCATGTTTTATTAGATGATAAAATAGGAGTATTAGATCTACGATTTTAAATTTTTAGATTCAACTTTAGCCATTTTTCCATACAAAAAATAATAATAATAATAATAAGCATGTGTTTGTTTCGTAGAAAAATGAGTGATTTGGAAAATATTTTCTGAAAAATGATTACTTACATCATTTAGAAAAATTAGTTAACAAAAAATATTTTTATCATCCATAACAATTTATGTCTAATTATTTCTATGGGTGATAAAAAAACTTTTCCATTCATTTATTTTTTAGAAAATATTTTTCAAATCACTCATTTTCCACGAAACGAACACGTCCTAAAAAGCCCGCCTTTTTTTTCTCACATGCATCGCACGGGCTACATGGGTAGCTCTATAGAGAAAGCTTGGCTCCTTGTCTTGGCTCCCAAGTTTCTTGGCATGGCAACTTTGAAGATGGAAACCATCAAGATCATACCTACCCAGAAAACCATGATGAGCTAGTATTCTATAAAATCAATGCGAATTACTATACCTAGATTTCTTGCGAATTCTGACCTTGAAAAAATCGAAAGGACTTTATAGTATATAGTTGCCGCGAAGGACCGTCCTCCGAATATCCAGCTATAATTTCCGCGAAAGGTCGGTCCGGTCTCACAAAATAAGAAGTTTTTCGCCTTTCCGCGTTCATCATTTTACCAATTATGATCAGCGATACGTTGCATCCTTGCTCCAAAGACGGTACATTGGACCCTGTCAAATATGTAATGACCGACACCCCCCTATAAATCGTCCTCTAAGATCAATTGAGCTAGCCATCCAATCCCCCCATCGAATTGCTTCTTGGGGACGACATGGGTCGGAGGAAGGTTCGACTGGAGCTGATCACGAACGATTCGGTCCGGAAGACGACCTTCCGGAAGCGGAAGGGCGGGCTGCTGAAGAAGGCGAGCGAGCTCAAGACGCTGTGCGGGGTCGACACCTGCGCGATCATCTACACCGCGAACGATGCGGAGCCCCACGTCTGGCCGTCGCCGGAGGACGCTCGGGGGGTGCTCGAGAGGTTCCAGAGCTTGCCCTCGAAGAAGCAGGGCAAGCACATGCTGAACCACGAGGACTACCGCCCCAAGGACGTGTCGATGCTGGAGCTTAAATTGGAAAACGGGATCAAGAGGAACCAGGATCTCGAGATGGAACTGCTGTTGCTGGACCATCTTTCGGGTAAGAACGTCGTCGATCTGATTAAGGATGATGAGATGAAAATGTTGTATCAGTCTGTGGATGACAAGATCAGAGATCTAACCCTTCAGATGGACAACCTCAAAGCGTCTGAGGTTGAGGAAGACGCGCATAGTACAGCTCCGGCCAACTGAATCTCCTTCGAGGACGAGGATCAAAGAGCTCCAGAGGATTTGCAGTGCGAAATTCGTCGCGCCCTTAATGAATTTTCATTTTCTTTCTATCTTATCAGGTAATAAGCCAATGTTTCTGGGATTGAATAATGGGCACAACATTTTCAAGGAGGTCGTATTAGCTTCCTTTGGGATTGATTATAGAGGGTTTGTTGGCATTTTCTCATACAAATTATTTGCATCATGCTTTGTATGTTATATTTCTCTAACCATTGTTTCAACACATCGATTCGAAGTACTTGTTTTACCGGAGTAAGGTCCTTATGTCGCGATGACATTAGATTAATTTATGTGGTTTACCTGCTTTAATTAGAGGACAATCGTAGGGATGGCAGGATTAAATTGACCGACACAAAACGAGAACAAAATAGGTCTTTCAAAAAATCAAGAACCGGTTCTGATAGGTAGATTCTAGTCATTTTGGAGCCGGTTTGGTGGTAGTCACACCTATTGTCGGCGATACTAAAGTAGAAACTGGAATATAAGGAAACAAATCTGCATATGGGGAGTAAAAGTTGGAGCCTCAGGATTTCTCACAGGGATCCTCCCAAATTTAAATTAGTGGGTAGATTCTATGTACCACAATTAAGAAAGGGTCACATAAAGCTCATTTGAAATTAATGGACGGTAATTAAGCAATTCCGTGGACTGCGAAAGAACCCCAAATCCTCATATTTCATGATCCTTGCCAAAAAAGAAAGAAAGATTGATTGTGGGATATTGACAATAATCTTAGGGAAAAAATAGCAAGCATTGCAGAAATATAAAGTGTAGTAAGATAAACATATATGTTAATTAGCCTAGTCTCCTAAAAACCCCAATTTTAAGTGCAATCCCAATTCTGTCCTCGACTTTAAAAAAAAAAAAAAAACCTCAAATTTAGGTACAATCTAAATCTGCCGTGAATTTTTTATTTGTAAAAAAAAAAAAAAACAACAACTTTTGGTTCAGTCACAAATTTAGCCTGAAATTTTTTTTGCCTAAAAAAAATCACCAAGTTTAACTCTGGTCCCATTGCTCCCGTTAGTCCTCTATTCAAAAGTCACCGTAAGTCGTTCCTAATTTCCCTAATTTTCATAGTAAAGACAGTTTTGTTTTGGAGATAATTTTCCACATCACCTTACTAATGTAAATTTGTTACCAACGTCAAAATGCCCAGTCAAACAACTAATGTTGATTTTTGAATTGAGGGTTAACGGGGACATATTTAAGACTAGATTGAAAGTTGGCGATTTTTTTTAGATAAAAAAATTTGGCAAAATTTTGGGCAATGGTTTTTTTTTTTTTTTTGACTACGATTAAATGGCTTTTTTTATATAAAAAAAAGTCCTGGGCAAATTTGGAACTCAAATTAAAGTTTGAGGTTTTTTTAGATAAAAAATGGGGGACAAAATTGAGAGTGAACTTAAAGTTTGACATTCTATTTTTAGTTAAAAAAATGTTTTGAGCAAAATTGTGTAACATCATGGGTCTCCAGTGTACATATATTGTCCGCTTTGGACATTAAGGCCTTATTTGGTTCAGCATTTGAAATGCTCTTTGGGGCTCTAAAGGGGTTTGGCCAAATGCTGTGATGTGTGGTTCAATTTTTTGAGGACTTTGGGGAGATGCAATTGCATCTCCAAGGGGCTTCAAGGGCCTTTGGGGAAATGAAGGGGTAGAGGTCCATTGGGAACTTGCATTTTCGGAATGCAAGTTGTATTGTTCATCACTGTTCTTGCAGCCGGTGGAGAAGCCAATCGGAGGCCGATGACCACCGGCCAAGGGTCGAGTGTGCCAGCGATCAGCACCTGGGTGTTGCCCAACCTCGGCGACCATCGCCGAACCTCAGGCGAAACCTAGGTCACGCGACCCAGGAAACTGATGGCTGAATCGCGCGACCCGGGCGGTTGCCCGAGGTCACGCGACCTCGGCGACGGTCGCCGGGTCGGCGACCTCGGGCGGCGGCCGCCGGGGTCGTGCGACCTCGGGCGGCCGTCACTTGGTCGCTCGACTTGGCGACCGTCCGGGCCCGGATCCGGCGGTTCGGTGGCCGGACTTCAAAAAAAAATACAAATATATTTTTCTTTTTTAATTTAATAAAAGTCAATTACAAATGCAAATTTTACTAAACAGTATTTTGGCCAAAGTTGTTTTTCAATGCAAATTTTACCAAATGATGTTTGCATTTCGGAAAACCCCATTCACTCAAAGGTATTTGCATTTTTGCAAATACATTCTCCAAAAGCCGAACCAAACGGGCCCTAAGTCCTCACGGTTTTGTTCCTCTCAGAGCAGCCCATTTTATCCCAAGAAAACGCGTATGTACAGTTAGATGGTCCATTGCCTTATAAGCTAGCACAAGACTCTCCCCTAAGCAATATGGGACAGGAGACATGCCCCTTCCCTACGCACGCTCGAGGATCGAGGCGCGGACGCACCGCCATCCCTCCTCCTCGCGCACCGCCGCTTGGGCTGTCACAAATTGAGACGGAGTATTTCAGGAAATTAGGCCTCTGTTAATTAAAGTTGGATATTACCCGCACATAATTGCACCGTGTCATAGGTGCGGGCTTTGCCCATCAATTTCTTTTTCCTTATTTCTATTGATTTTCTAAAATTTGAACATTTTATATACTTAAATGAATTTCGAAAGTTGAATAATTTATGATATCAACAAAATCTTCGAAGAGCTTAATTATATCAAGACCAACAGTATCTATTGACTAAATAATGAAGAATTTCTTTCTAGGAACTATAAAGCTATTCATATATATAGCTAGTCATGCTAGAACCGCTCGGCGGGGATCACCCCTATTGTCGGTGATGCTAATGTAGAAACTGGAATATAAGGAGACATATCTGCACATGAGGGAGTTCAAGTTGCAACCTCAGGATTTTCTCACAGGGATCCTTCCAATTTAAATTAATGGGTAGATTCTATGCACCCAATTTGTAACCAGCTGCCATCATTTTCCTGTATCACGCCCAGGATTGATTACCTGGGGAAGGCATCGCGGGAATCAGGCCTGGGGGTATTTCCAAATTTGGTTACAAATCCCCCGACGGCTTCCTATAGGGTTTTGTAGTCGGGGATCCCTAGGATAAACCCCTACCCAGTGATTTACGCCACATGGGCTTGGCAGAGCCTTTTAAGGACCTGCTCGGGTCCACCTTCCAATTTAAATTAATGGGTAGATTCTATGTACCGCAATTAAGAAAGGGCCATATAAATCTCATTTGAAATTAATGGACTGTAATTAAGCAATTCCGTCAAGGGAGAAATAACCCCAAATCCTCAAATTTCATGATCCTTGCCAAAAAAAGAAGGATTGATTGTAGGAACTTGACAATTATCTTAGGAAAAAGTAGGAAGCATTGTGCAAATATAAAGTGAATTAAGATGAAGATATATGTTAATTGGCCATTGGCCTAGTCTCCTAAAGAAACCCCAACTTTAGGTTCAATTTTGATTTTGTCCTCAACTATTTTTAAATAATAAAAAAAACCTCAAATTTAGGTATAGTCCAAATCTATCCTAAACTTGTTTTGTAAAAAAAAACCCAACTTTAGGTTCATTCTCAAATCTAATTCGAAATTTTTGGTGTCTAAAACAAATTCACCAACTTTTACTCTAGTCTCATTGCTTTTGTTAGCCCTCTATCCAAAATTCACCGTTAGTCGTCCCCAATTTCCCTAAATTTTATAGTAAAGGTGGTTTTATTTTGGAGATAATTTTCCGTGTCACCCTATTGATGTGAATTTGTTGCCAATGAGAAAATTCTACATTGAACAACTAATAGTGATTTTGGACAAAGAGTTAACGGGAGCATATTTAAGACTGGATAGAAAGTTGGTGATTTTTTTTATTTAAAAAGAAAAAAGAAAAAGTTCATAGAGATTTTTGACAACGGTTATTTTTTTGGTCATTTTTGTACTACAATAAAATGGTGTTTTTATATGAAAAAAAGTTCAGGGCAAATTTGGGACTTGAATTAAAGTTTGAGTTTTTTTTTTTTTTTTTTTTATAAAGTTGGGGACACAACTGAGATTGAAACTAAAGTTTGACGTTCTTTTTTCAGTTAAAAAATTTTTTGGGCAAAATTGAGACTGAATATAGCTTGGAATTTTTTTAGGAAATTAGGCCGTGTTAATTAAAATTGGATATTACTCGCACATAATTGCACCATGCCATAGGTGCGGGCTTTGCCCATCAATTTCTTTTTCCTTATTTCTGTTGATTTTCTAAAATTTGAACATTTTATAATGAATTTCTAATTTATGATATCAATGAAATCTTCTAAGAGCTTAATTATATCAAGACTAACTATATCTATTGAGTAAGTAATGAATAATTTTTTAAGGAACCATATAACTTTTCATATATATAAATGCATAATTTTATGTCAAAGTATCGTCAAAATGTAATAGACGACAACACGAGAACCTTATAACAATTCATATGTATGAATGCATATTTTTATGCCAAAGTATAGTCGAAAGGTAATATATGACATAATTTTATGCCACATTTTAACTAAAAACATCATACTTTGATTAGTAAGAATTGTTTTTAAGTACCTCTTGATTTTTTTCCTCGTAATTCTCGTAATTTGACTTTTCATTAGTTTTAAATCCAATTGAATATAAAAAGACCCTAAGACATATTCTTTGAGTTTGTTTTAGGATACGAAAGCTTCGATTGTTTTCAGTCAAAATTACGAAAACAAAAAAAGAAGATTTAAAAGTTTAAAATTATGGAGAAAGAACCCTTCAAAATGTTAAATGCAAACATCTTTACCTTTAAAATATTCGAAGTATTTGATATCCAATAAAATCAAATTTCTAATTCTAGAAGAACATAGCAGCTTTCAGTCATTCAATAGATCTCAATCTGAATGGATATAATTTTCTATTTTTCAATACAACAGTGGAAAGTTTGCGAGGCACACAGGGCGGCGGACTCATCTCATTTTCTTCAAGATACTTGTGACTTTGCTATAGTGTCTAGAAGGAAGCATCGAAGTGGTTCTTGTATGCGTGGACATGAAGTTACTTTTTCTACCTTTATATCAATGCCATTTTCCGTTGGTTCTAAGGTGACATAAGCATATTTCATCAACATGGAATCGAATTAAAGAATAAATCAAAGTGGGTTAGATCCAATGTTGGGTGTCTAGTGGCCTCTTTGGGAATATTATCTTGTCTTGTTTGTCGATGTTGTCTGATTCCTTGTCACCTATCAACTTTAGCTTTTCATACGAATAAAGGGGAAGATCACTCAGCCTTGCACTCTTGTGAACATTCATTTCACAAGATGGAAACCTACTTTTAATTAATAGTTTGAAATGGGATGAGCAAGACTAAAACCTCGTGGATACGATAAGAAGTTGGACGTGACAAGTCCAAATCATCACACAAATATGTGATATTGACATGCAATATACAAATTGATTTAGGCCTAGGACTGCATTATCGTAAGTTGATCTTTGAATATCTAAAATCATGACAAGTGTTACCTTTATTATAAAATGAATTGGAATGAACCCTTGAAAGTTAATAATAACATAACCTGCTCTTTTCCTCCAAGGAAAAAAAATACTACAAAAGAAAATTGATAAAATGACTCTCTAAAACTTTGGAGTCATAGTACTAAGCTCATCGTTACTTTGATTCAAAAGATAACTGATGGTTCCTGACTTTATTAAGTTCTTGTCTTGAATGCATCATCGAAACAATCATGCAAGGGATCTAACAGAGCGTCTTGCTTTCGGCTTGTCTTTCTAACCTTCTATTCCAAATGTATATGCCCGTTTAGCTCATCTGCTAACTCTAATAAGAATGCGACACTCCGATTGATACTTTTGCCATGCTTGTCTCATGTTCACGTCGCTTCTTGTCGCCTAGGAAATCGAATTGGGATTTGATCCATAAGGCCTTCCTGGAATTCCTTCCGGAGCCCGGATTCCTGGGCCTTAACGAATGGACGAAAAAGTCAGTAGCAGTTTACCAGACAAGTGAAGTTTAAAATAACCCTCTAAAACTCTGAGAACCATTTCATCACAAACCTGGAGGCTATTACTTAGCCCAAAGAGAACTACAGTTTAAGAACAAATGGGTTGCTTGAACAGGTATCGCTGGGCCTTCAATTACTTAAGGCCAAGCCACAATGACATCCAGTCAACTTTAATGTGACCTCTGGTTATCGAATCACGGATCGAACCCGGCAAGTCCTGTTTTAGGTATACGATAATCACTGTATCGAGCAAACTCCGGTAGAAAAATCCAGGTTTAAGGTAAAAGAGAGCCTTCAACAAATGTAAACTTGATTTCCTAACTCAAAAAGGTGGAAGATGAGAGAAATTTATGGATACCAAGTTTCATGAAATTCAATGCTTGTGTTCAAGATCAGGCAGTTTGCGTTCCCAATCTGACAATTTAAAATTCATCGCGGGCGCCCGACCAAAGGACGCATATAGAACTTGCAAGTTGATATATGACAACTACCAATAAGGTATGATGTTGCTAGCCATCTTTGGCAAATGATGCTGTAACTGAAGCACCTTTTTTTAATGTTGTCGGATGGTGCTTCAAAAAAGAGAAATAAGTCAATGCATTACTATTACTGTCACATCACATCCCAGAGGCTGATTTAGAGCCCAGCTTGAGAGCACCAACAGTCTCATCTGGAGTTGCACCCTCGCTTAGGTAAGTCACCAACGGGCTCTCCCTCGGAACGATGTCATCCCTCAGGTAGCTTCCCGTTGTCCTGAGCAGCTCCTCCGACCCCCTTGACACCACCCCTTTCATTATGACAGTGTTGTGGGCACCGGCGATCATCTCCTCATGGTCAGTGTCGCCGCTCTCCCCGAGGATGACGTACATGTTCGCAACGTTCAATCTCCAGCGCACAAACAGGTACCTACATGAGAAACAATGACAATCTGCTTAAGAAATTGAGGATACCGTCCATGACGACGGTTATTTGCACGAAAGAAATCCATCCTGTCATGGAGACGCTAACTCTTACTTCACCCAAAAATAAGAAAGCAATTTTCCTACAACCTGACCTCACTAACTGGAAATACTGGACTGCACTGTTGTGCCATAGATGGTCTGATAAGCCAATGACCCATTTTGGATTTGATGAAATATGTTTCAGTTTTCAACTTCAAAATCACACCAGCCTACTGAATCAGCAAGTATAGTCATCTGGATTATGTCACAGAACTTCTATCCTGACGAACATTTAATTTGGGCTGATTTGACCCGTTCAACTATGAAGAAAAGGAAATGTACCTGAGTGCTTGTGCTCGAGATGCCAGAAGAGGAATTATCTGTATTCTGGTTAAGTTCCGGCAATACATTGGATGACAACGGAGTCCTCGCATTCTGAGTTTCTGCCTCAAATCATCCACTTTTTTTGCCTGCAAAGTATTCCACTATCAATACCCTTTTGTCATTACTATTAGAGTCAATTAGTAACCATGTTCTAATAACTGTTCTGCACATATTTAACGACAGACTCTGCTCACCTTACTAAGGTCCTTTATAAAGTATGAGATGCAATGCGAATTGCTCGATTCTGTATCCTCCTCAATGGGACCACAAGGTTCCTCGAGTTTCTCTTCTCCTTCTGATGTATTCAACAGCTTCCAAATGGTCTTCTTTAAGCCCTCACAACCCCAACGGTAGTCGATATGTGATGCATAATCCGGGTCAGGAATAAGTGTTCCATCTTCCTCTGTGTAGGCCCCAGGATAATACACTTCACTCCCACTGCTACAGATCAAAGCATCAAACTCATTCACTGGGATGTTCCCTGACTTCAAGAATTCCACGGTTTCTGAAACCGGCATAGCCGTCGATAGAGCGAACCCAGAGACCCTAGTGGCTTGTGGGTCCTGTCGGACAGCCTTCATAACATCTTGCACCATCTGAACCATCTTCTTTTCGGGTGCCCCATCACCATTATAGCAGTCAACAGCTATAACTATTAACCTACGTCGCCGCCTTAAGATTGGATACTTGCTCACTGAACTCTCAAGTGGTTTGTTTGCACCTTCACTGTCAATCGATTCAGAAGATTCTTGCTTCTTAATTTTGCTAAGAACTCTTTTCACTTGGTCCTGGAGCTCTGGGTCTCCAGAAGCGATTGCTGTATGGTCAAGAGATCCATTTAATGAAGATTTTTCTCCATCAACTGAGAGCCTAAGGGACATATCTTGCACGTCCTTTAGGGAATCATTGAACGACTCTTCGGCTGGGATATCGTCCTCTGGCGTAGCAGTTTGCCATTGCGGGTGTCTCATCCGGCACGCTGCCACCCTAGTCAGGTACGTACGGCAATGCTCAGGCCATGAGAAAAGGTGAATGTTTTTCCAACCATTCTTCCTGCATTCATGCCACAAGGACTTCTCTGAGACCAGCTTGAGCAGTGCATCAGCAATAGCTTGTTGATCATGAGGGTCCACGAGCAGCCCATTATTCAGTGCCTAAATCACATAGCAAAATATAAGGATTTAGAAGAAATTTCCCAATTCAACATCTCACGCTGAACTGAAAACAAAAATCAAAAGAAAAGGGGAAGATTTGTTGGACACATATCACACGGTATCGAAGTAAGCAGGTCAAACTTACTTGGTGAATGTCGACCGGTCCACCGTTTTTAGTAGCCACCATTGGAAGCCCGTGCGCTGCTGCCTACATTATTCATATAGCACATTAAGTGTTTCTCAATACTTCTAGGAACCATCTTTTACAAACAAGAGGAAACCTCATAATACCTCAATCAGAGTAAGACCAAATGGCTCAACTAGAGCTGGATTGATAAAAACGCCCTGCAACAAGTGAGGTGGGATTAGTTTCCTATCATGTTAAGACTGAGGTCATGGACCTTGAGTACGGTGAAGAATAAACCTTTGTTTTCGCTGCTAGACGATAAATATCTGGAACATCAGACTGCCTGTGATGCTTGGGGAAGGCAACTTGCCCATAAAGATCGTACTTGTCCACTAGTTTCAGCACTGTTGTAAGAACACTGGCGCTTCCGGAAGACATCTCATCTATGTCATTCCTGTTTCCCATGATCAATGTCTGCAGAAAAAGCTTGCCACTTAGTTACATCTGTATGTTCATGTCAGAGTCATACAGAGCAAACACCGTTCTTACAAGATTTGCAAGCTCCCTCAGAGGGCGGCACTCTCCAAAGGCTTTCACAAGAGTTGTTATGTTCTTCTTTGGGTCTGGCCTTGATAAAGCCAAGATCATCGGCTTGTGGGGATTTGTGAGAAATCTCATCACCTGACAGAAGAGAGGCTCTAGCAATCAGCAAGGATAACAAAAGGCATAAACATGATGGCAATGCAGAATCCTAGACAATCACTCCAGGAATGTAAGTTGGAGAAAGAAGGTTTGTGAACTTTTCTTTCAAGGAAGGCCAAAATGAGAACTTATTTCAAGGCATGATTTAGACCACAAAGCACGCCAGTCAACCAATTGGAGTAATTACCACAGAGCTTGCCAGTCAACCTCACAGTTGCTTTCTAGGGTGTTGCTTAAGAATGCCATCAGAGCCTTTCTTAGATAAATTTCTTATTAGAAAGAAAAAGAAAATTAAGATACTCACTTCTGACCATATTGCCGGGAGGGATTTGGGGGAAGAGCCATCAACACCACCAATAAGCGCTGCCAGTTCCCCATCAACCTCAGAGGTATCTTCCTGGACATTGACATTGCTAAAATCCATGCCAGGAGGAATAACCTGTAAAAGAAACAGTGATATGAGAAACTAAGTAAACGGGCGCACTACGAATGACTATTCAACTATTAATTTTAATCTCTTCTTTGGACAAGTACATCAATTCTAATGACCCGCAGAACGATTTAGTAACCTGAAGAGTAACAAATCTTGTGTTATTTCCTTTTGAATATGATTATGAATATAAATGACGTCAATAGACCTTTGAAATATACGAACTGCTAACAAGAATAATCACGTTTGACTGAGGTATGATGAACAACAAGAAAGGATAAATCCCTACCACCATCCTTGGCATGTACCGCCCATGACAGTTTACCCCACGTCTAGCACGAGCGCGCAAAACTTTCTCCAGTTTGACATCAAACCCATCATAGAGACCCCACTGCTCTTCTATTTCCTGCTTCGTGCTAGTAATGACAAGCTCAGCGGCATCAAGAGAAAGTTCCTCTGCTTCAATTCTCCTCATGATCTTGTATGTCGAGTTTATATCTTCCTTCGATTGCCGTCCCTGCTTGAGGAGCTGCTCGAGCTTGTTCCTCCCAAGTGAGTGACCCGTTAAGACCATCGGGATATTAAGAGCGCCTGAGAGAAGGGCAGCACTATCTCCCGCATCTGCATAATGACCATGAATCACATATGGCCACACAGGCTGGCCCCCACCTATTTGTTCGCCGAGAACTTTCGACATATTCAAAATGTGAGCTAAAGCCCCATCAACAAATTCTTGAATATATGGCCAGAGCAATTCCTTGTGGAGATACTTGTTTCGTGGACCAAATGGAATTCTTATAATGTAGGCCCCACTACTCTCTCCCAATTCATTGGTATCGGCATCTTCTGGGCCAGCAGTTAGCATTTCTGTTGGTTCGCCATAACTCCAGTCAACTTCTGGTGAGGAGATTTGACGGGTGAAAAGATCAACCCTGTATACTCCAGGCATTCTAGCAAGCGCTCGAGAAAGCTCTACCACATATTTAACCTGTGCACAGTATTAGATTAGTCAATGCACAAGAATTAATATAAATTGACATAGTCGTGCCTACCTGTCCACCGGTATCAGAGTCCCGACCAAGTTCCATTTGCTCCCCACGGACCAAACCATGCAAACTGGTCAGAACAATTAGTTGGATCAACGAGTCGAACAGCATCATTATAGCCCCAGAGTGAATGATGAATTTACAATTCATAGGAATGCAGACAGATTGCGTGAGAATACACAAAGGTCGATGCTGAGATCTAGAGTATCTTGGAGTTCACAAATAGGCAAAAAATTTAAACACTGGTGTACAGGATGATGTCCAAATTGTTTATTCCTCTAACTTCAAGTAGCCTAATGAACTCAAGATAAATGGCCTTGCTGTTAGATCGGTATATCTGGCGTAAGATTCAGTTATATTATCATGGTTTATCCTTCGGTTACGAAAAAGGGTAACCTACTTCAGCAGAATTTCAGAAGGGAAATGAAATGAGATACCTTCTTTATTTGGCAAGACAACATTCACGATACCTTGTAAGTTGTATTCTCAGCTAATATAACATCCGAAAAATAAATACAAGAAAATGAAAGTTACACTCTCTCGCCTGCTAACATGCTGAAAATTCTATATTTATCTCCTCATAGGCACACAATTGCAAGAAGTTGACTAAACAACAGTTAAGCCGAAGAAAGACTATACCTAATTAGGACAATATAAAGCTTCTTTTCCTTTTTATCATCTGACCATACTTCCAGATTGGAAAAATTCCTCTGAAACTTCTTTCTCGGGGTCTCGCTCAGCATCAACTCTCCAACGGTGTCCCCTTTCTCTCCTTCCGATAAGTCCTCGGACATGTCTTCTGTTGCATCCCTCCGTCCTTGTTCCCTTTCCCACCTCCGTTTTGCCAGCCTTTGCATTTCCTCCCATTCCAACTGATGACGAAGGGTCCTTAAATTTCAGTAGGAAAACTAAGAAGATACAGGGAACACAATTGCCTCGCCTTGATAAAGCTAATAGCAATATAACAATGAATGGTCTACCAGAAGATACAGAGAACAAGAGAGTGCTTATGATGTAGGCCACACATGCTCAATTGAGAGATGCAAAGCATCAGAAAAGATGCAAGAACAAACAAACAAAGAGCCGAAAGTGAAATCTTTGACATCATCTACTACTAGTATGTTTGTGAACTCAAAGCCCTCGCCATCTACAACATTCCGGGTTTATATTCCATAATAGTTAATACATGTTGGGTTTGTCCAATACGCAACGTGTCTAATTAATAAGAATGACTCAGGAAGACAAATTGATCACATGGCTGGAAACATGTTGACACCACATGCGTCATAGTGATTACTTTTCCCGGTATATTGAACTTATGACTGGAAGCAGGACACAACTATAATTTTAGCTGTGTTTTATATAGAACTGAAAAATTGGGAAATTGGTAAGGATTACCGAATTGCTGAGTCAAAAACTCAGTTTGGTGTGACATGCTACTTCAGAAACAAAACTCAATTGAACCGCAATATGTCGGATTTGTTTATGACACTAAATGTTTGTCTCAAAATGCCTAAGCACAAAAACTATATTATTAATGACAATGCTGGAAACATGTAGGCACCGTGTACACCACAGAGATCTGTTCTAATCATGATATGTCGGCAATTGAATTTAAATTTATGATGCAGTTCCAACTTTAACTGCGCTTCCTACAGAATATGCTGAATTATTAAACAATTGGCCGATCGGCTAGTGTACCAAATGGACACTTTATAACTGATGAGTAAAGATCTATGGCTATTCAGTAAACAAACTGGCTGCATTTTCCTCCAATTAAGTAGAAGAATATATAGGCCAAATGCCTCAGTCGATTTGTTTTAAAAGTAGGAAATTCATACAAGTAGAAACCTCTGTTTGGCATGATGTTCCCAGTCCACAAAAAACACATGTGCCCCCACCCCCCAAAAAAAAAAAAAATTTCTGGTTTTCCCTCTTTTCCCTTCTCCTTACCTGTAAGTGTCCCCCAGACCTAGAATCCTCGGATAACTGGATCATTTCTCCATAAAATCCTTGTTTTCTTTTTGTTTCTCATGCATTATAGGCACTCAATTCCAAACGATTACTTTCAACAAGAGCTCACAAAACAAAGAGACTCCCACTCATCTGAAACTTTTGCCACTTAGGAGTCTATAGAAATTCAAGCTTCACATGTAGATAGCCTGTCACCCAAGCTAACATGCGCGTGTACGCTCCTGATTGGAATTTGGACGTTGATGGGTGTATGACATAACTATGATATTGAAATGAGAATGGACCCAGGACAATTGATATATCTCACAATTTCCCCTACTCAATCAATCAAGCTGGACATCAAACACGAACCTGAGGATGAAGTAACACAGCAATAACACTAAAAGGGCAAAAGCCGACCATAATAAACTAATTCACAAAAGACATTAATGAAACATATTTCTTGCAACAATCACTAAGTAAATGCACTGTCTATTTCCATCCAACCATAAAAGGACCGCAATTCAATCTCTAGACCTGTCTTCTCTTATCCCGGAAAGCTTAAAACACCACGAAACAAGCCGATAACGAGCGCCAAATATATCTCTCGCAATGATCACCGAATAAATGCACCAGATATTCTCATGAAAAAAGAACAGAAGCATGGAGAAAACTGCCTCGGAATATCACCTGCTTCTTCTTGCGGGTGAGATGCCAGATGCGCCAGCACATGTTCTCGAGGCGGGAGCTGCGGTCGCGGGTGTTGCGGGTGGCGACGACCTTGATCCACGTCCGGTGGAGGTCGGTCTCGTCGACGCCGGTCACCACCTCCTCCACGAAGTACTTGGTCGGGTTGAAGTCCCCCCTCTCCTTCATCTTCACCTCCTTCTGCACGTTCTGCTCCGACGACCCGCCGCCGCCGCTGTCCAGTATCGCCTCCAAGTACCCGTTTATCCATTCGTTTCCCGCCATTCCAAAAAACTATCTATATATATATTTTTCCTCTTCCTTCGAAATATATCGCTCAGCCACAATCACAATCGCACAGTCACCTTTCCATCAGACGAACAAGAAAGGATAACGCATTGCATGCGCGGGGGGGGATATACCCACATGCAGATTCTCACAGATTCTGCAGGTTAGAGAGAGAAACAAGAATCAAGAACCGTAAAGCTTCCACCTTTCTTCGCCGTTTCCGGCAGTCGCGGGCGCGCTCGGGCTTGTGGGGGCCACGACGAACATGGGTTTCTTTTTCTTTAATCACAGAACGAGTATGTCAATGGTGCTGACAAGCAACGGTGGCAGGCCACACAGAGAGAGAAAGAAGAGAGAGAAGAAGCTGACATGCAGGAGATTCTTTCCCAAGTTCCTTCCTTGATCGTTCGGGGCGCTTCGGCCGCGGATTCGATGGGGGAAAATTGGGATTTGAACGAGAGAGAGTTTTGCTCGAGTTCGTGCGAATGGCGGAAGAGGAGGAGGTGTGAGAGAGTGAGACGGAGATGGGGTTGTGTAGAGAGAGAAGGGAGAGGGAGGAAGGAGGAGGAGCCACGTGGCGGGCGGCGGTGGGGTCGGGGATTGGGGGACACGTGTGCAGAGACCGGTGAATCAGAAATGATGGGGGGGGGAGGGGGAAGGGGAAGGGAGAGAAACCTCGGATGGCGCACCGTTTCCGATGCTGTCCGCTTCCCAATGCGACCTTCCCGCCCTCTCTCTCTATCTCTAGACGTCTCCTCAATTTAACCTTCACTCTCTCTCTCTCTCTAAATATAATTACAGTCGTTAATTACATCGTTAATTACCTCGCATTCGCATTCAATGGCATCGCCAACGCTTGCCGATCTCAAATTCGATTCATACTCGAAGTTGTTCATATCGGATCACTCCTAAGTTCCTTAAAAGTGTAAAGATTAATTTTTATTAAAAGAATCGAGAAGACCGTACTTCAAATTACTGCATGATTAGAATGATGAGAACAAAGTTCAAAATTACTTAGCCTAGTGATTTCTTTGATGTGTATATGTGACATTGTGGGTCTATTAAAATTTCTTTGATGTGGAATGTCTATTGTGTTTCATGAAAGTACAGGTAGGATTTGTCTTTGAATGAAAGTTTAGTTTAAAATAAAAGAATGCTAAGATTGTTGGCGATCATAGCCAAAATTGTAATTTCATGGGAAAGATGCGTATTCTTTGAACATTTCATGTAATGGTTAATTTATTATTAAAGTCCCTTTCCCATAGATTTTAAAGGGAAAGTTTAAGCATATATATAATGCGTTTCTTTTGGGAAATAACTTAACGGTCTCTCATTCTAATTAGTGAATTTCTATTAAATGAAAAAGAGAGGTTCCAGTCCTTTATTTTGTTTTTTTCCCCTAAAAGAATGAATTTTTCAACTGCAGATATTCAATTGTGTAAAAAACAAAAAAAAACCGCAGATATACAATAAAGGGAAAAAAGCAATTGAAGTGGAACCTTACAGTGCACTTAACTCAATTACTCATCTTCCATTATGAGAAAATGAATAATACCCAATTTGTCATGACTTGTAAAAGGAATCCTTTACCGGAACAACGAGCTATTCAGGAAAGACTTTAATAAATTCGTTTTGTTACCAATTATAACACGGATTAAATTTATTGCCTTTTTCTTATTTTTGCATTACATTTACTGGCTTTCTTATTTTTGCTATATTCATATCTAATTTTTTTGTGCATTTTTTAGGATATAGTAACTTGATAGATAGCAACACCTATCAATTACTTTGCACCCAATTTATGAGACGGTTGTTCCATTCGTTTAATGTCTTCATTTGAATCCGAACGATGTAATCAAACTTCAAATTTTCTGATCACATTTTGTAATGATTTACTGAATACATTATGAAAGTATTATGATTGAGGTTTTCTTGGTATGCACTTGTACTTTGTGTCAAAAAGCTTACTTAGAATAAATAATGCACTATTATAATATGCTTTCACTCCATGAAGAGAATCATATTCCCTTTTTGAGATTTGTCCAAAAAGTCCTATCAATTGTGTCAATTTAATCATAAACTTTCTGATGATTTGACGATGCAGTTATTCTGACCAATTTTGGCCGGAAACTTTTGATATTAATGCTAGCCATCTTACATGACACAATCGGTACTAACATTGATAACTTTTGTAATTTTTTTTTTTAATAAAAAAAATGCCTATATTTTCCTTTTTATCCTATTTCTCTTTGCTGGCTAGTGGAGGTCATCGACCATCTCACTAGATTTGTGCAAGAATCACAATGCCCTTGCCAAAGTCTATGGGGGTCAAGCCTTCGCCAAATCCAACGAGGACGGCCCTCACCCAAGCTTGCCCTCACCAGCCCTCCCCCTTGGCTGGTGACCATGTCGACCATTGCCAAGGTCTAGCAGCTAAAAAAAGGGAAATAGAAAAAAGACACAAAAAGAAAGAAAATAAAAGAAAAGGGGAAAAAAGAGACAAGTACAAAATTTAACGATAATTGCAAAAGTTATTAGTATTAGTAGAACGGTCAAAGTCCACGTCAACAATTTTATGACTAAATTGGCATAATTGAAAAGTTAATAATTGAATTAGCCGTTGTACAATATGTTTCAGACTTCTTGGACAATTATGCCAAGTGTTTGTGTAAGAAAGTTTGGACACACATAATTATAATGTGTAGAGTACCAAAAAGATCCTTTCTAGAGTTATACTTGAATTATTAAATAACAAAAGATCAAAATAAAAATTATCCCATGATTTCGTATAAACTGTTCCATTCACAAATCCAGCACTCTTGAGTGAAATTTTCACATCATCTATCTGCTTCCATTTCAATACGTAACACATAAAGCAAGTGATTACTAATGATATGTACCTTTCGATACGCCTAAAAATCTTGGCTTCCTTGTCCAGAACTCAGGGAATATACCTGAGCATCTTCTCAGATTTTTATGCCAAGAGTGACAGGAAAAAAATATTCAATGGACATACCCGAATTGAAATAAATAGCAAGAGGAAATTTTTAATTAATTTTTCATTCTTGTTTGATGTATAATATATATTTTGTTGAATTTGTTTGATCCTGGTTGATGCAAAAGTAAGCGGCAGAGGAAACATGATATTGCTTTAGGGTGACCACCATCCAACCATTCTCTATCTCCTCGTCATCTTGGCCATAAATGGACACATGTACCTTTCCGACCTACAAACAAAACCTCCAATTCAATGTATTGTGACCTCAATGTAACCACTCCATGCGGGAGGGTGAGTCAGGGCCTAAGATTAGGCCAAAAGGCGTAGCCAATGGACAACAGGTGCGATGAGATCTCATGGACTTCACATGCATACAACTTGCACCATTATGTCAACTTTTGTCGCTCCTGATACAGCCCTCTCTCTCTCTCTCATATTCACTTAGGAGAAGAGAGCCTTCTTCAACTGAATTATTGAGCAAAAAGAGCTAACTTTTCTTGTGCTTGGTTGCCTTCTCTTGTGCTTGTACCGAATTGGAGGTGTCTTTGCTTCAAGTTGAAGCCCCTTTAGCTAGGAAGGAATTGACAAGAAGAGCTAGCTTTTCTTTTGAGGTCCTTCGCATGGTTGCTTTCTCTTGTGCTTGTACCAAATTGAAGGTCTCTTTGCTTCAAGTTGAAGCCCCTTTAGCTAGAAGGAAACAATGGGAAAACATCCTTCATGTGAGGAAGCCTCTTGTGTAAGTGCGGTCCGTAAACCTATCAAAGGGGTGGCTCAAATTGGATTGGATAACTTGATCCATTTAACCCATTTGTATGTAATACAAATATAATGACTCATACTCGACCTGAGCCGATCCATATTTCTAGAAAACTTATTTATTTAACTAAATCAATAAAAATTCATATTCAACTTAAGGCAAAAGCACGAAATGAGTGAAGCAAGATCAAGAAAGGACAAGAAAAGTCATAGAGGTGAGTTGGCTATAGATAAGTTGTGAACTCATTTAACGTTCCTATCAAGCTCATTTATAATCCATTTACTGAATATAACTAACTCACGTAACAACCCAACCCATCAAATATAAATTTAAAAAAAATGGGTTTATGATCCATTTCGACTGGTCTGGCGATTAGGCATGCCCTCAATGGGGCGCGAATGAGCTATTCAAGCTAGAGTTACTCACTAATTCGATTTAAAATCCGATGATGATCGCCTTTGAACTTAAACTAGCAAACTTAATGAAACTCTTGCCTTGTCAAGATAATCATGTTTGAGCTCCGATAAGTTTTGAGTTTGATGGGCGCGAATGAGCTATTCAAGCTAGAGTTACTCACTAATTTGATTTAAAATCCGATGATGATTTCCTTTGAACTTAAATTAGCAAACTTAATGTAACTATCTGAGTTCAACGCTAATGATACAACTTTACTTTTAGCAATCGCATCATGAGTGAGTTCGTGTTTTAATAATTTTTATAATCTATGATAGAATCTCGAGAGCCGACCATGATAATTCTAGATGACAAGATACCAACTTAGCTCCAATTAGCAAGTGCCGACTGTGATTGATGGTGTTACTCATTCACTTGGCGAAACAGCCGACCCAACTAGGCATGTCCATTTTTAATTGGTGCTTTCTGGTAATACAGAGGGAAAGACAAAAGAGGCTCTTGGTCCCCATGAAACGAGAAGCAATTTGTCAACATCCTCCGATAGAACATGAGAATCGAATCTCCGTTGCTTCACCAGTGGTACAAGCAACGCTTTCAGGGGCGTCCAGAGGGCGATCCATTCAGGTGCATGCCACATGGGCATATATAGCCCTATAGGTGACTCATTCGTGCCGTCTCGTCATGTCCTTTTGTACTGTTGTTCTTTTCCATGACTGTACATCGGGGAAATTGGGAGATAATAGGTGAGGAGATGGCGGGATACGAAAGCAACGCAGGTACATAAATTGCCATCAAGAAGATGAAGAATTTCATTCTGGGTGAAGATATTACCAAGAATTAGAAGTGCATGGACCGGGCGGGATGGCATTGGGCACCCGTGATTTTTTTCAAATATTTTTCCAATTAATTTTTAAGACTGTTTTTTTTTTTTAAAAGAAAGGACTATAACCAATATCAATGGCGTTTCTACCTTGGAACCGGTGTCATAGGCTGGTTTGTGGCCAGATCCAATGGTTTCTAAGGCTGCAATAAGGAACAAACCGATTGGAGCTAATTCCAAGTTCTTGAGAAAGCAGAACCGAACCGATTATTCTTGAAACCGGCTCAAACTGGAGTGACCAAGCACATTCCTGATTTCACCCACAACGCTTGCTCACACCTAAGAAGAATAAATTGTAACTCTTTCCAGAGGAGGCTCTTACCTTTTCTTTGTCTGGCTTGTTCACGATTTCAATTCGAGGGAAATACAACTAAGATAAAAATAACATTACGTCTCTCAAACCGATTCCCCACTTCTCATTTGTTCTAAATGAAAAAAGTACCTCGCTATTCTTTGCTCTTGCTTGCGATTGATTACGTGATACTTTGTTGTAGAAAATTTACAAAAGGCCACTTATGACACTTCTTTTTTTGCAATTTTTCCTATTAACTCGTTAAAAGGGCTGAGTTCACTGACTATCCAAGTTGAAGAACCAAACCTATACTTAATCTGTAGCTAGAATCTTCCTGGCTGATTCAGAGGGAATACACTAATTAACTTGCAACTAATCTAGAGATGAATGCATTTTTTATCCACAGACTTTGCCCTTTCCTTACGTTTTCAATCTGATAAAATCTACCCTCCATCTTTCAGATATCAGAATGATAGTTTACTCTCGGTGCCCTTTTGACAAAAGCACCTTTAACAATCACAACTGACAAGTCATACCAGGTTTCCATTCATTTCGAGCTTGATGAGTTAAATGGAAAATTTAAATACTCCCTTTCGCATCATAATTGACAATTCCATGAACTTCAGTCAATTCCTTCTGCAAAATGCTGTGCACTTGCTATGTGAAGATCTCAAATCTGCTCGTACTCAATAAAAAAAACTGGTTTTGTTTATGGATCCTCATTTGATACACAGCATGTGCCAATATTTGCTTAAACACAGCAAGTCTAGACGACTGCTATGCTTTGTGAAGAATGTTATAGAAAGCGAAATCAACTTTTTATATGGCATTCTTCTCAGTTTTTTCAAAACCGAAATAGTAATTATTGACATTTTGTATAAACAAAATATTGTGCAATTTGCATATGCAGAAAATAATTCTTTTGCATTATCAACCAAATGTGTCCACATGCTATTTTGAACATTCTCGGCCAGTCCCTCCACACTAGCTGAGAAAGGAAAGTCAAATATGGCAAATAACAGAAAAGAAGAATATATTATGCCACTGTCATATCAAAAAAGAAAAGCTTTAGGGAGGAGTTCCATGTCAAATATGCATAACAACGCAGAATGGAAGAATGAGCAGCAGCTTGGTTGCAAGAGCAGTTGATACAAAGAGTGCAATCAATCCTTATAACTGAGAGCCATATCATGGTTTCACTTGATTGTCATTTCTGAATTGAGGAGAATATCAATAATATTCAGACGTATGGAAACACCATTACTGGTAAAGTTTAACCTAAGTAACTGGATAATAATATGTTACAAAGCTAGGCCAAACCATCATTTAAGCATTTTTTTCACGCAAATCGCAAAATATGGCAAACAAAAAAAATCTACCAAAAGTAAGAAAGTTGACCAAAATTCTATTATTTCACTCCTGTTTTAGGCTCTGTTCAGAACTATTTTGTTTCAGCAGTTGAAATAATGGAGAGTATGTGTGGTTGCTAATCATAACAACTAAGACACAAGTGTTAGCAGCAAGGAAAACTAAGCTAGCCATCCATAACTCTACAAAGACATTCTTGCCTTTAAACTCAAGCAGGTAACCCCACATCAGCCAATGGGTCTGTGCTCCCATCCACAGGATTATGCAACACAACCCTTTCCATTTGAAATTTATAGTGCTCCATGGCAGTATTAGGGGCAGCAAGCAGAAGAACCATACAAAGTACTGCGCAGTGATTACCTGTTAATAGAGATTCAATACATATTAGTAAGATGCAGTATATATGACAGTGACTAACTGTCAACAGAGAAGGTACTAATGCCATCCACTTAGCCACTTTTCCTTTTGACAGGCAATTCACCTACTCTGGAAGTGAGAATTTTGCAGATTAACATACTAACCTTGTTAAATGCCACAAATGCTACCGTCTGCACGAAAAGGCAGAATGGCAAATCCCGAGCAAAGTGGAGAACAAGAATCAGCTGGACCATGAATTGTGGTAAAAAAGATATGAGCTTCTCTAATACAGAGAACTCGCACTCATAGTGAAGATATATGTGGTAGAAATATATAGAGAAGTTATGTCGCGGATCTGTGCGAGTTAGATGGTAAAGCAATGCCTCATGTAAAAATTCCCACTTGTAGAAAAAGAAGCTAATTCCTGTAGAGAAGAAGAAAACAGCTGCAGAAATAACACCAAAAATAATCCTCTCTCTAGAGAATATGCATTTTATCACAGCCAGCACATTGAGTTCAGTTGCTGCCATACTGCACTCATGTTTCTTGCTAGGGCCAGAACTCCAGATCCTAAGAACAGGCTTCTGTCCCAAGCGGAAGAAGTGATGATTAAGAACCAGGACAAGGGTTGGCGCATATATGATTGGATAGATTCTGAAATGGACTACAAGTCCATACCAAACTGCAGCTTGCAAGAGATTGCCTAATAAACAGAAAACAGAACAGCATAAGAAATATTACATATGACCACTACTTACACCAATATTAGTTATTATATATAAATATAGTTAAAGGTTGAAGACAAAGAGAAGGAATGAAGAGCCTCATTGACATTTGTGTAGATATAGTAAAGATCAAAAGAAGCCAAATAAGCAAAAGTTCCCCTCATCAACATCTCTAAAAGAATGCAACAATTTCAATGCACCGTTTGCTATTGTGATTTATGTTGAATCCAGGTAGAGCATGCATATTCACAATTTAGTCATAAATAGAAAAGGCACTCTACATACTAAAGTTATAAAGGAAGTCATTGTCCGAACATTTGTCCATCTACACAAACTCTTGCAGAATTACTAAGGCCACAATGCAGTTGAAATTAGGTATTCATGAAGCTCCTTAAGGGACTTCACAGAATTGATAACCACTGGCTAACAAATAAGATATCAGTGAGAGCATTGTCAAAAACTTACAAAGGCTGACAAGGCGATATTTTGTAAGTTTTTCTCTCAAAAATGGAAAAAACAAAAGAATAACTGCCAGAACATGAAATATGTTAAATACACATGTAATGCTCTTGACAAAGGCAAAAAGTGTTCCAAGGAGAAAATATACCATTCATCAGACAGATAATGATCCATAAGATAATGGCACAGACGATCGGCTCACAGTTCCCACGAGTCCCAATAGTGAAGGTAAAGGGATTCAAAAGCCATGCCATGACACAGTACGTGCAGATATTCTTGGGTACACTGCATTTCTTTAAGATCGTGTAGATGAACACTCCAACAAGTAAATCTGCAGCATTGACATAATAATAAAGTAATTTGCACAAGTGAGGAAGATGATAACATTCATTCACCCATGACCTTTGTACTTGTATTTTCCAAATAAAACCTAAACTGACAACAGTCATTTATGATTTCCAGTTAAAATGACCAACATAAGAACGTGTAACTAATTGATTTAAGATAGAAGATGAAATCAACATCTAAATGGAAAAGATTGAATAAATATGTTATTAGTTTTACATGTATGTTCAATCACCATCACATACCATAGGTTAAAATACAAAATAAATCTGAATGTCCATAATATATCCTAGGGAAAATTCTAAAAAGGGACCTGAAGTGCTTTCTTTTTCTTAAATAAGGGCCTAAAGTGAATGCTGTTTTAAATGAGAACCTAAAGTAGTTACGTTTGTTTCAAATAAGGACCCGAAGTGACTATGTCTGTTGCAAAAAAGGACTTGACTTTCTGACGGTTAAGAGTATTTTCATCATTTGTCATTTTTTTCCCTTTTTTCTTCCTTTTTTTCTTTCCTTTTTTTTTTTCCTGGTTCTTCTTCTTCCTCTTCACCGGTGGCCGGTCGGCTATCAGCGGCGATGCCCACAGAGGGCTGGGTGAGGGTCGCCCTAGCTGGCAAGGGTCACCTACGCCAGCCATAGGCGAGGGATGGCCTTGCCCGGGGGCCATCCGCGAGGTCAGCCTGCACCGGCCCTAGGCAAGGTCACCCTTGCCAAATCTGGCGAGGGTCGACTGTGGGCGAGGCGGACCCTTACCAGGTCGCCCAGCCCTCACTGGCTGCGAGCGAGGTCTAGCGAGGGTCAGCCTTGCCTGGGGCCAGCGAGGGCCAATCTTGTGGATGGCTCCCGAGCGAGGGTCGCCACACCCAGGCGAGGTTGTCCCTCGCCTGTGGTTGGCGTGGGTGGCCCCCACCTAGCCCTCTGTGGGCATCGCCAGTGGCCAGCTGGCCACCGGCAAAGAGAAAGAAGAAGAACCAGGAAAAAAAAAATGGGAAGAAAAATGGGGGAAATGCCAAATGAAGAAAATACCCTTGACCGGTCAAAACCACTTCAAGCCTTTATTTGAAACAATCAAAGTCACTTCAGATCCTTATTTGAAATAAAGTTCACTTCGAGTCCTTATTTGAGGAAAAAATATCACTTCGGGTTCCTTTTTGGAATTTTCCCTATATCCTATATGCTCCGACAAAGATGATAAGCAAAAGATCTACCATAATTACAGAGATACAGAACGGTTGGTACCCATTAGTATGAGGACCCACAGTTTGGAAAAAAAAAAAAACTTTCTAGAGCTAACTATAATTTATCAATATTGGGTTTCTCTACATAACGACATGCAAGAATATTACTCTCGAGATAGCCAGCTCATTCTTAACGGGGAGGCTTCACAGACCTCTCTGATCAAGGTAGAGAAGACGAAACTGTTTCCTATTCCTCTTCCAAATTCTCTATAATACATATAAACGTAGATGTGGAAGACGAGAAATGGACCTAGAAATCTATATCAAATAATTATCAACTTCTCCATCCATTGGATAATTGCAGAACATACGTACCTGAGGCCGAGAAAAGAAACTTGCCCCATGAACGATGAAGAAACGTATTTGGCAAGAGCAAAAAGGCGAGCAAAGGTGAATATCGGTACGTGGTTCTTTCATAAGGAGACTTCCCCGATGCCATTAAATCAGCAGCATCAGAGAACACGAAGTAGTCCACGTCTGTGTACCTAACCTCCATGTGCTTATCTTGCCATTCGCCATACACAATCAAGAACACCCGCAAGAAAGCCGAAAATAACAGCAAGGAGCGCATGTCTACAGTCACCATCGCCGAAACAGAAACAGGGATAAACGTACGACTAACATATACTGCCACCACTCAGAATGGTTTTGAAGTTCACTGAAGAAAACAACAATAGAAAGAACAAAAAGATCAGGTCCATGTAAACTGAACATATCACCATACTAAAATTTACCAATAAAAAACCGAATACACAACCAAGTAGCACGCTCTGTCGAACAAGAAACCGGGTCAAATGATGCCCAAAAGAACTCTCACCCCACATTCCAAGAAACAATTTTTCCAACGTTAACAATGTCTCCTAGACAATTCATCGAACATCTGAAACACATTATTAGGCAATCACCATAACCCACCACACAGACCCATACATTCAGTCCGAACGAAACACTAATCGATCAATTCAGCACGAGAGCTTGAAGAACCCGAACCAACTTCAAGCTCCGAATCTACGCAATATACAAGTGCATACGAAGTGGCTCGACTCTGTGGAAAAATCGCCTCGGTACCCAGAATTAGATCTCTCTACCTGGCAACAAACGCGAGCAAATCCCAGTGGACTCGATAGGCTAAGATCAGCCGCGTCCCCGGCGTCGGCTATCGGCGAGCTCCGGCGGAAGCGCTCCGGCGAGGCCGCACGACCGCATCCGGAGAGCGACGTGGGACAATCAATGAACAGAATGCCGACGAGGAGGAGGAGAGTTGTCTGCAGAATACGGTGATGCGGTCGGAGAGGGAATGAGAGATTGGAAGAGGAAGAGGAAGAGGAAGAAGAAGCACTGGTTGAGCTCAGCAGCGGAAGGCAGATCGTTAACTGATAAAAAATAATAATATAATTGAGGGACGAAATTGCAAATTGAGCCAAAGTGATTTGAGTCAAATTAAAATGTTCAATGTTATTTTTATACTAATTCAAGTTCAGGATGACATATGATATTTTCATATAATTTAAAAATTAAATTGAATATTTACTAAAGGTTTAGATATTACATTGAACAAATTAATAGTTTAAAAATAATATCGTGCGTTGAGTTAAAGTTCGTAAACCATATTTGAACAAATTAAATATTTAGGAACCCAACCTGCTTGTGGGGCTCGAGCCTTTCCCTCTCTAATTGTGGAGGGGGAGGTTCGAGTCTCGACGTGCGCATTGCGCGCCTTATCTGCAATATCGTGGGAGGTGGGTCCTGCGACGCCGCCCTGGATTTACGTCGCCTTGTCGGCCGTACGGTGGTTTCCTGGGTTACCAAAAAAAAAAAAATTAAATATTTAGGACCGTATTGCATATTGAGTCAAAGTTGAGAAAGTAATTCTTTCATATTTTCAAAAACACATTAGATTTTTGGAATGATTTTGAATTTGACTTTTCATTTTTGTCTCTCCAAGATTAGGTTTTGAATGCCTTGTTTGTATAATCGATCAATGTTGCAATAGCTTTTCTTAATTCTTCATTGCTTTATTTGCCTGTCTATACCATGAATAACAAAGGGAAGAAATGGAGCTTTATAAAGGTTTATATTCGCGACTTGGACATACGCAATTGTCCAATTATCTCTAAAATGAAAAATAAATTTGGGAAAGATAGCTTGTGCTGATCTATTCCTCCCATAAAATATTCTTTTATATTAATCATATTGCTTTTTCTTGACTTAAATGGGTACCTTTTCAGCTTCATTAATAGCAAAATTTTACGAGAAAAATAGGTAGTAAGGAAAAATACCAACTAAGCATTCGTAATACTGATAAGTCTGAATCACTACGTACCAAGTAGGTTTTAAATAGACAATTTAATAATTCAAACACGGGATTAACGCATTCATTTTTCAATAGTTTTTTGTTAAAATATTCTTAAACAGTAAGTATTCTAACTATTTCTTTTATTATTAAATGAGAATTCTTTTCTCTTACACCGATGTTTAGGATGTTCAAAATCGAAAAAGATTCAAAACAATTTTTTATCTTCTTAGTTTTGCTGATTCTTATTGTTAGTACTATCCACATAAAGCACAACGTAGAAAATAATAAGGCAAATATATTCAACTTATTAGCATGCATATGTACAATATTGATAAGAAAAATTACACCTACTCTCGTTTTTATATATGACGTCATAAGAAGATGGTTTAGTCGTTTGTTTCCAGAAAAAGTGGTACTATAAAATAAATTGAGTTTTTATTTAAGCAAAAGAACTTAACGAAATAATACAACCACTTCCCAATCAAGACATATATCTTATTCACTTTTGATCAAGCCATGATAAATAAGTTGCCATTCGAGACTCTTTCAATTGACTCGGCAAATTTTTCGAACTTAAATACCAAATACTCGACGTATATACATCTAAGAATTATTTACTATTGTAATATAATATCCTATAATTAGATGCCAATAAAGAATGCTAATTCAAAATATCTTTCCACACCGAAGCGCAGGCATAATTTCAGTTAAAACCTGCAGGTAATTGGGATATTGCGCCAATGCATTATACAAGATCATTTTGCATTGTACAATCCATTCTTCTATTCGCTGACTATATTGCCCCACCAAAACAATCCCACTTTCCTCGTCTTCTAAAATCTAAACCTCATTTGCAATGGCATTGCGTCATACCAATTTCAAGAATGAATTCCCAGAGCCCTTTTGAGCTTCTAAATAGCAGATTGGGTGAAAGTTTCTGTCTGGTAATTCAGCACTCTGAAAATTTACGTAATGACAATAATGTTGGAACAGAGCAGCGCCATGCAGCATTCAATAGTACAGTGAGAAAATAAACAGATGAACAAACAGCTTCTTTTTCTTTTCTTTTAGTACAAGGCATGGAAAGATGGAACAAGAAAACAGATATTATGCCGGGGAATATAGTCTGCAAACCATTAGTCACTGGGATAATACTTGGTGAATCATACAACATATCCCTGACGGTTAGACTTGTAAAAAACTATTGCCTAGACAATGATTCATGATATTAGAACGCAACTCAATAGCATATATAACCCTAGTGACATCCACAGCTTGGTTATAACCTCTAGCTCTTACTTGACCGGAATTCGAAGTCCTTTTCTTTAAGTATCTTCTCGATATCATCCATGAAGCTTGACAAGTTCATCCTTTGCTGTGGATCTAAGGAGTTGGCTGCTTCCTAAATCATTTAATATCCAGAATTAGAAGCATGCAATTGTCAAAAAGAATGGCATATGTTATATAAACTGAAAAGGAGCAGAATGATATTATCTAACTACCACAAAAAATTGTTGAAAGCCCTGCAGAAGTTAAAACAGAAAAGCAATCCATGCAATCAACCTCTGATGAAATCAGACGCAATGGAAACCACAATTTCACATTAGTGATCTATGATGATATTCATAGGGGAAGGAAGAAATAATTTTGCCATCTACCATCTAATATTTTTTTTTAATAGGATTTCTACGTACTCATAAGTCAATTTTCACAGCCAGAGGGGCACAAGAACCAACATGCTGATAGCAGGATGATTTACACCTGCATCAAGACTTCATGGAAGGAGGGTCAGGGGTGGGGGAGGTAGACTGAGAGCATAACAATACTAACCTCGACCTTTCGAAGATAACTTGAATATATATTTCTAGCATGACGATCTGAACTCTGCAATGATTTGAGCTTCAGTGCAATGTTCAGCATTGGCCAACCTTGAGGCACCTTTATTAATGCATCAATCCCACCGGCCATATGAGCTATAATAGTTTCATCTCTATCAACGTACTCCAAAAAGTGCCTGTATTAGTAAACAGAAAACAAGTATACATGAGTAAAAGCTTCTCAGTTAAATTAATCATGATTCAAATGAGGACAAAAATCCATTTCTTCAGTGAACTTTAAAGGTCAGTTTAAGTCTGACCTTGATCTAGCTGCAGTCTTGACTGCTAATCGCCTCAAGGTTGACATAATAAGCCTTTCCTGCACTTTCCTCACGAACCACTCCAATGGTGTCTGATGTATTGTCAATTCTGAAAATGACTGCCTGGACATTACCAATCAAGAAAACAATGACATTCACATTTGTCAGTTCACTGACTTCCCATTCCTCCAGAATTAACTTAATTACTACCATGCATAGAGAAGTAAATAGTAATGGCAATCAAGAAACTCTATGAGTAAATTGGAAGTTCTAAATCTAGGCCATTGCCATAAGTAATAACCACTCAAAACAAATGTCTCAAGTGAGGTTCAAATTTCAGTTACAGAGATCTGAAAGTCTTCAAATGGCGTTACTTGAAGATAATTAACAATCAATTAAATGAAAAGCAGATACAACCTAACTTCAGCCACCAAAAATGAAGACAAAACAAAGCAGAGACGGACCTGAAATCCTTTGCAGCATCAACAATATCATCGATATGCATGTCATTGGGAAAAATCTACAGAATGCAAGGCTGTTATGTTAGAAAGGATGAAGGATCCATACAAAGTGAAAAAAAATACTGAAACAGTTTCCGAGTTAAGGATGTGCAGCCATGTCAATCTTGAAATTTGGCAACATTAAGGAGAAATTTCCATTCAATTTAGCAGCTCTTCAAAGAGATGTGTCACGTAAAAGCACAAAATTCAATCTCCACTTGTGCACGAAAATGTGGTTGGGTAATTACACAATAAGCATTCGCTGTGAAATTATTGTTGTAAGTGCTGGGGAGTCAAATGACAAGGATGAGAGGGGTTTTAGTCCTTGCATCTTTCAAGAGTTACACTTGTAATGTAAAGATTAAATTCTCATCCCCAAGTAATATCTCAAACAAAAATGATGGTAATTTCTGTTCGAACCTCTATCTTCCTCTCTCAATAGGAGGAATTGTGATTGTGCATGCATAATTCATACCTCAACATTCTTAAGCTCCAGACACCCGTCCACAAGTTCAATCAGCAACTCATGGTTCAATTCCACAGTCTCAACGGCCTCTTCTATCTTCTGCTGGTAGCTTTCGTATTTTGGAAGATATGTGTTCAGTGACAAGCGAATACAGCTCCCATCAATTTCAATGACCTTTAATCCTGTCAAAGCATCCTCAATTTGTTCAACTGTATCATCCCTAAAAAAGAATAGAGGACAGGTGATAGAAAAAACTTTAGAAGCAGAAAAATTGCTTGATGGTCCAAGAAACTGCGAAGAGTTCGAGAGGATAGATTACTTTCTTAGTTGACAGTCTATATGCTCGAGAGATTTCAACAGCATCTTTTTCTCCTCAATTTGACTTTCAAGATCTAGGGCCTGCGAGGCATGAGAGCACCATAGTCCAAGCAACCATGAGCATTAGATCAAAAGCAAATCTCATAAGTAAACAATAGCACAAATAATGAACTAGAAATAAAGTAATTCAGACATCCTAGTAACTGTGCTGATCAAAACCTATGTTTCATACATGTTACAAACACAAAAAGAAATATATAGTGGAAAAGCAACCTATGTGAGACTATCTCCAAAGCATGTATGATAGGAAACAGTGTATACATGACTAAAATGAGAAGGCATCAAAATCAAAGGAAAAAAATCCATTAAAATAAACCTCGAACTTGTGGCACACATCTGTATTCATCAAACTCGATTGATAATCCATGCCCACTTTTCCAGCATTTTCCTTCATTAGGCCCTACAATATGTCAAACCATTGTAAGGCATGTGGGTTCAATCTCAACATATATGAACCCAGCAGAAACTGGATGTCATGGCGAATCACAACAAAAAAGGAAGTAGAAATAGTCAACAACCCATGGAAATGACCAGCCTGACGAATGTCACAAGCAAAACATTTTTGTTATTTTACTAACCTGAGAGCCAATAAGATCCAGAGAATATTCCAGCCCTTCAAGGTCACTCTCTAAAGCACTAGAATCTGCAGTCAATATGATCTCATAAGTTAAGTTCATCTACAAACAAGTAGACTAAATAATATGATTCTTACCACCCATTATGGATCTTGTGATAAGTTCAACTTCATCAGAGATTTTATTGTTTTCAGCTTGCACTGCATCCAGCTCCTTCTTCAACTGTCCTAAGAATGCATCTACACAATCAACTTTGTTTGTTGTAAAATCCAGAGACGATTAATCAAAACGATAAGTTCATCAATCATGAATATGCATATCGAATTGATATCTATGATGAAGCACCCAGAATTAGTTTTCTAGCATAAACAATTATAAGTTTAGTAAATACATTTCAAAAAAAGATGCATCAATTATTATCAATAATCAGTGGAAGAAAAAATCCAAATTCAAATACAACTTGCAATTTCTAGCCAAAAGATATCGCAAGAATTTCTTTTTCTGCATGAATATCAAAATTAAAGTAAAGACAAAAGGTTTGTGAGCCCTTTCATATAGTTTGGACTATCAATTATAAAATTTCAAATTGGGCCGCTAGGGTTGAGAAGAAGTATCCAATAAGGTGGCATTATTTATTGTGAATCTATCAGAAGATAGTATACACCATGAAATACAATATAAATACATTATTTGATAGGTAAGGACCATAATAATATATGAATGAATAAATTCACATCATTAAGCCACGACTCAAGTATAACATATCAATCAAGCTGGATGCTTTAACCGCCATCTTAATTAGACACGAGATGAAAGCAGAGAAGTGATTGGAACTACACTCGGACTACAGCCCCTTGTTCCTAAGTCGTGTGTCACCACAAATGCTACAAAATTGAACTAGTCCATATAGCGAAAGAACTGTCCAGAACTATATCATTTCAAAGTAATAACCTGGAAATGGGAACAACCGAGCCACATAACAGGAAAAACGGTACTATCATGTAGCCCCTACTCGTTAATTTCCTAATGCTGCTCTTCAACTCTCGTGTGGATGTTAACCCCTCAACTAACAGATGCCATACCATGAACTCAACCTTTATCCTAGAGAAAAATCAAATGATCTCCTAAAAGCCTGAAATTTTGCAAAATTCCTTTCAACAAGTTGACAAAAGTAGAAAATAAATTCGATAACCAAGAGCATCTAAGCAGTAATCGGACATACCCAAATCTTCCTGCCCGAAGCCACTCACATCGGAATACTCGGACACAATCTGCTTCACCCCGCTCTGCACAATTTCCACCAAACAAAAATGGGCAAAATACAAACAAAAAAAGGAAAAAGAAACACTAACCCAGGATCTCAATTCCCAAATTCATAAACCGAACGGGACAGAAAACGGCCACGAATGGTGGAATCACCAGCGAAATGCAAGAATCACCTCAATTTCCAGAACGCATCGATTGAGCAAATCCTCCGCGTCGGCTGGGGACGTTTCCGGCGCGTGCTCCGTGCAATCCCTGCATACTTGCTTGAGCTCCCTCGCTCGGCTTCAGAACGAGAGAAAAAGCACGGACATTCCCGGTCACACTCTCGATAATCGAACATGGGAACGAGCGCAACGCACGGAAAGACACCTGCAGTACCTTCGAATCGCGTCGACGTCGAGATCGCCGGCGGCCGGCGACGCCGTCTCCATCTGGTCTCGCGTCGTCGTCAAGCTCTCGCGCGCGCTCTCTCTCTCTCTCTCTCTCTCTCTCTCTCTTCCCGCGCTCGTCTGCAGAGAATCTGCAAAATGTTTGAAAATGCGAGCCAGAAAAAAGCCTAGCAACAGAGGGCCCAATGAGAATGGGCCCATTTGGGCCCAATGGGCCGAGGAGAGCATGCCAATTCTTAATTTTGCGACAAAATTAAACAATTTTTCTTAAAAAAAAAAAGCTAAATAGTGGACCAATAAAATGAAGTATTGAGACTTCGATTAGAAATAACTCAGTCGATAACATATTTTACTGCTACTTACCTTATAGATCATAAAATACTCCTTTTATATAATAAGAGAATAATCTTGAACTTTTAATTGTTGCGTTTATTTTGCGAAAAGTAAATAGTTTAGAAAACATATATATTAAAAATAATCATGTGTATTGCTTGAAATAATTAGTCAATAAAAAATGCTTTCATCATCAATAGTAGTTTAAATGTAAATCTTTTAGTGGAGAATAAAAAAAAAGTTGTTCGTCTATTTTCATGGGCAATATAATCTATTATTTTTAAGAAAATATTTTATGAACCATTCATTATATGTGAAACAAACAACATATAACTTTTTTTTATAAAAAAAGGGGCAAAGTCCAAGTCTTGATTATTTATTCTCCTAATAAAACTCGATCTAGTTTGATTTGTCCTGTCAAGGGAGGAAATAAATATCTTGATGGCTCGTGTAAAGCTAGAACGTTATTTACATCACAGGATTGAATTTCTTAATATGCTAACTAATCAACAGCATAAGTTGTCTTCCTTAAAAAGTATTTTGACATGTTGAAATACTTAATTAGTTTCCATGTTTAAGAAGAGAGAATTTGAAAATTCTCTAATAGGCAGGTTTTGATTTTATTCCTTATCCCTCTAAAAGGTAAAAGAAGGAAATTCAATAAAAAGATTACATAAGTTAATATTACGAAAAACTTCAAAATGATACATCCGTGATGAATTTAACGCAAATTAATAAAATTCTAAATGATGTTTTAATTTGGAGGTTTTACCTTAATCAAATTTAATATAGATCAATAGAGGATAAAATTACCACAAATATACTAATTTAAGATTTTTGGTGATAAAAAAATTAAATTAGAGTAATTTTTATCATAATTGTATCAATTTAAAATTTGTTATTGAAGTAAATTTATCATAAATATATTAATTTAATATTTTTTGTAATATTAAATTACCATGTGCAGTCACCCGACCGGGGGAAAGGCCCGGCTGGTGACCCGTCACTGTCAGGCGCAATGATTGGCTGATTGTTCTAATCGGTAGTTACCAAGGAGCTCGCAGTGACGACGCTTCCTCTCTCTCTCTCTCTCTCTCCCTCTCTGTGGTTCGAGGAGGGGAGCAATGGCGGAACGAAGGAGGAACCCGCTCCCGTTCCTGCTCCTGCTCGCGATCGTCCACTTCGCTGCGGCGGCGGCGGCGGCGGCGGCGGCGGCGGCCTCGGCCGGCTCCGCCTCCTTCTTCGAGCCGTTCAACGTGAGCTACGACCACCGGGCTCTGATCATCGACGGCAAGCGCCGCATGCTCAATTCCGCCGGAATCCACTACCCTCGCGCCACCCCGGAGGTACTTGGCAACGCGGCCTCGTCTTTCGCAGCTTTTTTTGTTTTTTTTGGCACGTCGCTCTGCGGGGATGATGATCGGCAGCCTGCTTCGTTGCCGGCGGGACTTGAGCCGAGAGACGATACGAGGTCGTCGCCCTTTCGTTTTTTGCTTATTTCGTCTGCCGTATCCAGTGAAGAAGTGTCGTTTTGGCTCCGAACTCGCGTCGGGCGCGAACTTTCTCGAGTTGCGACGCGTCTGCGATTGCATTTCAATTGCCCTGTCGTACCGCCAAATGAATTGGAATTTGTGCTTAAGAATGTCGGTGAAGCCGAAATGAAAGGCCAAAGTTCGATTGGATAAGCAGACGGAGCGTGGAAATGGTAGTTTAACTCTTAGAATGAGCACGAGTGGGACATGCACGGTAAGGATTCTTGCCATATTGCTCTCGTGTAAGAGTTGTGGTAAACTATTTCGTTATATACGTAGGGAATGAATGGACAAAAAGCCGACGCGGTAGGCGCAGAGCAAGATTCCGGGGCAAACCTCGAGTTTTAGGGTGCGCAGTGTAGTGGATGGGCCCATCAAATGTCTGGAGAAGTGACTTCCCCATTTGAATCCGTGGTGTTGAGAAATTTAGGGCCTTGACATGCAAGAACTAGTTCATGTTTCTTTCTTCATGTCATGGTTACCTCTCTGTGTTTATCTTGCAGTCTCTGCACACAATGTGACAATGTGTACCTCTGCTGTGTCTGCACTGACGGTGCATTTCCTTTGATTATTTTGTTTTTAGTGTACCCGTCATTTGTTTGTCTAGATAGGTGGACAGTGCCTCTCTTGTCTAGTTTGCACAGTTGCTTTATCGTATTCTGTTACTTACTGTACTTTGTGTGATGCTGATGAGAGCCTTGCTCAATTGTAACTTTATGTGAGTAATCAGTTTGTGCCCTCACATCGGTTTGCATCATACAGATGTGGCCCGATCTTATTGCAAAGAGCAAGGAAGGTGGTGCAGATGTAGTTCAAACCTATGCCTTCTGGAGTGGGCATGAGCCCATGAGAGGACAGGTACTGCAAATTTTCTTAGAAAGAGGCGAACTCTTTGGATAAAGCATTTACTCATTCCATTATCAACTGTCTCTGCAGTACTACTTTGAAGGGAGTTATGACATTGTCAAGTTTGTGAAGCTAGTGGGATCCAGTGGAATGTACCTTCATCTCCGGATAGGCCCTTATGTCTGTGCTGAGTGGAATTTTGGGTCTCATCTTCTTTCTGATTACTGAATGCTGGTTTTACTCGCTTCTTTTTACTTTACAATCTATCCACTGTTGATGATTTATTTTTGTTGTTAGCAGAGTTACAGTTTTTAATTTCTTCTCCCTGAGCACTCTTTAGTTTCACCTTAATGGAAAAACTGAATTTTCTTAACCAAATTAGATTAGAATATAGCTCTTATCAATGGTTGAAGCTGCTCTTCATTCCTTATTTGGTTTTTCCTCCAGTTGTGACTGGATAGATAGGATATAATATAGGATCAAGTGCAATGGGTAATAGGATTCATATATCTAACCCCACCTAGTACGTTAAGTCTTGGTTTGCTGTTGTTGTTGTTGATTCCTTCTCCAAGTCGAGATGAACATGTCTCTTTGCCATGGCAACAATAAATAGGTTAATGAGAATCATCAAACTATGTTAGTCTTTAGGTGGACAGCAAGACTTCATGAAATGAACGACGGGCCTGGATGTTACTCAGGAATTCTTGGTGAGATTTCAGAAAATCATCAGGAAACTTTACTAATCAAGCTTGTTATCCATATCTGTATTATTAAGCCAAAAGTGGGGTTTGTCTCACTTATTGAGCATTCGCCAATTACCCCTACATATTAGCAATAGGAAGTCAAAATAATTAGGGCGTAGTCAAATTTAAACATGTCCTCATAAGTTAAGACTACGCACTTCCTCCACCTCCTCCACTTCAAAAAATAAATTACCCATGAAGGCTGGAAGGAAACCTCATTTTGTTAAGACTAAAATTATAGAAATTAGGATAATTAAAAGTAATTGGATATGCATGTAGCCCATGATTAAAATCTAGTTAGCCTTGTGTTGGGAAAATGGGAGCACCATGATTCATTCCACAATTTCCATTATCTTCAAAATATCTCCGAAAGAACTAGGAATCTTAGTTCCCTCTTCAGAGGGCAAGAACATATAACTTCAATCATAAATATTCCTCATATAGTCATTAGCTTTCATCTGTTTTTGGAATAATGCTCTCCATATTTCCATGAAAAGTTATAGTTCTTGACATTTCATATTTTTTTATTTTAATCCCTAAAGTAAACTAATCCCAGTAGAAGGTGCATGTGTGGTAAATCTTGCCAAGCGAAATAAGCAGTGCTAAAATTTCCAACATTTAGTCATCATCTATTAGCTAACTCTCCATAAATATATCCATCTGAATAATTGAAAAATCAAATTATCATATCTTCCTATAAAAATGGCTTTTGAAATGGTGTGTGAAAGGCATTAAATTATAGACGTCAGGTAAGATCTATCTTGTAACGGTGCAATATGTAGGTTTTCAAGTTGAGAGAGCAAAATGTACAAAGTGAACGTCATTGGTGCTTCTGTAATTCTTCTTTCTTGGATCATATGCATATGAAGTTCTAGATAGTGCTTCATTGACTCTACTATTCTGATTAGGCTGACACCAATTTAATTGAAAATGGTTCCTTGAAATTGTGAACTAATTGTGGGCTATAATTTTGCAGAGGCTTCCCAGTGTGGCTCCGGGATATCCCTGGCATTGAATTTCGAACGGACAATGTACTTTTCAAGGTAAATTTGGCATATGTGCTTGCTGAGAGTACCTCTTTAGAGCACACAAGTTCTTTTTTCCTCTGTTAAGTATAGTATGAGGTAGGGACATTATATAGATTCTCCAAAGGTCTTGATTAAATGCATCATTTTACTAGGCAGGGTCTTAAATAAGGGTGAGAATGGGTCAGATGGATTGGCTCAAAAAACCTGTAATTAGGGAAGGACTTGCTGGTTCTAGAACCGACGGGTCCAAGGCTGGTTCCCTTTCTGCTTCAGAATGGGTTAATCTTTAGCTGTTTTTAAAAGTAAAGATTAGCTAAAGTGGGCCTAAATTAATTAGAAATCCAAATTACATAGCAAACAGGAATCTAGATTCAAACAGACAAGAACAACTGGCCTAAGATAAGAAAACTGGCCCTTAACAATCCAAAATTGGACTTGACTTTGATGAGCTTGTAATAAGCTTTCCAACTGTCCTGGAATGGATTAAAAAGTTTATGAGCTGTCAAAGCTAAAGTGCTGGGAAACCTTTAAAGGGTAGGCCTAATAGATTGGTGCTGATCCAACTGATCTAAAATCTCTTTAACTACCACCCTACCCATAAAAATAGACCTAGTGTCTTGGTTGTGTGGTGAGTGAGAGAACGTTTCACAGCACAAAGTGTCTTATCTGGCTTTTTGTTGGATTTATCATTTAGTTATAGTTTCTGTTAAGAAAAAGAAAGTGTAATGTCACCCTCACAATTAAATTTTGATTGGTGGTTTTATGCAGACAAGAACTTAAAAAGTGCATTTACTGTTGGAGTTTCATTGAGTCCTGTAAAATTTCTGAGACTAATGTCATTCTAAAAGCTCAAACTGTTAGATGAAAGCATAGTTTATTTTTAAGTATTCTAATACTCCCGTCATGCATAGGCTGAAAATTGACCTAAGACTAAAGCGTGGAATATATAGAGTGGATTTGGACTTAGGACCTTCTGCTCTATCACCATCTAAAATTTTGTGTAATTACTGCCAATTGTTCTAAAAGTGCAAATTGTTAGATGAAGAGTTGTTTTGATATTTAAGTATTCAAACAAGTTACATCTTCCAGGTTGAGATGGAGCGGTTTGTCAAAAAAATTGTGGATCTAATGCGTGAGGAGATGCTCTTCTCTTGGCAAGGTGGCCCCATTATCATGTTGCAGGTTTGTAGATGATTTTGAAGCGGTAGTATTCTACAAAATGCTTAATTATATGCTCTCAAGTCATGGGACATTTTATTTGGACAAAAACCATACTCTTTACAGTTCTGGTGAATCACATCTGATATCCTTTCTTATGGGGACCTAAATCTATACTGAAATTAAATAGCCATATCAGATGTTTAAAGTCAGCTGCAGATCCTGAATCATTTCCTGTCTGAATGTTCTATCTGACATTTCACTGTGATTTATGTTTCAAGATGCTCAATTGTGGATCTAATGCTTTGATTTGTTAATCAGTTGGTGGTGGTGGACCTTCTCATTACTGAAACATGATGTAAAAGATTAAAGATATTCCTTGCCGGGCTCTTTGCCCCATTGCCTATTGTGTCTTACTACATGCATAATAACAAGAAGAACTGTCAGGTTGAGAATGAGTACGGGAACATTGAATGGTCCTATGGGCAAAGGGGAAAGAATTATGTCAAATGGGCTGCAAGGATGGCTATTGAGCTTGGTGCTAGGGTTCCATGGGTCATGTGCCAGCAAGCTGATGCCCCCGAAACTATTGTAAGTTGTTCCCCCCTTTTTTGTCACACTAACTCTGATGGAAATCTGGATGTGTTATGAATTAGCAATGAGTGCATTGGGCAAAGAAACTTTTGGTAAGTGAATAATTTTTACTTTGACTGTAAATTTTGGTAATTGTGATGAGTTTTCAAATTTTCTTTAACAGATAAATGCTTGCAATGGTTATTACTGTGATGGATTTAAGCCTAATTCCTATGACAAACCAACACTTTGGACAGAAGATTGGGATGGCTGGTAAGAAGATGCATCTTCTTTTGCATCTTTTCCAGGAATGTCATTTACAATATGTTGTTTCTAGTATGAGGCACATGTAATTCGAGAGAAACTATTCATTTTGATGGCTGAACATTACTGTCTGTGGTGACACTTCTTCTTTTGTGATAAGAAAGTATTATATTTGAGGAAGTAACTCGATAGAATGATAGATAGGTATAAGGACCAAAAGGCTAAGAAAATAACAAGCAAAGAATAGAAGCCGAGGTGTATAAGGAAAGGAAAAGATTGGTTTCAAATTGGAAATAGCAAACCTCATTCTAGAAATATTTATTTTCTTTTTCTCCCGATGAGATGGTGAAGAAGTTTGGTGGATTTACCCTCTGGAATGTTGTCCTACTGTGTTGCAAAAGTGGAAATTTTCTGAGGCATATGTCGATGGCATGATCCAGAAGATTCTGACACACTATCAAAATTTTGTTTATGACATTGAATTGTTTCCACTTCCTCATTTAAAAGACCAAAATGACATGTTTGTCAAATGTTTTCCTACTCTTATCAAGATTTAGATTTTATAAAAGACTTTTCTAAAAGCACCAAAATGATCCTTCCAAATGTTTTTGCTTTTGTTTTCTAATATTTGAGGTAACAAATGCTAGAAAATGCAAAATCTTTATTTAAACCATCACTTGTTTGTTTTCTCTTGGATATTACTGATTGGAAACAGTTTTAACTTTTGTTTAGAAATCAGATTTTACTGACAAGTTCCCATGACATGAGAATTTTGGTTTAGTAAGGATTCTGAATGCAAAAAATCCATTGTGAGCTACCGTTTTATAATAAACTAAAGTTATTACTTAGTGCTACTAAAACTTGATTCCCATGTTTTGATGGATGTCTTGCACAATTGTATACTACACTTAACATCACTTCTCCTCGTGTCTGGGAACCAAGATACATGCCAAATACTGGAAAACATTACCTTGTATGTCGTTCTTCATGAAAATTTCTGATGAAATCGTTTTCCAAATGGAAACAGTTTCATTAATGCAACAGAGCCTTACTAACTGAATTGCGCTCTTGGACCTTTGTATGAAGGTTTGCATCATGGGGTGGAAGATTACCACATAGACCTGCTGAAGATCTTGCTTTTGCAGTTGCCCGCTTTTTCGAACGGGGTGGAAGCTTTCAAAACTATTATATGGTATGATCAAAACTTTGATTATTGCTATTGGCCTTTTCTATCATGTCTTTTACTTGCTTTAAGTGTGTGCTGATATTGGTTATGTCTGAAGGTTCTTCTTTTCCTTTCCTCCCCCTTATATTTTGCAGCAAATGCCTAGATCTCATAAATGATTGTAGCTATATTAGGGAATTAGAAGAAGATCTCGTGGCTGGAAGGCATTTGGTTTGACAGAACTATTAGGCTTTTACAATAAAAAGAGATAAATTCTTAAATTAGGACTGTATATGAGTAGATTTGCTGAAAGTTGAAAAGAAAGAACCATTTTAGCTAAGATCAATGATAATGATGAGCATTCACTGATGACTGATGCTGCGTTTATGCATGTGATTCATGGTTGCAGTATTTTGGAGGGACAAACTTTGGCCGAACTTCTGGGGGGCCATTCTATGTTACAAGCTATGACTATGATGCTCCGCTTGATGAATATGGTAGGCAGAAATACTTTTGAGAATATGTATGCATCTATATACATATCACGCACAAGCGTGCACACTTAGACATCTCTTTTATGGAGGTGAAAGTATGGAGCTCCATTGCCATCTTAAGGTCACATGAATTTCAATCTCTGGAATAACAATTATTATATTTCCACTTAGGTCTTCTGAGCCAGCCAAAATGGGGGCATTTGAAAGATTTGCATGCTGCAATAAAGCTTTGTGAAGCGGCCCTTGTTGCTTCTGATGCAGCACAGTATCTAAAATTGGGGCCAAAGCAAGAGGTTGTGGTCTACCCTTGGTTGACTGATTAGCATGTTTTTTTTTTTTTTTTTTGTCTTTTGCTGGCTGAAGACTGGTTAGATGTGGACTATGCAAATACTGATTAGCATATTGACTATGCAATTTTCTTGATTCAAATACTTCATAAATTCTGTAAATGGCTTAATGTCCATGTTTTCTGCTTGATCTGTCAGTCCATCTCTCTGCCTCTTGATGATGCTTCGTTATAAAAGTTTTTTGATTCCATGTTCAGTAGGTTGTCCTTAAAAGAATGAGCATATTAAAGTATTATTCTGATGTGTGGTGTGCAAAAGATGGCTACTAGGCTTGGCATATTATTTTAGTTTTCCTCTTTAGGTCATACTTCATCATCAGTCAGACATCAATTTCTGCACATTTTCTTAGGATAATAATTATTGAGCTGGGTTTTCTACTTGTCACTGCATTGTGCAGTGTTTCAGCCATATCATTAATTGAATTGAAAGAATCTATTTACTGTTTGAAAATTCTAAGTGGTTTTCTGGAATGTCTCCTGGCTTTTCTTGGCCTTCAGGCCAGATGTTGTGAGCCATAACTTTCAATACTGTTCATGAATGCTTCATTTCCTCAGAAACCTCATTTTCATGCATCTTTTAGCGGAAGTCTACCAGAGTAGCCTATTCCATTATTTGGTCAAAAGTTTTTATTTTTTTCCTTATTTCTCTTCTCAGGCACATGTGTACCGTGGAAACAATCACATCGAAGGCCACAACTTGACTAGGTATACTGTTCAAGGAGTATGCTCTGCATTTCTTGCAAATATAGATGAACATGGATCTGCTACAGTCCACTTTCTTGGTCAGGCATATATTTTGCCTCCATGGTCTGTGAGTATATTACCAGACTGCAGGAATGTGGTTTTCAACTCTGCGAAGGTATGGTTTTAACTTTGTGGAACAAGTTGTTAGAACTAGGAATTGTGTTCTAGCAATTGAATATGGTGAATCATCTGAAGTAGTTGACTTATGTAATGTAGATTCTCTTAGCTCTTTTGAGATGCTTATCTAATGTAACGAAATCTAGTCTGGTTATATTTTAATATTTGACTTTGTGCAGACAAAATACTTTACGATAAGTCTACTTTGGTTTTGTTCTGAGATAAAAAATGTTGTAGTTGAGCTAGAAGTTATCCTCCCCACTTCTCCCTCCTTCCATATACCACAGATATTTCCTTTCAGTTACGCATCCCTACTGTCTTTCTGCTACTTGTACTTTTTGCTGTTCATATCGTATGATTATGAAGGGGAAAGAAGTCTGGAGGATATCTTCCTGAGATCTGATTACATCTTCCTGTCTTCATGTCTAGACCAGGTTGCAGCACAAACTTCCATCAAATCAACAGCAAATGAATTGCCTCTTAATTCTATTGTTTCTGGGGAGAAAATAAAGAAACCGAGCAGGACTTCTTATTTTGGCAAATCATGGACGTGGTCACAAGAGCCAATTGGTGTTTGGAGCCCCACCAATTTTACAGTTGAAGGCATTTTAGAGCACTTAAATGTTACAAAGGACCTTTCTGATTATCTGTGGCATTTCACTCGGTACGGTCTCGTCTTACTCCCAGTTTTAGCTGTCATGGATTTTAGCTTTTGTGTACCTATTTGCAATTGTATCTATATCATCTTTCTGTTGATTTGAGTTATTACTGAGCTGTCAATTCTTCTGTCGTTTGTTGCATTATTTATCCTGTTATACATAGGAGTGGGTTTTTGTGCTATGGATGACATTTACTGAGGGGTACACGCTTTCCTTGTTCACCTTTCACTGCTCGCTCTTCTTGCTGTTTGTTTGGGGTTTTTCTTGGCATCCCTGTATTATTGATTTTTTATGCATGTATGAAGATACATCGATTTTGGGCAGAGGCTCCTTAAGCGTCTACTGGTTTCATTTGTTAATTATATCCGATTCTCAGTTCCAAGTTCTGCTTCTGGTTTTGCTTCATAGACATGTATCGACTATGCACTGGGCAGCTCATAGTGCACATTATTGGAGCTTTCCACCTTCAATAGAAAATACAGGATTGGCGATTGCTCTCTTTAGTAGATGGTGCACACTGTTCGCTTGGCTGGTTTATGTAAAAATAGTCGGGCCTCTTTTATCTCAAATGGAGATTTGGGACCTCTTACAATCAGTGTTTTCAAACCTGGACTGGACCAGCCGGTTCAGCTGGTTGGACGGGGAACTGATTATGGTCCATTCCAGTTTTTCCTATTCACCCAGATTGGTCAAGATCTGGTTCAACCCTGGTGTTGATGTAGTTCAACCGCTCGATTAGTGAACTGCTTACTGGTTTGACCGGATCTTTGACCAAGTGTTTTGCCTGGAGCAAAAATATGAAGAGCCGAGGCAGGTGGGGATTGACCTCCCGACCTCATTAAGAAAAGAAAGCATCACAACCAGCTCATACTGGTGTCCAAGTGTGTGTGCGTGTACATATATCACATTTATTAGTAAGCTATCCACTTGATTGACCTTGCGGTTCGACCGTCTGTGTTAGAAAACATTGCTAACAACTCATGAACCCTTTGAATCCATCCCTCAAATGCCTGTAACTTTGGATAAACTGTTCAAGACTGATCCAATTTTTTAGTTTGTTGCATTGATGTATTATATGAGCCATTTAACTGAATAATGTAACATCATGCTAAGTCAGATCTGGTGTCGATTGCACTGCCCTTTGTACTTTCCTCGTGAGATTCTTCTAGCTCGGATTCAGCTTTTGGCTGATGGTATCATGGATGTTGGCAAAAGTTTGCATTTCTGATTGTATATATTGTTTTTATCTTTTCACCAATTCTGTAATGATATTCATTGGCTTATCTGACATCTCAATATTCCTCAATCAAGAATTTACGTCTCCGAAGATGATATCGCCTTTTGGAAGGAAAAAGACGTGAGGCCAACGGTTACAATTGACAGCATCCGCGATGTCCTACGTGTATTTGTCAACAGGCAGTTGGCAGGTATCTGATCTCTTGTTTTTCTCTTCTGGGTATATTGTTGTCCTGTCTCTCCCTCTGCTTGCCGCGTGCTCTCATGCCATGCACAAGTATGTTAGTAAAAGAATGGAATGCACACTGCCAAAAAAGAAAAAAAGTAAGAATGAAATGCACTACAAAGAGCAGTATATCAATAATAAATTACATAAACCCACTCGATAATGAATATTTAATTGAGGGAGAAAGCAAACTGCTACCACCGTGCACCCATTTAAGAACAGAGTAAGCTAAATCTGTACAAGGTGAAGATATTAATTCACAATTTCTAGCATATGAATCTCTGTTCTCGTGTGGACCATTTTAGTAGCCTCTGTCCTTCAAGCAGTATGCATAGCTTTTCTTCTTTACATATATTTCACAAGTTACTGGGAAGTTTTGTTTCTAATTTTTGGGGCTTCCCTCGTCAGCCTATCAATTTGATCATCCCATACTAGGTCAACAGATATTACCAAGGTGATTAATTTCAAACCATTGGTTTTTCAAAGAAAAATTTATTAAACTCAGAGAAGTGCGAGGTTCATTATTTTCAGCAGAAGTTCATAAGAATGCTTGACACATACTCCATGGGGGATGATCTTTTATATCCCCAAATATCACATTGTTTCTTTTTCTTTTTAATTTCAATTTTCAATCCCTTGTTATAAATGTGATGTACCAGCATTCTTCCTATGATAACAACCTATAGCATGTATTATACTTATTGAAATTATAGGATTGTTGTCAGCTTATCTAAAAACTTAGATATGTTATATAGAGACATGGTTGATATTTTTAAAAACTCCAGTACTCTCCCTCACGCATATGTTGGGGTTTGGCCCTAATATTGAAGAGTGAAATTTTAAGTCGGGAGGCAAATGAGAGGCTAGAGAGCTTGCACACGACCTCTTGCTTATGGTGAGACTACTGCACTTATTGAAAGCTGAACAGGTTGGATCGATGAAGGTATAGTAAATTTATAAGTACTCTAGCAGCACTGATTTAGGTGCTTTAGATCAAGAAGTTGCAGAATGTTACCTGCATGTAGTATGTGGGACTGTTGGAGAGAAGCACTAGATATAAAAGACAGCTAATAAATTATTATATGAAAACTATCTCTCCACGGCTGTAACTTACTGGAATTAATATCTGGGGTCTTGCAGTTGTAGGTATGTTATTGTCCTTCAGCAGTGTAAGCGGATTTAGCTTGTCTTTATATGTACTGCCTACTGGTTGAAACTATATCTGCTAAGCCAGTTTTATGTTTAATTCAACTGTAGGCAGTACTTTCGGTCATTGGGTCAAGGCAGTGCAGCCTGTTGATCTTCTGCAAGGATATAATGATCTAGTTCTGCTATCACAAACGGTCGGGTTACAGGTAAATCTTTGTTCCTTGGCAGGTTTGTGAGCACAGCAGCGTCATTTTTATTGGTTTGTGCTGTTTTTACGAAAAGTATTGCCGACCATGTGGTAGTCCCATGGCTGGTATTTATCGGGTTATTTCCAACAAATTAAGTAAAATTTTGGCTTTCCAAAGTTTGCTTCACTGAATTCACTTGGGAAGAATGCCGTGTCTACTTGTAGGAATAAGTGAAATTGGCACTTGTCTCACCTGCTTTGCCATAGATGTTGGACGCAAGGGAAAAAGTAGTGGCTTAACAAAGTTTGGTGTTGACATGGTTTCCTGAAAGAAAAAATAAATAAGGGAAGGGAATGGGAGAAGAACACAAAAGGAATTAGTTGAAGTGTCATCTTCTTAGTTTTCTTGGAAACTAATATTAGTCTAAATGGATAAGTATATTGGAAGTACTAAAACTTGTCATGAACGTGCAATTGAGTCATAAAACTTTCAAAAAGTGTAATTAAGTCCTAATATTTGTCATGAAAGTGCAATTGAATCATAAAACTATCATGAAAGTGCTATTAATGAAAGGACTTTATTGCATTTTTTGAAAGTTTTAAGACTCGGTTGCACTTTCGTGACAAGTTTTAAAATGTCTAGTGCACTTATCCCTAGTCTAAAAGAAGGTACTTTGGATTTTGAGGTCTCTTCAGGGTGACAGTTCTTGTAGGTATTTTGGTAATTTGTAATATTTCCCACTCGCTCTACTTTTCTCACTGGGCTATTTATCTGTGGAGTGATACTTTCCAGTTGCTCTTTTTTGTACGGTCTGACAACTGTCATATTAAAGGACATGTCAATTCTTCTCACTGTCATTATATTATCTCATGGTGCAGAACTATGGTGCCTTTTTTGAGAAAGATGGGGCTGGGTTCAGAGGCAAGGTAAAGCTTACTGGATTTAAAGATGGGGATATAGACCTTGCAAAATCTCTGTGGACCTACCAGGCAAGTTATTCCAATATGTTACTGCTAAAGTTATCACACGGTTTCCCCATCTCTTATTTTTTTTCTTCTTCGCAATAACAATTCTGTCCATTGCAGCAAATTGCGTACTAGCCCACTGGCATTCTTCATTTGCAAGTTTGTAATTGTTATCTATGCTGTTGTAACATTATGCACAATTCGCTATCATGTTATTTTAATCAAGATAGCTTTTAGCTCTAAGAAAGTTAAGACATGGAACTTTCTTGAATGAGTATGAAACTCATCTTTACTGTTGGTGAATCAATATAAAAACTAAAAGATCTAAGTACACCCTTGTCTCAGCAACGTATCATACATTTGTATCTGAGTATCCGATTCTGTATTATTTAAATGTTGTCAGACCATTTTTGTGAATCAATTTAGACTATACCCAATTTTATTGCGATTAACTCACCTTGATTTTTTCTTTTTCTTAACCTTCTCCAAATACTGACGCCTGCTGTATAAATTTTGAGGCTGGAGAACCTGGTTCTCATCTTGATCTATCTTGCTTATTAAACCAATATCCCTTGAGAATAATGGATCAGAAATTTCTTGGATGGAACATGTGGCGATTAGCTTCTTGAACAGGCTTATTCCTAAATATATATGCTGATGCTTTAATTGTTTATGCTTTTGTTAGTAGAGACAGGGTTCAGGCAGCAGAATAAAATCTAGATGCTTGTTTTGCACTGAAAAATATGCCTTTTGCAACTAGGAACAAAGTTAAAGTTCATGTGCAGGCTCATACTGTCTCATGCTTGAAGGCAAATTTTAGTTTCCATCATATTCTCTCATCAAATGGTCGTCTGCTTTAGCAACTGAATACCCGAAATTTTTCTTTTTTCCATTATCTTACTGCCTCTATCTAACTAGCCATTAAATACTGTCATCAGAATGTTATTGATTCTGCAGAAGTATTATTTATATCATTTCATTTTGCTTACAGGTTGGTCTCAGAGGTGAATTCCTGAAGATATACACAATTGAGGATAATGAAAAGGCAGAATGGACTTATTTGACTCAGGATGACTTGCCGTCCCCATTTTCCTGGTACAAGGTAACTGGATCACACCCCCCCCTCCTTCCCCCCCCCAAAAAAAAAAAAAAAAAGAACAACCCTCTCCCCCTCTCTCCTCTTATTTTTACTCTTCACTTGGAGTGTACAATCAGTAATGAATTCTGGTTCTACGAGATAGTTTTTGGATGTAATACCATCCTCTTTGACATGGAGCATTCCCTTATTTTATGATTGCAACCAGGAGTTGACTCATTGTTTCTATTATTGTAATCATTATAAAACATCACAAATGAGAACTCCTCAATAATCAAAAATCTTTTCTCGGTTGAAGCAGACATACTTTGATTCCCCAGATGGGACAGATCCTGTTGCTATTGATCTGGGTAGCATGGGAAAGGGCCAGGCTTGGGTCAATGGCCATCATATAGGAAGATACTGGACTCTAGTTGCCCCAAAAGGTGGATGTCAGCCAATATGTGATTATCGCGGACCCTATAATTCAGAAAAGTGCTGCACAAATTGCGGAAAGCCTACCCAAACCCGGTACACCTCTATTGACAACATGTCTATTGCTTTTTGTGTCAGTGCATACAATCTTTACTGATGGAATATTATCATGTTCTTTTCCTCATCCTCACTTACATATGGTTCTTGCTGGAAGCCATAAAAGTACAAGTCTCATGGTATGGTAAATCTGTGTCTCTGCAATAAGCTTATTGTTTCCCATTTACAGGTATCACATACCACGGTCGTGGCTCCAGGGTTCAGATAATTTACTTGTCATCTTTGAAGAAACAGGAGGGAATCCATTTGATATATCAATCAAGTTACATTTCTCAGAGATAATCTGTGGTCAAGTGTCAGAGTCACACTATCCTCCTGTACAAAAGTGGTCCCTTCCCGATTCTGTTGGGGGAAGAATCTCGATCAATGATATGACTCCTGAGATGCATTTGCAATGCGAAGATGATTATGTAATTTCCTCCATAGAATTCGCAAGCTATGGAACACCTAAAGGCAGCTGCCAGAACTTTCACAAAAGCAGCTGCCATGCCCCCAATTCCTTGCTGGTGGTAACAAGGTAAATGTACACTAAGCTTAGAATAGGGGGAATTTCACAAGAGGAATGATTAGTTTATTGATATTGTTAGCCAGTAAAACCCTTTAATGGTCATTTAAAAAAACTCAATATCTGTGTGCCGATTTTGGGGTTCAAAGAATGAGAGCATTTTTTTTTTTAAATTAATTTTAATTTCATTATTTAGAATTCGGACTAAAAAGGAGGAGGCTTTTCTCCTTTTTCCTTACAATGGGCTGGGAATTCTAAATATCGACTAAGAAATAGTAGAATGTGAAACTGAGGATGAGCTTGACCATCTCTCTTAGAAGCTCCGTGGAGTATGCATTTTTCTCATCATATTAAGTCAAGTAACCATCTTCATCATATTCATTTGATCGCTTCCTACAAGTGAATTATTGGTGCAGTTCTAAATTCTTGTTTTAACCTATATGGTAGCATGCTACCTTAAGGTGGAGAAAATTAGGAAAGTTTGCTTTCAGTTCTATTATGTTGCATGGCAATTATTAGTTGAATTAAGTTGTTTCTCTAATTGTAATGATGTGGGGCTCTTAATCATCGACAAAGCATGGTGACCATTAGCTAGAATGGCCTTCGTGATGGTAGTGTATTTTTCATCCTAGTCCATTGGCAAACTGCCTAATAGTGGATGTTTTATACCTGCAATGTGACAGGCCTGTCAAGGAAGAAATAGCTGTTCCGTCAGGATCTCAAATGCAGAATTTGATGGCGACCCATGCAGAGGCACCGTGAAGACATTGGCCGTGCAGGCGAAATGCATTTCGTCATCTGAACATCTCTCGGCTTTGTAGTGGGGACCCAGGAGCTTTCCCAAGTTCGTTCCCTTGCCATTCATGCTTTGTATATATGGACTCAAATGCTTCTTATCAAAACCGGCTCACTTCAATTGCGCCATTTCATTATACGGGAGCTACTCCATATACTTCTGTGAGTAACGAAATGAAAATTAGGTGCACATTGTGCTGCCATTGAATCTCGAGATGACATCAAGTTGCAATTCATCGTGAGAAGTATGCATGAAATCAAATTTTAGCTCTTATAAGTAGTTGGTAAAGCAGTATCCAGTTACTTAAGACAAATGCAAGAGACCCAACGGAAGAGACTCCGTCCTGTTAAAGTTTAACATTCGATAGGATCAATTCGATACCTGGAGACAACGTAACTCCAGCAAGTCAGTGATTCCTGGGCCTAAACAAGACCTTACTATTTCAATAAGTCAAGCACACTATTTTCTCCAATTCGTTAGTTTTGGTCCTAAAATGATAAGAAACATGTTTGACGACCCAGTTCAGGCCAGTTGTCTTGTGGCGCATCTAGAAAGCGACATTGTCAATAAGTGTAACTTCCAAGCGGAGTACATTGCGCACATCCTTGGTCTACATTTGGTTTGTTCTCTATTGAAGAGTTGGGCTGAAAACCTCTGCTTTTCTCAATACACACACATATATACACAGATGATGTTCTTATAGGCATCCTCACGAGGTTGCTGGTCAAATACTTGATGCGATTCACGTGTGTGAGTAGGTGGTGGCGTTCGATACTTTCACATCCTAGGATTGCCCGCGTGCACTCTCAGAAATGCCCTTTAATGAAGCCTTCAATGGCGATGAACGGGCTTAAAAGCTCTCGAAAAACCTGTGAAGGTTTTGCGGGATGAGCTTTTGTAGTTGCGGGGTCGTGTTATGTATTGGTATACTTGGCCATTGGTCAGTGCGCTATAGTGTATGATCCATCTACTCGAAGCTAAGTCTTTCTATGGTTTTGGGCATGATCTATTCACTGATGATTATAAGGTGCTGAGGGGTGATTACTCGACTGATCCTTGTGGGGTTGAAGAAACTACTGTTGGGGGGGGATGGATAATCGTTTTGCTGCTTTGAAAGGATATATAAGTTTTACAAGATAAACCAATTGCGTTCACGGAAAAAGGAGGGTAATTGGATCGATCTCTTTTCAATTTTTGGATTTTTCTTTTTATGTAGTGCTTCTCCTCTGACCATGCCACCTCATCCAACTCCACGTGATGATTTTAACCACGTCATTCTGCCAGCAAAATTTTCACAAAAATTTCTGTTTTGATCTTTCACAGAAATGAATTAACAAAGAAAATTTAATCATCCATGAAGATATTTAGAATATAAATTATTATCAGTAATGAAAATTTTTTTTATTGACCAATCATTTCAAGTGATACAATTATTTTTAGAAACTATTTTTCAAATCATTCATTTTTCGCAAAACAAACGTTACCCTTAAAAACAATACATTTAACACCATCGTCGAACTCTTTAAACACCAAAAACAAAAATAATGGGCTTTTCAAATAATCTATCAACAAGCCCCAAACCATGAAATGGGCCGAGAAAAAAGCCCATAATTCGGCCCGTCCCGGTCCGACCCGGCCCACTTTCTAACCCCCTCGTTCGCGCGCTCAATCCCGCGCTTTCCTTTCGCGCGCTCTCTCCCTCCCTCCCTCTCTCTATCTCTCTCTCTCTTCTCCGAGATCCATTCTTCTCTAGGGTTCTAGAGTTCGATCTCTCCCCATTTCTCCGGCAAAACCGAATCCATCGGCAGAATCCGTTCTTCTCGAGCCGTCGCGGTTTCTGGAATCCGATCATCGAAGACGCGCGGAGCAACTCTATTCGCTTTTGCAGATTCCCGTTAGTCCCGTCGTGCTATTCGGAAGCGCCGCCGCGGAAGTGTCCGGCCGACCTCTCTCGGCGACGCTCGGTGGTCGGCGCCGGAGCGTAGGACAAGGTGATTTTCTAGCCAATCGGCTGATGCCGTTCTATGGCTCTCTTCAGTCTCTGTTTGCTCATTTCTTCAGTCCCAATGCTTCCATTTTGCCCCCCATCATGTCCGAAGCGAAATTGCGGAGACGACAGAAGAGTTCCGTTCAAATTTTTCTGCTGTGTATCTGTTCCATTGCTAGAACGTGTTGTATTCTGCTGAAACTGCAGAAGTGGCTCCAGAAAGTTTGTGACTGTCATCATCACACTGTTTTCTCGCGGTTGCTCTACGGCACGGTCGCAAAATGGTGAGCGACAATGCGGCAGAAAAAGCCCTGAATCTCATAAGAAGCAGGCTCTGCAATCCTAATTTCATCTTCAGACCTCTCTGCGACTCCCCTGACAGCAATTACAGGTATGATATCTTTCTTCCCTTGTTTGCTGCATTAAGGATGTGTTCTTTCTCGATTAATCCTTACTCAATCTCTGTTGGAGAGACAGCAAAGTTGGTTTTAGACCAGCGGAATTTGAATTGAAGTACTTTCGGTTTTACGAAATCATGGTGCCATTCTTTTCCTATGCAGCAAGTTGAAGTTTATCGTGTCCAGTTCAGTAACGGAGGCATGCAACAATTCTGTCTTACTTCTAGGTCCCCGTGGGTCCGGAAAAGTTGCCGTATGCTCTATCACTTATTTGTGTTTTTGTTGAGTAATATTTGTGTTAAGAACTGCGACTTTTATTTGTAATTTAAAAATTGGAAAACTGTACCTTTCAGGTGTTGGAACTTGTTCTTGAAGATCTGCTTCTGGAATATCCTGATATGATTACTTTGGTACGCTCATCAATTTTTCTATCTGCAAACTTCTCCTTAAAAATTTTACTTAATGGGGTACTCTGATATTTTTATGCACTGGACTATGCATATGTCAAAGAGCCATATTTAATGTGCTACACTGATGTGAAAAATCTGGTGGAGTTGTGTTTCAGATCAGATTGAATGGGCTGTTGCACAGTGATGATAATAGCGCTGTCAAGGTATGACAGTATCTGATGCTCTTTTGGCACCATTTGTTTTGTTTTTTGTTATATAGCTCTCTATGGTGGCAAGTCTTCATTTATGTCGTTTGATGTGGCCAGTAGCAATTGAAACGAGATATGCAATTATTGATGTAGGATGCATTGAACACTTCCATTTCAGGATGATCAAGTCCTCAGTTTGAATTGTAGTAGTATCTTGCATTTGTGCATGACTTTGTAAGTAAATCACGTAAAGAAAGTAACTGATGATAACAGCTGTGCCAATATGGATGTTGAGAATATTGATGGGGTAGTTAGTGATTACGAGAGTCTTGCCTTAATAAAGGTATGTGGGGTATTAATATCACCCTTGGAAGTCAGATAGTTCATGTATGCCAAGAGGGTATTTTAAGTAAAGAATAAGATGGTCCTCCTTCTAATCTCACTTCCATGGATTGGAAGTCCTTAAAATGCATGATCTTTCCCCTTTTGTTAGTTGTCTATATTGACCACCATATAATCCTTGGAGGCTTGCCGGGAAAGATTTCTTCCAGAGGCACCTTCAGCAGTGAGATTGCCATCATCTTCATGCGTTACAGATAGAGCTTGGGTGCATTTAATAATGATTCTATTCCCGAGAACAATTTTTTATCAGAAATGTTTTTTTTTAACATCAGAATTCATTCATAGTTTGGTGTCCCCTAAATTTAGACAATATATCAAGTCATATAATATTTGTTCGTAGTTATGTTCTTTGTTAATAATTGATCTGTGCATACTCTTTTCTCATACAATCATATTCCTAAGCATGTCTTTGTTAAATAACTTCTACCTATGGTCATTTCATTTTCTTGAGCAGTTTATCAGTCAATCATTTCAAATTGCTTGCCATTTCTCATCCTTACTGTTTTATGATGATTACTGATCATTCAGGAAATTGCTAGGCAACTATGTGTTGAGCATCAGCTATTATTCTCAAAGATGGTAACTTGCATTTTCTAATGGGAATTTAGCAAATGAACATCTTAAAGTTTTGTTTATAGTTTTTCGAAAGAAAAATCTAATACTTCTCGATTACCTTTTCAGGCTTCATTTGATGACAATTCCGAGTTCATGATAGCCATGCTGAGGTAAGTGTAGAGTTATCTTCCTACGAGTTAATCATCAATCATTATGATGAAATATTAAATGGTTTGTATGCTTATCAGGGAGTGTGGCCTAGCACATAAAACAATTGTGTTTGTACTAGATGAGTTTGACCTCTTCACTCAGGTAACATGCAGCCAATTTTTGTCCATTTGCATCCTCATAGTTGATCTCGGCATTATTTAATTTCTACGCAAGAGTTGGCCCATGTGAGTTGGTAAGTTTGTTTTTTCTTTAAGTGAAATCTTTGAATAGAGAATGACATACTTTGGCTAGTCTTTTTGCAGGGAAAACAACGACTCCTATATGCATTACTTGATGCGATGCAGTCAGTAACATCTCAAGCTGTAGTCATTGGCATGAGTTGCCGACTGGTACGTTATCTATTGATCTTCCATTCTTATTTTCTCTCAATGCATTTCCAATATCTAAAAGTCAAGAAACACAGAGAAGGAGAGTTTGGAAGGGGATATGTGGGGAGAAAAGAAAGAGTAGTCAATCATTAGGTTGCATTGATACCGGTTGTGATTCTGGTGTCCTCTCTGTTTGCTTGAATTGGATTCATGCTCAACCTAACCATTTTTTTGGCACGTAATACTTTAAACTTGCAGGATGCTGACCAGCTGTTGGAAAAGAGAGTAAAGTCTCGTTTTTCTCATAGGAAGCTGCTATTTCTACCTCCATCTGAAGAAGATATATATAGGTAAATAGGCTAACTTTAAAGCTAAATACCCTGTTGATCTTGATTTTTGGTATGCCAAGTGAATTTGACTTATGGTGTTTGTGTTTAGAAATTCATATGAAAGGGTTGAGCTCTTCTATTGTTGGATAAATTTGAAATTGGAATGGCTGAAGAATTAGCTTTTGGCATGACATGAGATGTGGTGAAGCCCCTCTAAAGTCTCTTTTTCCTACTTTATTTTCTTGGATGGCTAGTAAGAATGCGATGGTGTCAGGCTATATGTTTTTGATGGCTAAGTCTGTTCGTCGGAATCCAAGTTTTAAAGGAGTTTAAATGATTGAGAGCTATCTTTGATTGACTCCTGTATTGATCATTAGTTTGTTAAGGCTCATAGATCCACCCACTGCTTTTTCTTGTTGACTTGTCTCTTGGCAAAATTCTCTTGTCCTTCGAAAGTTGTACCTTCATTAAGCATTCGGGTAAATCTGTTATCATCTTTTGTTGCTTGTGACTTTGCTCTAACCTTACAGAATCATATTATCAACTCTTTGAAGATTTTTTATTAACCAAATGCTATTCAACTATTCAGTGTTGGGAAGGATTTTGGGACAATTCAATGTCAAAGAAATCTTTTGTATTTTTAAAGAAAACCTCAAAGAAATCGTGGTGCATTGCACAGCTTTTATCTATGTCATGCATATGGAAGAACATGAGAAAAGATTTTTGGGGGACTTGAAGCTCCTGTTGATTCTTTCTTTTTTTTATTTGTCTGTGGCCATCCTCTGATTCTGTCTACTCAAATCGTTGTTTTATTTCTGTTTGTTATTCTTTTTCTCTCTTTGCTCCTGTGCTTTCTGATCTATTATAAATTTGGAGCCACTTTCTTTTCTGTGAGACCAGCTCTTATGGTATGCTAAATTTTCTCATCTTCTAGCTATGCAGGTTATTAGATCACGTCTTGTCTTTGCCAGTGGACTCAAGCCTTCCACATGACTATGCTATTGAATTTAATGCAAAACTGCATGTATCCTTTTGCTAATTTATTTTCTTTTTCAGCAATGTGCATGCTCATGTGGCGATGATAGAAAGATTGAAAATGAGGAACCACTAGAGAAAATTGTTGGTATTGACCACCTTAATTAAATTTAGCTTGCAAAATTTAGGACCCTAAGGAACTGAGAGTTAGAGACTGCACGTATATAGTTTCAGAAAATGGAGAGTATGAGATGCAATTGATTTTGTCAGGGATGAGATGCATTGTATTATCCATGCATCTACTATAGCACATTGGCAGGGGGTTGGTAAATGTTGGTGCACATGTATGCTCACTTCCGACTGGGAAACATCAATTTCACTCTTACCATTAGGTGCTGAAAAAAATCGCCTATTTATTTTGAATGATTGATTTCTAGTGGACAGTGGATCCTTTTATCATATGAACATATGATTGGAAGTTCCTCACTTGAAAGGGAAGGGTTCAATGCATACTTTCTCATCAAGCTTAGAGGAAATAGGGTCGTTTTTAAAGTAATTCCTTAAATTATACTCCAGAGTATGTTCTCAGATGAAAGGTTCCGGCAAGTTATCGATTCTTATATGAATTTCAGTCCCACTGTTCGGCACTTGGTGAAGTTCCTGTAAGTACTCTGCAGCAATTGTATGCTGCATACACTTGTGGTTTTTCTATCTTTTAATTTTCATTTGAGGGCCTTATTGAAGCCACTGAAATCAGATTCCGGGCTGTCTCTGATATGGATTTGAAGTTGGGTTATTTATCTTTTGAGAACTTCAAATCTGCAATTTCAAGTTTGCAGAGGCAACCGAAAATGGAATGCTTAAGAGGTACAGATGTGTTAAGAATCTGTTTTGTCAGACCAATATTGATTCATCTGTCATTTTATCCTCAAAGCATGCAATTTGGTGTTGTACAGTACAGGCATTTCTCCAATAATAGGATGATGGTGCTGCTATTTATTCCGTCAATCTCAAGCCAAGCAAATAATTCTCTTTATATAATGCTTCATTCATAGAATTATGATACAGAGAAGTTGGTGAATTATCAAGGAAATGAGTGCTTCCTAATTAATTATTTGCATTGTCTCAAATTTTCCATCTAGTTGGTCCTTTAATACCCATAAGTATGGCAGCTTTTGGCATCTTTGGTGTTGGCGACTTTTTTTGCTGTTGCTAGTTTCATGGCTTGTGTATTGAGATGTCTCTATTACTAGTGAAAATGCTAATTGACAAACATCATTTGACACTCTAGTAACATTGGCCTGCCATTTAATGGAACAAGAGACTGTCTTTCTTCACCCCTTCTCCCCTCCTCTAGAGCCCTCTAACTGTGCTGGAAATGATGTTATATCTGTCTTTTCTCTTCCGTGTATGTGCTTCCACCATCTTGTCTGTCTTGCTGAATAATAAGCATGTATAACTTTCTTTGCAGATTGCTCCATACTGGAACTCTATATTCTTGTTTGCATGAAGAGGTTGGAAGTGAAAGAACAGACTTCTTACAGCTTCAGTGCTGTCATGAAAGGTCATTATTGATGTTTCTTGTGGGTTATATAATTTTTATCCATAACATTCTTTTTTGGATGATTTACGTGCTTGCTAAATACTGCAGAGTACAAAAGCATTCATGATTCATTCCAGACATCTGACTATTATAGTCAAGATGTGTGTCTGCGGGTAATGTCTCCATTTGCAAAGTTTTTTATTTTTTTATTTTTTTGGTGTAAGAACAAAAATATAGTGCATAGAAAGGTTTTACATATTCAGACCCCTTAAATTCTGCTGGAAAAAATCGAAAAGACAGAATTTACACATTTACATTTCGTTGGTTTTAATCCCCCAGTGCCCCACGAGCTCCACCGGTTGTCCTATTTTCTTCATTCTTCCATAGTGCTACTCTTTTGATCCCCTTTCTCTTCGTCGTATGTGAACCAAGTTGGCATGCTTCTGATCCCCTTTCTCTTCTGCCTTAGGTATCTTAATACAATTAGCTCCAGCGGTTGTCCTATTTTCTTCATTCTTCCATAGTGCTACTCTTTTGATCCCCTTTCTCTTCATCATGTTCAACCGAGTTTGCATGCTTCTGATCCCCTTTCTCTTCTGCCTCAGGTATCTTAATACCATTGTTAGAATGATTCAATCACTATCATTGACATCTCTATTCATGTTCCATTCAGTTGATGGACCCTTGAGTTTTATAGGTTAATTATTGATCCAGTATCACAGTAACTCCATTTAAACCTACACCGAGTGATGATTGCTGTTGCGACTGCCACAGAAATTTTGAAGGAAAAAAGAGGAGCAAGAAAATAATTGCCATTGTTGAGTGGTTGTTTATTTCTCATATCTGCTGTGCTTGGAAGTAGTTTGAGTGGACATTGAAGTTGTAAGAGCTAAATCAGAATTCTGGAGGACCAACAAGGTTGTATTTAGTCTTCCCTGTCTCCATGTTCAACATTGAGGGAAGTACTGAAGGAGCATTCAAAGTTCTTGAAGCAAAGTGATCAGTTCAATTAGAAAAATTTCCAGTTCTTAATGGACTAAAGTCTAGAATTCTAACCCAATATATGACTGTATTAAGTTATGTGCCCAAGACGGTCAACTCGATTACTTGCTTGAAAACCTGGTGAGTGATGACTAAGGCAGTTTCTGCAGAATCGTTGGGAAGGAATAACAAGCCACTCCACAGGCTGTACAAATTCACTGATGCATGTTTCAGGCTGAAGTTCCTGATCCCATTTTCCATGCTCCACTTGGTTCAGCATGCACCATTAGAGATCCTAGACTTCCACCATTTACCCTTTTCTCTTTCAGACATTTTCTCCAGCTAATAAATGGAGAAGCAATCTTTGCCGAGTCAAGCTTACATCATCTGAAGAATATTTTTTAATGTTCCAGTGTATATTTATTTGATTGGTGTTTGATCTATGTTTGATGGTGGATTTACTGGGTACCAAACAACTGATGATGAGAATTTTCAGCATCTTAAAGACAATGGAATTCCCTGGCAGGTTTGGCTAGTAAAGTTGTAGAGCCCTGTGGAAAGGTCATGAGAATGTAACTGACCACCTTCTGTGCATGATCAGCCTGACTTGGTTTGTGCACTAATTGGCCGTGGCTGAGAGTAAAGGAGGATGGAAAGTTTCTTTGAGAAGAGAGGATGAGAACCTGTTACATCACTGTCATGTGCAATAAATTACATAATGTCTTGTAGATTGAATAGGCCCAAGAATTCTGTCGTGTATTCATGAGTTCTGCGCTGACGCTAGGGGGTCCGCTGTGTCCTTTTATTTGCAAGTTAAATGAAAGTCATCTTGTAGCACGATAATTACTGTAAATATTCTAAGGCAGAAAGATGATTTCTTGACCATATATGTCCAAATTTCTGCAGGCATTTGAGCACGTTCTACAACGCGGATTAGTTTGTTTTGCGGATGGCAGAGGACGTATTCAGTCTACTGAGTTTCGCCCTGTGAAGCTTCTTATCTCATTTGCTGAGATCAGCCAAGGCCTTAAAGCACATCATTCATGTCCTGTAAGTTTTTCCCTTGGACAGTGCCTGCTTTACCTTTTGGCAGAGGCTATTTTGTGCTTCCAGAGAAGCCATACCCTCATATAGTTTGTACAAATATTTTCTTTCTTCGATCTTTAATATCTATTCATGAATCATTAATCTCATTTTGGCAGGCCTTTCTTCAGAAATTAGCATCATAATGAGCAGCGGGTTGAAACTGTTTCATATGCATGATGGCGACCAGTCAAGATGTCAATCTGATATTCCCATTCCATCATGATTTGGCTTGGTGATTCACTTTTGTTGGCCCAGCTTGTGCAATACACAGTGATAAAGGCACATTTTGTTTTGATTAGCTAGTTGCCGGCTCTGATGCTTGATGCCATCTTAATCTGACGGTCAACATGTTCACTAGCAGATCTCTTCTCAGATGAAGTCTATTTAAGAGCCTTTAGCAATTGTGGGGAAACATTATATACCAAACAGAGAGATCGATTGTGACTCATGCGATGACTCGATCAGGATAAAGTTGGAGTTTTTGCTTTCTGCCCCTCTTGTTTTAGATTTTAGTAAAGGTTTAGATATATAAGTTAACCACCTTTAACCACCTTGTTAGTAATTTTCACGAGGAGTTTGCGAGTTTTAATCCGCGGAGGGAATACTGATAGTACGTGAAGATTTATTAACAATAACACTGCCAGAATCGCTTAGTTTATCGACAGCTCTAAATTTCAGGATCCTTCGTGTTTTGCTAATGTAGTAAAAATTAAATTTGTTCTGAAATTTTTTTAAGGAGGCTAGTTGATTATGATAGTTGAAGATGGCGAAATTAGTGAGTGAACTCCTCTCGCTAAAAAAGTAGTAATCATAACATTCTTCGAAGACAAACATAGGTCATAAGCGAAAAAAGTGTTACAAATCTTCAAAATAATGCATCCGTTCATTTTGTTGGTTTTCAAATTGAATAGACGAAGCTCAGCCATGACATTCATACTTATAAAAGGTAATGACACAAGTGATCTCAATATAATTCATGAAGTTTAAATTTGTTCATTGTGGTCTTTGAACTTAATTCAATGTACAATATCACTTTTGAATTTTTAATTTGTTCAATATGATTCATGAATTTTTTATTATATTTAATTTAGTCTCTAAACCGTTCTCTCAACTTGAAGTAATGGAATGGCAATATTGAGTATTTTTTATAAAGTCCAATGATTAAAATTGAATATATACAAAAAATTTATAGATTATATTGAATAAATAAAAATTCCTTCTTTCGGTTTTGTTGGAGGGAGGCTTCTTCAGGCATGTTCTTGGTGGCCTCGGCTTAGGAGCTTATAAGGCGAAAGAAGGAGAGAGTCAGTCGGCACGGTCTCATCTGGAACAATGCCATCCTACTTCGGTACCAACTGAACCTTTGGCTCATCATTAAGCGCAGGCTACCTACACAGTCCCTTTTTATGTCTCATGGCAAGATTGATGCTATGTCTTGCCCCTTTTGCAATGAGGTGTCGAACTCGGTCGATCACCTCTTTTTTGGTTATCGCATTACCTTGACTGTTGCCTTCTTTTGGGCGACTAGATGTGGTCTTCCTTGGAGTAATAAGCCTTGGGAGGATATTGGGCTTAAGAGCAAGGCAAGGAGTTTTTAAATGCATTGGCCGATTCTCTTTTGGAGCACTTTGCCACATCATTTGGAAGAATAGAAACAATATTCTCTTCAGGGTGTGCAGATTTCTACTTCGGCTATGAAGAAGCACCTTCTAAAAGTTGTTAAAGATAAGGCTTGCACCTTCAAGAATGTGGAGGATTCCCCAAGAAATAGAAGAGTGCAACGTTCCTGGGAAGTGGACCCTGCTATCTTCGACGTCTGAGTTGGCCTTGCCTGGGTAGACACTTGGTGCTACTTTGTATCCTTCCTTTGGCATGTTGTCTTGTTTTGGTACTATCAGCCATTTGGCCTTTTTTTTGGCTTCCTTTCATTCATTATGAGCATATTCATCTTGAGTGACAGTTTTTTGAAGCCGTTTGTCTGTATATTTTAACATTTCCTTTAATATTACTTACCTTACCAAAAAAATAAAATTTTCAAAATAATATCACACATTGAGTTAAAATTTATGAATCATCTTGAATAAATTTAAAATTTTTTAAGAATCATATTATATACTGAGTCAAAATTTAATGACTATCACCGCCGGAGGTGACGGAACCAAACTTGTCCATGTCCCAAGGTTTTTATCTTTTTTGTTCGAAACGTCCCAAGTTGTTTGGCCGTTGGTTTCACTGTGCATTCCTGAAGTCATCTTTTGTAGGTGGCTCGATTCCGACGTGGCGGAGAACCATTCGCTGCTCTTACGTGGAGGCTTAATTTGAATAATTCATAAAAACTGGAAAAAGTGCGAACTTTATAACAACTGTAGTTCTCCTCCCAGCAGTCCTGGTCAGAATTCAGGAAAACTCAACTCTCCTTCGATTCGATTTCGTCATCGTTCGTTCAAAGTTCGGATTTTTCGGCGACCCTTTTGAGAGAAGTTCAATCCGTTCGTCGTCGTGGTCGGAGGGTTCCAATCCTCGTATTCTTGATTGACGAGGTAATGTTCATGGTGGTTTCTTTCGTTTGTTTGTCTTGGCTTTCGTTTTTTTCTTGCGCTAGTATGTCTCTTCGATTCCTCTCTTCGCTGATTTGATGGCTTCCCATGCGTCGAGTCTGGCGGATTCTTTTTCTTTTTTTCCTGAACTTTTCAATTTAATATAGAATGGCGTCTTTCCCCTGGCGTGTTGGAGATCTGTGTTTGTACTGTTTCGATGCTCTGTGCATTCAGATTCTTGTTTCATCGTGCTTGCGATCTGGGTTTAAGGAACAAGAACGTCTGGCTTTGATGGTGAATCTGGGTCGGTGAGGCTTTGGGGGTCTGGACAATGTTAGCAGCGAGTCGGTGTTTCTGTTCTGAGCATGTTATATGGCGAATTTGTAGTCGTAGAAAGATTTGTGTTTTTTCTTTGGTAAGGGTAGAAAGATTTGTGTTTAGTGTTTGTAAAATGGTTAACGGGGTTGCTGCCTTGCCGATTTAAGCTATGATTTCTAGTTTTGTCCTCTTTTTCAACTGAGCAATTTCCTTTTTGCATTGCCAAAAAAGAAAAAAATATCTTTCTTGCATCAATTGACAAGTGGTTTATCATGGCGGTGATGTTTTGGAACGATGATGGAGACAATTTGGAGACGGCCTTGGGCTGGAATTCGTCCTATGTTGATTATTTTGTGCGGTTACCAAAATTTTTAGATGTAATTGCAAAAGTCTCTCTATTAAAAGGTGGGTGAAAATGTGTCATGCCTTGCAGGGTTCCAGTTTTTTTTTTTTTCAGTGGATCCATGCCTGAGTTGTCAGACGGGGTGTGTTCTTGATCTGATAGGGCCTCCCTTCTTCCCTCTTTCTTCTAGGGCTAATATGCTATTTCATTGTTCTAGAGTTGGGAGATGGGGTTCCCTTTTTGTTTCTTTCAGTGGTAAGGTTGACCGTTGACTTCTTATTTGTGTCAAGAATTGTTACTATTAGGATGGCCCTTGATTAAGTATTAGGGAAAATTGCAAAAGCTATTGTCTTAGGTAACTCTGGTCCTTAATACCGTGGGGTGCTCTTGATTGTTGTGCCGTGCTTCTTCATGTTGTGAGAGAGATAGGGGAGGGAAGAGAGTGGGAGTGTGGTCTGGGTTTAGATTTTAAATATGCATGAGGATCAATGGGTCTTTTTAGGTTGCAGAGATGCCAAATGTAGGTTTTGAAATTTGAGGAAGGTATATTATTTGGGATTCTGTTTTTTATTGTCTAATAAATGGTATATATTGATTGTTGTCCCAACTATGCAGCAACTTAAACTTTAGAAATAATTAGTTGTGTAGACCATAACAGAGCTACATGTCCTTGTTTTGAATCCCAATACCTTATCTCTGAGTATGCTTTGAACATACTCATGGGTTTCTTGTCCTCCATTGCTATTTCAACTCTTCTTGGGTTGCACGTGTAAAGCTGATTAATAGGAATTGGAAGGGTTAAAAAAGAGGTTTGTGACTTTGAGCTTTTGGAATCTATGTAGATGTTAGCTAGTTTCGATTTTTCTTATAAGGAAAGTCTATCCTCTAGTCCAACAATTTATATTCTGGACTGTTGGATCAAAAAAAATTTCAACCATTGATGGTTTTAAAAAGATTGGACTGATGGATATTTAGGGAAAATTACTGACTATTAAATTGCCAATTTTACTATTGATTGAGGAAAATTATGACATGAGGACAATTACTCACCTATAGAGCCTTCAAGTTTACAAAGTGTGAAGGAATGTTACGGTCATTGAAGTTAATAAGAACAGAAAGAAACAAGATTTATGATATATTCAGGTTGATTATGATTCATGGAAAGTTACGGACACTAAGATATTCAATCTTACAAGACTTTAAGGTAAATTATTACATGTGAAGGGATGGTTGCTAACTTCTCATTTGCAAGGAGTTCTAGGACAATTTTGAGGTTTGCTATTGGTTAACTACTAAGTATTAGGATATTCATGTTACGAAAGTACTGTCCATCATCCTTACCAAAAAAAAAAAAAGTACTGTCCATCATGATAAATTACTAGTTACAAGGTACATAAGCTAAATTTATTACAGGTAAGTTATGACCCACAAAGTTTAATCACTGTCTATAAATGCAATCGATTTAATGATAGGTTCAGGATTTATGGCTAAATAAGGGAGTTGTCTGGTTTTTGTGCTTATGGGACCCTAGAAGCACCCTTATGTTATTATGCTCCTGTATGCAATAGCCTGGCATTGTATTGATAAGGCACGTCATGATGTTGAATGCTGAACTGAGAATGGGTTGTCAAGTTTTTTAGAGATCTAGCTTCTTGAATGAAAGGATTTTGGAGAAACGGTTTTTATATTTTCTGCGACTTTTCCAGAAATGGCTTTAACCGGACCAACTCCGCCCAGAGGAAGTGCAGCTGCCACCGCAAGCATGCGGAGGCGTAGGACCGCTAGTGGTGGGGCCTCTGGAGGAGCAACTGGGACCATGCTGCAGTTCTACACAGATGATGCTCCAGGACTGAAAATTTCTCCAAATGTCGTCCTTGTGATGAGCATTGGCTTCATTGCATTTGTCGCTATTCTTCACGTCATGGGTAAGCTCTATTTTGTCCGCAGATAGGCCCAGAAGGCTGAAGCACCTGTTTAAAGGGGTCCAAGTGCTAAGTCATTAGTTCTAATACATCTCTGGAATTGGCTACCGGCAGTAGTTGCGAGTTGGATTGTAAGAACCCAGAAAAGTTAGCCTAGTCACCATCAAGGTTTGAGATACATAGTTTTAGTTTCAATTTGTCATAGGGCAAGATTCAGCGCCAACCGTGTAACTCCTGAGAAGTGTCTCTCAACAGCATGACATTGAGGTTTTCTGTTTCTCTTTGTCCTGAGTCTGTCTGTGAATTAATCATCTTTTGTGATCAGGATTTGGATGTTACTCATACGCTGGTGTTCTCATGTTGCTTTGATGCGCATTTTTAATGTGGACAGTGAAGCCGAAGGCATTGATTATGATGTGCAATTGTTTTGCATACCCCCTACTTATATGATATTCTCAAGTACAAGGTAAAATGAGACAATTCATAGAAAACATTTAATCCACTGGAGGCTAATCAGCAGATTCAGCATCACCTTTTTGAACTTTGTCCATCTTAGGCAGTTTGGTGGCTTTGTTGCCACTCCTCGCCTCGCCTTGCCTCTTGGTTTATTTGTTCTACAGGTTTATGCATTTACTTCTCCCATTCCGTTCGTGGACCCAGGCGACATGCAATGTAGGAGGTCTGAGTTTACCACTCCCATTAACGTAATTAATGAATATGGTTCCTTGGCGTCGATTCTTTATACATGAGATTTTATAGAAAAAAGAAAAAATTATAGGAGCGGGCTGAACAACAAAGAGGACAAAGGGCGCGTTTGATAACATTTCTGTTCCGGAAATAGTTTTTTTTGTTTCTATTCCAGGAAATAATTTCTGAGCATAAGAACGCGTTTGGTAAGAATCGTAAAAATTTCTAATCCAGGAATAGAAACAAGTTTGATAAATTTGTATAATTTTTTTGTTCCTTTTAATTTTTTTTCTTTTTTTTAATTTTTTTTTCTTTTTTTTCTTTTTTTTTCTTCATTCTTCCTTTTGGCCGGTCGCCGGCCTCGGCCACAGCCACGGCCGGTGACTGACCGGCGATGGCCAACGACCTCACCGTGGCTAGGCGAGGGCTTGGCTGGGCAAGTGTGACTAGGCGAGCTCGGCCTCGCCAGATCTGGGCGAGCTCGAGCTCGCTTAGCCAAGACGAGGCCGAGCCTGGCTAGCCGGTGTGAGGCTCGGCCTCACCAGGCCAAGGCCAAGCCGACCTCGCCTTGGTTGGGCGAGGTCGAGCCTCGCCGGTGACCTTGCTTGGCCACCGAGGCCACAGGCGAGGCTCGGCCTCACCCAGCCAAGACAAGGTCGAGCCTCACCGGAGGCCGGCGACGCTCCAGCGAGGTCACCGGCCCTCGACGGTCAGTCATCGGCCATGGTCGAGGCCAGCGACTGGCCAAAAGAAAGAAAAAAGAAAAAATGATGTTTCTTGGGAGTGTTCCGGGAACAAAAAAATCTATTTTTTTGTAAACAAATGCATTTCTATTCTTTTTTTGTTCCCCATAACAAAAGAACAAAAATTTGTGTTCCGGGGAACAAAAAGACATTTCGCCAAACATACCCTAAGATTACGGGAGGATTAGGGTATTCTAGACTACGAGACATCTCTTAGGACCAACCTCATTTGTTTCAGAAAAAGTTCCAACAAGTGCTTTAGCAAACTCCTAAGTAACATTTGCAGGAAAAAAAGGTTTCCAAGTGCTGAAATTCTTGTGCCAATCACATTCTCAAGCTGAATCTATATTTCTATTTGTAAAGCTTTTGGAAGGTGCTTCGTGATTCCGAGATGCCCAAATTAGAGCGTTTGCTCCTAGAGAATTAACAAAAAACCTGAGTGCTGAACTGAGAAAGTTTACCACTTATAAAAGATAGAATCATGTATGCAATCTGTTCTTTTCTGCTTTTATTTACAGGCTATAGAAGATGAACACATCATAAACTTATCCAATTTCATTATCTGAAAAACCAACACAATACTAAGGTACACAAGCTAATGACCAGAAAAAGATCGGTATTAGGTGAAATTTTTGCACCTTCTTTTCAAATAATTCATAACTATTCCAGAGGTTCCCGCCCAAGACAAATAAACCTTTGCTTGACATATTCACAGTGCGCTAAAAATTCTGTTCACTGAAGAAGTATGGAAAACCAATATAAATGGCAAAGGAAAAAAGTGAAAGCGAACTGTCAGTAAATTAACCAAAGATTGATCCTACATGGGTATCATCATTTTGTCAATTGCCCTCCCCCTCCCCCAGACTCCAAAAAAATGGCAGATGATGCTCCTGAATTTTGGCATTGACAAAATTAAAACCTGTTCTCCTCCTATGACGTTCACCTTTAGGTGAGAAAAGTATGTCGTTTCTGTTCTCCCTTGTGCTCATTCCCATGTACATTCGGAAACTGCCAGGGTGGGCCTTTAACTAGAAAGGTCAGATGCATCACTGAGTCGTACTATCCGTCGTTTGAGTTTAGAGTTGGTCTTGGACTTAAAGAGACCGAGGAATTGGTGGATTTCTCATTTCCCATGTCTTTGGTTTTGTGAAGAAGGAAGGTCCCAGAGAGTATAGTGACGAAACCGCACAACTCAGTCACGATTTGTGATGCATTTTGCGAATCCCAGTCCTGCATTCCCAAGCATACCAAGGGAAAAGAATAAGGCATATTGTCACTGCTTAAGATGCTGAAAAGGTACACGATGACGGATATGCATTTTAGCACAATAATGTCAAGAACAAATGCAATTAACAAAGAACATGCGTCGCTTTAGATTGTACTGAGCAAAGTTTCTCTGTGTCAAGATCTTTATGCTGGATCGCTGGATCACGAGTCCATTCAATCCTTGTGCCAATAATAAAAATTTTTACAGACCTAGCTGTTGAAGCTTGAGCTCAAAATGTTAAGATTGCACCATCTCAGAGATACTGGACTATAAGATACCAGATTGAATTTTTAAATGATACTGCTTCTGTGTTTTTTCGAAGCAACACTAGAGCTCCTGTTGGGATTATTTTAGGCCAAATACATGTTTCAATATCAACATGAATAACAATGTATTATTTTCATACTTCCACAAAGGTCAAATTTGCCGTGTGGAGGGTTTAAGTCCACATGCATTTCTTTTACTGAAACGCGAACAATGGTAAACTTTACCTTAAACATGATCATGCTGGCAAGGATGGTGAATGTTGTGAACATCACATAGTACACTGGAGAAATTACAGCAGTATTGAAAGTGTCAAGCGCCTGTCAGAAGAAACTTTTTGAGTTATATAATTGTCATTCGATCAGGGGATAAGAAAATCAGGACCAATCGAGAGAACAAGCAATAAATGTGAAAAGGCGATACTCTTCCCCATGCATTAGACTTAAGTCCTTCATTTAATGAAATCTTAGATTAACTTAGTAAAAGGTAGGTGGGTGTAAAATCTAAAATTTACTGGAATGTTGTTCTTTCTTGACTGAAAGATTTACAACTTACCTTGTTCAAGAAGATGATCTGCATGAGACTAAAAAAGACGACGACAATAGTGAAGAACCATGTCTGGAAGTATTTGAATTGGTTCGATCCTGAAAATGTGAGCTTCAGGGCGATGCCCAATGCTTTAACACTCATCACCTGCAGAAAATAGTGAAGTTCATCGCGGTTTCGAGAAATAGATGTAGCTAGACTTCGAAGATAGTACACTAACCGTTAGCGAACCCATGAGAGAGCAAATCCCAATATAAATCATCATATTAGTAGGTCCATAACGTGGTGCATAGCAGAAAATAAGAACACCGACCACGATGAGAACTATAACGGTATACACGATAAAACCTGTTGCCAGAAGAGAGTTTCTTTCAGCACAACATCCTCAAGAAATTCAAGGAGTTCTATTCAAAATTCAAAGGGTACTTGTTTTGACTGGACTGATACCTGGCTGGGTGGCAAGGCGCCACAATTGTTTAACGGATTCAATGTCCCTTTCCTTTGGAGCGTGTAAGACGATGCTCGTGGAACCCACCACGCAAAGAACACATCCAAGCACACCAAAGATGTGCAATTTCTCCTCCAAGATAAAATGGGCAAGCACTGCACTGCATAATGGTTTTTAAGATCGGTCATCGCTGAAAAATAACAGCTTATAGAATATAACATATGTCCATTTTCTTATTTCTTGTAGATTTAGAGACAGCTATCTTATTTACTTGACGATTTCAACATCAATACCTGAAGATAATGCTCAGTGCTCCCAAAGGTGTGACAAGAATTGCCGGAGCGTATGCATAGGCAGCGAAATTGGCAATCTCCCCAACGATCACTGCCAAAGATGCGATGAAGCAATTAATTTCTAGGGTCACAAGAGGTTGAGAAAATATATGGTGTCAACGGAAACTCAATTTTGGCTCATCTATATAGCAGCTATATGCAGGAAAATGAAATTGAGACTATAAGGAATGCATCGTCAAAGAAAAGCTGGATAACCTTTATTGCTTTTACTAGTGAACCAAAGGGGTTCAACCACAACACTACCATACGCCAAATTCTCCTCCCCTCTAGAATGCTGATTTCTCTAGTTGTCTACTGCATCTAGCTCCTTGATCAATTGATTTCTGTTTGGCACTCTCTAGATAAAAATTTAATTATTAGCACTCGATGAATTTTGGTAGATTTGAGTATACAAATGCGTGGTTTCCTCCTAGACCAAAACTACATTGGTTTAACTGAATTCGTATCAAGTAAGTGGATCACAGTCACATTTTCCATCCCTGATGCTATAAGAAAGATTACTATGACTATCTGATATATAAACAGTATTGAAAACTAAAAATGAAGACAATAATTGTTTTCCAGTTGTCTTTGAACAGATCTTTCTTTAAGCTTAAACCCCGTTCCTTTCAGGTCAAGGAGCATGACATTACTTGCAATTTCTCATTCCTTTTTTCGGTCAAGAGATTGCCTGCTCGCCAAAGCAGTGATAAAATTTTGGGAAGCTAAGAAGTAGGAAGGATGCAAAACTTGAGGTGCAAGATGGATCATCGTTCGTGTATCAGGAAAACTTCTGGTTCGCAATTCCTCATGCAGTAGACAAGGTAACTCCAGGATTATCCCGGAACCTATATATCAAAGTCCACCCCTAGAGTGCTTCTTTCACCATGTTCAGATTATTATCCATGAAAGTAGGTCATCAAGTGAAACAAGAGGATAACTAAGGATTTTACAGACAAGAATAAAATTGTTCATTTGGGAGAACGGAATGGATAAAAGTGGAAATCAATTCAAAGTACTACATGGAACTGAAGGTCATGCCTATGTCAAACTACAAAGCTTGGTAAGAAACTTGCAAAAGAAATGAAGTTCTTTCTAAAACACAAGACCCTCCTAGTCCCACCCTTCACCCAAAGAAAAAGAAAAGTAGATGAACTTAGCACTACAGGAAAGAGAATTTAAGCACCGGATCCTAGAAGCTGTCCCGGTAACGAGCAATGATCAGGTTGATGGGCCTAATGCACTGGCGACACAAAAGAATATTGCCCTCTCTAACTCTCTGTAAGTGAACACGGTGCGCGGGCGCACAATCATATGCTCTGGCTGTAATGGATGATTACAGACCCAAAGACAGACATTTTCAATTCTTAAATCCATCACCATAAGAAGGCTAAAATCCAGGGAGCATAAGCTACTCGGAGTTGTTCTCTTTCTGAGGTAGTGCACCTTCCATATGATGGAACTTGACAAACCCACCAACCGATTCCATAGTCAAGCGAGAGCTATAGATGATTAGGACTGCATGTCCGGCCAAGGTCACCTCTCACAGGATTTCATTTGTCAGCGAGCAACAAAGGCACAAGCAAATCTTTTTACCACGTGAACTAGCCAAAAAACAAAAATACTATTACTTGAAAATCAATCACATGCAGAATTCTCCATGTCCTAACAAAACATGCTCGATGTATCAAACAGACCCAGGAGTCAGAACTTACTGGTTATCATTCCTACCCACCACCAGGGTTCATATAAGTATGAATAACCCCCTGAACCTGTAAATGGGCAGAAAAATTATCAGACAACAAGGCCAACCGAAAAAAAAAAACAAGAAGAAGAAGAAGCTTTAACACCCGAAGCCATCGATATCAAATACGCCCACATCGGGGCATCAAAAAGATCAAATTGGATCCTATCTTTTTTCTATGAAAACCATATAAATTCCTGGAAAACGAAGCTAATTCAATGAGGAAAAAGAAAGGGGAAAGAAAAAACAGAACCTGCTCTGACTCCAGTCATCCCAGCTTTCTTCAACCCCTTTTTCTTCACAATGAAACTAGAACCGATGAAAACGCTCGACGAGAGGGCCAAGATGAGTCCGTGCACGTTATCAGATGACATCGCCATTGGAGTGGGCAACGCAAGGAAAAACCGAACTCCCCAAAAACAAAAGGAAAAAAAAAGCGTAAAGCTCCCTCCTTTACAGGGCCAAAATCAAGAAAACACCAAGAAATCCACGCCCGCCCAGCCGCAGACCCATCAGAACCACGACGAGTGATCCGGGTTCTCGAAGCCGGCACGCGCGTGATGCATCCATGCTCACGTCACCCCTCTATAATACCTGAGAAAAAAGAAAAGAAAACGCATAATTCAATCCACCAGGACAAGGAAGAGGAGGGAGAAAGAGGCTGCAGCCCGGAAGCCAACCTCCACGTTTGCCATCAATGGCGTGAATTCTCGGTACCCAAATGATCACAAGACACGGCGGTGCTCTTCGTCTCCCCGACGGCCTCGTGGTCTGCAGGCTACTACGTTCATGGGGGGAGGGGGGGAGGTAGAGACAGAGGAAGAGAGAGAGACAGAGACAGAGAGACAGAGGAACAGAGAGGAGAGAGAGAGAGAGAGAGAGTCCGTTACAAAATGGGGGTAAAGAGAGAGAGAAAGAGGGAGGAAACGGAGAGTAGAAAAGAATGGCACAAATTAAGGTGGCCACCACATCTTTCCGTTCGCTGTACGATCTTATTTAGTGAGCTTCTCTTTAGGCCTTTTTGCCCCATGTTCGATGGTGATGTGTGATGACGTTAACCGGAATTGGGTGTCATTTTACAGCAAACCACCAAAACCAAACGCCCAACACCCAGTCACCCACAACCCAACCCAACCCAACCCAACCAAAAAAACAAAAAAAAAAAAAAAAATCTTCCATGTGTAGGGACATTCCACATTAAGGTCCAAATCCGGATATGGTAATTCGCGATTTAAGATCCGAAGATGTTTTATTCGCACGTAGCATCTCATTGTATCTCGCAACAATTGTCGGAATTCGATGTATTGAATCAATTTCACTTAAGCCGACAGGCTAAAGGGATGGGAGGCGGGGGGTGGGGCTGGAGAGTATCGAGTTCCAAGTTCGATTCATAGAAGAGATGCGCAAGATCAAAAAAAGAAAAACTAATTCCATCTAGGAGGAATGTTGATTACCGGTGGTGAGAAAATAATTTTCTTATTCTATCTTACACGTACTTTGACCGGCGTATTGCGTGTTTGTTTTGAGAGTTGCAAAAAACGTCAATCATGACGAGATATCTTTTCGACTTATATTATTACTTGTAAAAATACAAATACGTTGCATGTAGGCAAAATTCGACATTTAAAGGATTTCACGAGATCGCTTTTGTCATAAAATATTTACATGATTAATTGATGGAAGACCTCTTAGATTCCAATTAGGCCGATGGCTAATCAACTATTTCATAAATAAAAAAAAAATCATATGTTGAGGTAAGTTTTGAGCAGAATCTTGATAACCAAGCATATAGATCTCAACTTAGAGGAGGGCGAGTTAAAGAAAATTGGCAGAATCTAAATTTCCAAAGATGAAATATTGAGATTTCGGATGAAATACCTAGAAGAATACGAGATATTTTCACCCCCAAAAAAAAAAAAACTACACAATCAGCTCCCGGTTGCCTCTGCCGGAGTTCGTCAATATAACCCCCTAATAAATCCTTCGAAAGTTAATCTACTTTCTTCTGAACTTTCTGAATCTTCTCCCCCTTTTTCTAATCCAAGATTTTGTGGGTCATTTTATATTAGGGTTTGGTGTGAATGCGATTATCAAACTTCGAAATTCACTCATATGCGCTATTCCTTCTCCACACGCATTAAACATCTTTGATAAACACTTCTATCATGGCCCAATAAGAGGATATCCTCTTTTTCTCTACGGAATCTTTTTCCTACAGGAAGACAAAATGCAAGCTTCCGCCCTCCAATCACATGGAAATGGGCTCAAGCACAAGCAACTGATAGACACTTCGCAATCATTTTTCTTCTTCTTGCTGAGCTCCTGGGTATATTCTAAGATACCTGCATGGAGGCGGCATCTGTTTCTCAAAGTTTCCTTCTTAATCTACTCTGTCTCCAAGTATTCGCCAAGATGATGAGCACATTTGACTCGGTAATCCCCTGAATTGATGTCGGTATCTCGAAATTCCTCTGAATTTGACCTTGTTTCTTGCACCTCCTGAACTCGATAGCTTTGACCTCTTAAGAAATACCGCCACAAGCTTATCCTAATGGCAGCGTGACAGACATGTATTCGTGTCCTGCAAATTTTCCGCCTTTCCTAGGAGCATTTTTATCAAATAAAAAAAAAAAATTAAAGGAAACCCTCAATTGACCTTACCCCGTGCTTCTCACCAGAAAGAAAGCGCTTCGCTGAATTAGCTTCAGTTCATGGCATTATCGTTATAGATTTCCTCTCGATTCTATAGTGATTCTGCCCCTCTCTTTCTTCGATTCGTGCTCGAGAAACTCTGACCTTTTCTTCATGATCTATAAAATATAAGCAAAGTCGAGGCGTTTTAGCTTTTTGATGTGCACATGAGGATGAAACGTGCACGTGTTCTTTGGTTGGTCATCACTTAACGAGGATGATCTCGAAGGTTTATTGGATTAAAGTAATCAAGCTCATGGGGTATTTTAGAGCAAAGTCAAACGCGGGAGGATTTCGAGAAATAAGCGCCACTTTAGACGGTTGTTAAGTCAAAATGATCAAGTCTTAAGGGAATTTTAGGGAAAAAAACAGTGTAAGTACCAAAACTTTGTATTGAAAAACGTTTAAGTGTCAAAAGTTACGAAAATACATTTAAGTACAATTTTTTTTTTTAAAAATTGAGACACTTGAATGCCAAAATCGGTAACCTTGACCAAAAATCCTATATGACAATTTTTTATTGATATAGTTCGCCTATGTGACTCATCAAAGAGCTGAGTCAACAAAGAAAATTCAAAACAATGTCCTTTTACTTTGGTTTGAATTTTAATATAAAAATTAATTAAATTAAATTTAAAACTAAATTTCTTTTAGAAAAGGAGGAGGATGGTAGAATGGCGAGGGCTTGGATAGGCCTCGCCTAACGCCTGCAACTTCTTCTTCTTCTTCTTCTTTTTTTCCTTTTAAAATTAAATAATTTAGTTATAAATTTAATTTAATTCATATTTATATTAAAATTCAAACCGAGGCAAAACGACGTCGTTTTCGATTTATCTAGTCACATCAGCATACAAAACAATATCGTTTTGCATTTATCTCGCTGGAAAAATACTACATCAACTTTTTGGTAAGATTTTGCTCTAATTTTGACACTTAAATGCACATTTCTTAACTTTTGACAATCAAATGTCTCATGTGCCAAGTTTTGGCACTTTAGGGATCCGATTATTGAATTTTAGGAAACAGATGCCATTTTAGGGACATTGTTAGTATTTCTTTGAAGTTTGCTCTCCACTTAAATGAAAATAAAAATAAAAATAAAAAAGCAGAGAAAGACAAAGAAAGACTCCATTGTTGACTTTATTGATTGGATTTTTGCTCCTTATGTGTTTGGATACTAGATTGATCAAGTAACTTTCAACCTACCGATACAGTAATTGTCAAGAAGATGATGGAGATTCGGTGACATTCGTCACTCTAGCGACAGCACCTCGTCGATGCCACTGCACCTAATTGAATTCCCCGACATGCACACATTAGGTCTAGGGATTTTAAAACATTCTCAAGAAAGAAGAATCTCTTGCATCCTTTGTTGTTGATTCTGACCGTGAATGCACCTTGGAACTCACGTTGGAATGAGAACTGGTTGGTATGTGCTAGTGGTAATGAAGAGCAAAGGCTTAGGAGTAAAATGACAAAGCATGAAAATGAGGGCATGGGTTTTCAAAACTTTTAGGGTGCGTTTGGTAACGTTTGTGTTCAAAAATTATTTTAGGAAACGAAAATAGAAAAAAAATTATTTCTGTTCCGAAACAATTTTTAAACAAAAAACGTGTTTAGTAAATTTACTATAGAAATAAAATAAAAAATAAAATAAAAAGAAAAAAAACACGTTTGGTAAACTTGTATAATTTTTTTACTTCTTTTAATTTTTTAATATTTTTATTTTATTTTTCCTTTTTTCTTTCTTTTTTTCTTTTTTTTTTTTTTTTTTTTTTTTTTTTTTTTTCCTTTTTCCTTTTTCCTTTTTCCTTTTTTTTTCTTCTTTCTTCTTTTTTTTTTCTTCCTTTTGGCCGATCGCCGCCTCCAGGGTCGGCGGCCTCGCCCGCCACGACAAGGCTCACCTTGGCGGGCGAGCTCGGCCTCGCCGAATTTGGGCGAGCTCGAGCTCGCCCGGCCAAGGCGAGGCCGAGCCTCACAGGGCCAACGACGCTTGGCCTTGCCGGGGGCCGATGACGCTCCGGTGAGGTCGCTGGCCCTCAACGACCATGGCCGAGGCCGGCGACCGACCAAAAAAAAAAGAAGAAAAAAAATAAGAGAAAAAAAATAAGAGAGAGAAAAATTGTTTTTCGAAGTGTTCCAAAAAAAAGAAATAATTTTTCTTGTTTCGTTTCAAATTTGTTTTCGGAACAAAAAAATAGATTTGAATAAAAACGTAAATAAACGCGTTTATGTTCATTTTTTGTTCCCCCGAACAAAAAAATAAAAATAAATTGTATTCATAAACAAAAATAAAAACACAAATAAACAGGCCTTATTCCCCTGCACTTTTTTTTTTTTTTTTAATATTTTCCCTTCGATTGGGACTTGGTTTGGCCTCAAACTGTTGGACATTACACTTTCAACGACATCATTTCCCCCAAAAAGTCATGCCGGACAACTTTATGTTATATCAACATCATGTCAGATTTCTAAACCAGAGAAATTGCCTACAAGTGAACACCAATGGCGCTGTGATAGCTTGAAAAATTCTCACATCAGGTTGAGTACTTGACAGAAAATAAGGAAAAATGGCACGAATGATTCATAAATTTTGATTTATTATATAATGTAATCCTTAAATTTTTTATATGTGTTCAATTTAGTTATTAAATTATATGAAAATATTCAATATTATCCCTAAATTTGAATGAATGATATGACAACATTAAACATTTTCATATAATCTCATTAAATAAATTAAAAGTTCATAAGTCACAACTTATATTAAGTTAAAATTCAGAAATCATATTAAATAAATCAAAAAGCACCTGATCACATCACACAAAAAGTTAAATTTTGAAGCCATTCCCGGTTCCCTGGGCATAGTATATGTAAAGACAGAATACTTTCTTGATGATGGGAATCGGATGCCAATGCTCTGTTCCATCTCCTCTGTTCTTACCAAAGCTCTGTTTTTTCCTTTTTTCTTCCTTCCCTCATGCATGCGAAACAGGGGAGCGAGCATCTCCTTCGACTCCTCCAATGCCGCACCGCACAGCCATTCCAAATCAAGCAAATACACGCCCTCCTCATCACCGATGGCCGCCTCCTCGTCGCGCGCAACCGATGGGCGAGCACCCTCTTGTTCAATGCGCTCATAAGAGGCTACTCCAACTTCGGCCAAGCTCGCCGGTCCCTCCTCCTCTTCACCCACATGCTCGCTCACCAGGCGCCGCCCAATGCGATCACCTTCACTTCCCTCGTAAAAGCCGCAGCTTCGTCGGCTTCGTTGGGCACGGCCCTTCATGCCCAGATGGTCAGGCGAGGTGTGTCCTCTGACCCGTTTGTCCGAGTGTCCATCATTCATTTCTACGCGCGAATTGGCGAGCTGCCCGTTGCGTGTCGGGTGTTTGAGGAAATTCCCAAACCATGCGTTGTGGCATACAATGCGATGCTTGATGCGTTCGGCAAGAGTGGGGTGATGGACTCTGCTGTTTCGCTCTTTTCTAGGATGCCGGAGCGCGACGTGATGTCTTGGACTAGTGTGATAAATGGGCTGGGTAATAATCGGCGTTTCGGAGAGGCTCTTGAGTTTTTTCGAGACATGATGGTTCATGAGGATATAAAGAGTGGTGTGGCGAAACCAAATGAAGCTACGTATGTTAGCCTCCTCTCTTCATGTGCTAATTTGCCTGGAGGAGGTGTAAGTTACTATGGGAAGCAAATACATGGATATATTGTCAGGAATGACACTGGGCTGACGGCTTTTGTAGGGACAGCTTTGATAGATTTCTACGGCAAGACAAGTTCTCTTAGAAATGCCATAAAAGTTTTCAATCAAATGGTTGTCAAGGAGATTTGCACGTGGAATGCACTGATTTCCTCCCTTGCTTGCAATGGTGAAGAGGACAAGGCTCTTGCTATGTTTGAGCAGATGAAGATGAAAGGCTTGTGCCCTAATGGGGTAACTTTTGCTGCTGCTCTCACAAGTTGTGCGCGTGGAGGATTCGTGGACTGTGGTTTCAAATTGTTTCGATCTATGGTCGATGACTTTGGGTTGGTACCTGTAATGGAGCACTATGGATGTGTGGTTGATCTGTTGGGCAGAGCAGGGCTTTTGACGGAAGCGATGGACTTTGTAAAGAGTATGCCTTTCGAGCCTGATGCTTCTGTTTTGGGGGCTCTGTTGGGTTCCTGTAAAAGTCACGGAGCAATCAATCTTGGAAATGATGTAGGGAGAAGATTGCTTGAGATGCAGCCACGGCACTGCGGACGATATGTCACGTTATCGAGTATACATGCGGAGTTGAACGAATGGACTTCTGCCGCTGAACTGAGGAAAGCAATGGAAGGGCTCAAAATTCGGAAAGTTCCAGCCTTTAGTCTGATTGACTCCCACTAGGATGTAGTGTCACTTCTATGTACTGGTTTTACCGTTTTGTCCATGAAGAGATCCGCAGAGTTCAACTCCTTGATACTTCTGGATTGGGAGACGTGTACAGAATGCAGATCAATCTGATTTGTCTGATCTTGGAATTATATGATCGACCTATTCATTCAACGAGATAGAGCCTGTGGTAACTGCTAAGGACATTTTGCAACACATGATGTTCTCTCGGTTTTTGTCGGCCAGAACTTTTTATGGAGTTGTGAATCATTGAAATTTGATTTCTCCATCTTGGGCGAAAGCTTATAAGAGGAAGTTAGTAAATTGCAGAAATTTTTCTTTGAAGCATGAAAGGTGAGTGCTCATTGATTTAAGTATGTTAAGGAGTAGAGATTATCAGAGATAGGTAACTGATTTGATTTTGATGTATTGGCTAACTTGTTTCTTTTTTGTGCATTTCAGCCATCAGGATACACTTTGAAGCACTTTCTTCAACCTCAATGATCATAGCTTTATGAAGTTTCTATACTGTAGTACTTTCTAGGCTGCTGGCTGTGGCGCTGTTCATCCGCGGAGGCAGGATAGGGTGACAAGTGCTCCTCTTTCACAGCGTAGGGGTCAGAAAAGCGATTCCAGAATAATTGATCTGCATCCATCAACCAATTATATCTGTAAAGTTTCGGATTCTTCAGCAGATCCTCCATTATTGGTGTTTGGGAAGCTAAAATAGGTAAGACATGGAGATGTACGATTGCGTCACGACTCATTTTATTACAACATGGAGTCTATCATCCGGCTTTCATTTAACCAGCTTGCAAAGCGACAGGGATAAACTGAGATGGACCAAAAGGATAATGGAGTCCCTTTCTCGCCTCTTCCGCCTACTAAAGAAGTTGATTCTTCAATTTGCCCAACGTCCCTCTCCTGCAGCACTTTGTAAATCTGTGAAATGCCAGAAACACCAAGTTTGTTTATAAAAGTCAAATGCAGAGTTATTACGAATATTCTGCTAGAGCAGTCAAATGGTTGGCATATATCCAACAACTTTAGAGCTAATTTTTCAAATTGGTTCAGCTTGGAAGGTGGTTAGCATTTTAGTATGTACTTCAATCGAGAACCCAACGGCTAATCAGGTCAACTAGAAGATTTTATAAAATCATTGTCAACATTTAAAAGCCATTAGAAAAATGTGTTGTTTATTATTTAAATATTATAATTCTCCCCTCCGCTTAGCCTTATTATTTTTGCCTAGTACTAAGCGTGGACATATGTCACTAATGAAGACAATAAGCACGATCAAATAAATATGATAATAACATAAAATTCTTTACTCATCTATTATTTGCAACTTATTACTTGTCCATCGTAAGATTATTGTTTATACAACTTAATTAATCATGGAAAAAATTAGTTGCGATAATTATATGTAGCAGTACTCTTAGGGCCTGTTTGACAACTTACCAAACAGTTATAATTTATGTTCTTTTATTTCCGGGAGTAAATTTAGAACGGAAATCCGTTTGGTAAAATTTTTGTTTCTCGGAACAAATTTCTATTTTTTTGTTCTCGGAAATAAATTTAAAATAGAATCGAGAAGAAAAAAAATAGTCGATTCTTTGTTCCAAAAAACAATTCTAGAATCAAGCAACTATTTTCTCTCTTTTCTTTTTTCTTGTTCTTCTTCCCTCTTTCTTCTTCTTAATCTGCTGTTGCCGCCGCCGTTGCCATCCGCCGCCCACCGCCATCGATTGCTAGCAACCAGTTCGGCGAGCTCGCCAAGCCAAGGCAAGATTCGGCGAGCTCACCAGTGGCCAGGCGGGCCTCGCTCGAGCCTCCCCCAGCCACCGGGGAGGCTTGCCTAGCCCCGACAAGGCACGGCCTTGCCGAGGGCCGATGACTCTCTAGTGAGGTCATTGGCCCTCGTTTGGCCAATCGCCGGTCATCCCAAGGCCGACAACCGGCTACGGGCTAGACGAGAAAAAAAAAAAGTAATAAAATTATTTTAAAATTAAAAGAAAATAATTTGAAGTAGAAATTTTGAAGACGATATCAAACACAATTCTATTCCAATAATTAAAATTTTGAACAGTTACCAAACGGCTTAAAATGTCTCGAAATTGTTCCCGGAAACAAAATAAAAAATAATCATTTCATCAGAAATTATTCCCGAGAACAGAAACGTTAGCAAACGCACCCGGCCTTATTGTTCCGAAGGCACAGGATTCCCACCAGTATGATGACCATTCATCAAACAAGTTTGTCTAGAACTATTATGCTGATTGGTTCATTTATATCAGCCGAGAGAGATAATCCAAACACTTGTTTTTTGAAGAACCATTTTCGTTCCGTCATGGACTTTAAAAGGAGTTAACCAAGTGTCCATCATAATCTTATATAGGAGAACTCCTCTAGAAATCATTTGCACAGCATGGCAAAGAAATACTGAACAGATTGACATTAGCATCTAGAGAATGCAGATGGTGACTTTTACATTGTAAGATATTCTCAAATACTACAAAACTCTTCAAAAACTAGACAAATTTCTGTCAACCGATAACTCAGCAAACTACTCACTGATGAATAATACAATCGTCAGAAAGAAAAACCCGAGACGTAAATATGAAGGATTTATGCATCTCCTTTTAACCGTCCAGCCACAGCATAAATGCCCTCAGTGGTCCCACTCTGGCTGAAGCATAAGCAGGTGGAACTCTAAAACTTATAATAGCAACATCATGGGCTTGACGTCTCCTTAACCGTTTCATTAAATGAGGCAGCAAGAAATTCAGCAAGGTTTAGTCCAGAACCAAACTTGTTGGGAGATTCTGCAACCCTCGGCTTCTTTGGCCTGATGGACTCAGGCATCCAGGGACTCGCAGATCCACGTGAACTGGAACCAATGAACGGAGAATCAACACCTCTCCATAAAACGGGTTTTAAATCCTTCCATGGGTCTTCTAACATGGACTCATGAAAGAAACGCTCTGGCCCTAGTGGCCTAGCCGGTGTAGAACCATGACCACGATATCCTGGACCTCCTCCACCACTCCTCCCTGACCTGGGGCTGCCACCAAACCATTGGCCTCTGCCTCTGCCTCTGCCTGGACTTGCAGCATAATTACCTCCCTGTCCAAAATTTGGCCCTGGACTGTTGCCACGCCAGTGAGAGCGATCTTGCATCTGATTGAAATTATGGGTACCACTTCCTGGAGTACCGGATGGGCTAAAGTAACTTGCCGTGCTGCTGGATCTATTCCAAGCTTGAGGAGAAGCCCCATCTTGCATTGGAAAATGGTGGATGTTTCCCCTTGGACTGTGGTGGGGAGGGAATCTTGGGCGGGGACCTTCTGTTTGGTAGATTCCACTGTTGGGTGGATTACAGGGACGCCACTGATAGGCAGGAGAGGGACTTGTTACGAGGTTCCTGGGTCCTGAAAATCAAAGTTGTACACCAGAAAAAAGGAAATTTGAAATTTGTTCAGGCACAAATGAATACGCTACTCCCAAAGAAACTTTTAAGCCTCAAACGGGAATCAAGATATCTGGATACAGGCCAATTGGCAAACAAGCAATTCGATAATACAGTCTAAGGTTACTTATCATCTCCATAGAAGACATAAACCAGAACCAGAGGACTCAACCAAAATAGCATCTTGCTTCCCATGCGACCCCTATCACTCAAATCAAACACAACCATGTGCAGTACCATCCTAAATCAGCTCACCCGAATCCTTGAAATGATGCATGTACTTTGTTCCTCAACTAGGCATAATCAAAAAACAGAATGAACAAGAACAGCTCGAGTCAATACATTGCTTCCTGAGGTTTTGCTTGATAAACCAGCTCTCTATCACTTGCAAGGTTCAACAGGTGGCTCAAACACTTTCAGCACTCTCACTAATCATCACCACTAAAATCAACATCGCCATCACGCACCAAGATAATCTCTCGTTGGCAAGAGAACATAGGCAAGTATATTCAAGCACAACTCCCATTTGAAGTTAAGCAAATCCCAATCTTCAAAAGAGTCGGCGAAACAAGAACTAAAGTTATCAAGTCAACATGTCAGACTGAAGTACCTGAAAAATAAGGCGGAGGAGGGGTGAAATTCGCTTGTGGAGATTGGAACCCGGCATTGCCCCTCACCCTATTACCGGAAAAAGCCGACATGGGATCCGTATAGTAGTCGAACCTGGGCAAGGCGCGCGACATCTCGTGCTGCGATTCAGGCGTACGCGTTTCGATCAATGGGTTCGCGAGGCAGCTAGCCTCGGCAGAAGCCACAGGGCTGTCCGAGAGACCAGCTAGAGCGGCTTCCGCGCGCATCGCCCTCAACCTTTCCCTCCTCTTCTCGGACTCCTCCATCTAAACTGAAACACCGACAGGCAAGAAAGAACCAAAACCGTACTCGTGAGAGAGCAGAACGGGTCCGAAAAAGACGAAACTTCACGCGACCCGCGACCAATCCGACCTCAAAATCGCAGCTTTCTCGGACGGGAACTCGGGAATCGAGTCCCGTTCGAATGCTGCGGACTCGTGGGTAAGTGGGTAACCTGGATATGGATGTGGGTCGGTCTGGTCGCCGGCGACGAGAAACCGCGGAAAGGTCCGAGGAAATCGGAAGTTCCGAGCACAAAAACTTAAACTTTAGGCGGAAACATCTCACCCCAAGTGGCCGAAGATTGGTTCTCTCCCCGGCGCGCCGCCGCTTTCTCCGGCGAGCAAGCGATTCCGCCGCCGCGGTTCCCTCTTTCGCTCGCCTTCTCTCTCTCTCTCTCTCTCTCTCTCTCTATCTCTCTTTCCCTCTCCGAAACAGCAAGCCACCGCCGCGGGATTCTTTCTCTTTCGCTCTGGCGGTATTCCTGCCCTGAAGAGACTTCGTGCAATTAAACGAATTAGATTGTAAATTTTCCTTTTCATTTCTTTTTGTTTGTTTTCCAGTAAATTGTCACTTGATTTAAAAATAAAATAAATAAAATAAATATAAGTCCTAAAAGTTATTGCGAAAATATAATTAAATTTTAAATTTTAAAAAATATTATTAAATTTTAAAACTTATCAAATTGAATGAATCAAGTCATACTGAAATAGTATTATAAAACTAATTTCTCTCTTGCGTGACTTTTTTATTCCATTTTCCTTTAAATCTCATTTAATAATACTAAAAAACTGAAAAAAAGCTAAAATAATTAAAAAACCAAAAGTGAAAAAAGGAAGGAAAAGAAAAAGGCAGGGACTCATTGGTGGCTACCGCCGTCATCGCCCATTGCCGGAATGGCCAATGAAGGTCGTTAGCCCTAGTCACAAGCAACCAATGAGCCTCGACGGCCTCAAGCAAGGCTCGCTAGCCACAAGTAAGGATAGGCGTGGCCCACATTTAGGCAAGCCGCGTTGGCCCCAAGCGAGGGTCGGAGAGGCGTTGCCTAGATCTCGGCAAACCTCGTTGGCCCCGGCTAGGGTCCAGCCAAGCCTCGCCCAAGCCTAACGACAGTCATCGAACCTCACCTCGGCCCCTTTTCTCCCCGTCATTGTCGCCGCTGCCACTTAGGGCCAGTGTAGCCAACCCCTTGGCAATGGGCAGCAATAGCAGCACCCAACTCCACTCCTTGTCCTTTTTTCCATCTTTCTCTATTTAATTATTTTAGCTTTTTGTAGTTTTTGAGATTTAAAAGAAAAGTAATAAGTTTTAAAATGCTACGTCATTATTTTCCATTTGAAAAATTGACGATGTTAATAGATGGACTCGATTGCACTAATTTGACAAATTTTATGACTCAATTATATTCTCGCAACAAGTTTTAAGATTTAAAGTTTACATATTCCTAAATGAAAAGGAAAAATTCTAAATAATGGCAAAAAATGTTCTCATTTTCTAAAGTAAGGATATGAAGTGAATCTTATTTCAAATAAAGGTATGAAGTGTCCTCATTTTTTAAAATAAAGTCATGAAGTAAATCTTGTTTTAAATAAGGATATAAAATGCTCATATCAATCTTAAAGGAGGGTTTGAATTCACCAAGTGTGAAGGGTAATTTTTATTTTTTTATTTTTTTATTTTTTATATTTTATTTATTAAAAAAAAAAAAAACATAGGTAGGCCCTACTCCATCACAAATGGGGTGGCAGCAAAGGCTAATAGGAATGCTAGCACTTGAACGAGGGCTAGCAACCCTTGCCAACTAGAGGCCAAGATTGCCCACCCTCACCCCAACCTATGCGAGGGTCGTGCGCCCTCACACCGACTTGGCGACCCTCGCCCAGCACCCCCAAACCTAAGGTGAGGTCCAAAGGTGCTAGGTGAGGGCCAACGACCCTCACCCAGATTTGAGAAAGGGTCACCACCCTCTCCCACGTCTGGCGAGGGTCGCCGACCTCACTAGCCTTCGTCGCCACCCCAACGGCGATGGGATAGTGGCGGGAGGGAGTCCCTCCCGCCTTGGTTTTTCCTTTTTTTTAGAATTTTATTTGGATGAAAATATCCTTAGTTGATTGGAACATTTAGCCTGTTGACGAGTCAACAAGGCTAAACCCTTATTTGAAATAGTTGCAATCTCCAAACCTTTCTTTGATACCGATATAGTTATTTTATATCATTATTTAAGAAAATGAGAGTATTTCGAATCTTTATTTGGAATTTTCCCAAAAAAATTATGTTATAGTAAGTATTATTCCACTTTATTCTTTTCAATAAATCAAGTGACCTGATTGATATTTGTGTCTTTGGTAACATTTCTATTTCCAAAACAATTTCTTTTCAAAAATAATTTTTTTCTATTTTTATTTCCTAGAATAGTTTCTAAATTAAAAAACACATTCGATAATTGCTAAAATTTCTATTCCCTATAACAAGAATGCATATGATACTACCTACCATATTTTTTTTTTTGACGTGGAATTTCTTTTAATTTTATAATATTTTTTTGAGATTTTTCCTCTTTTTTTTTTCCCTCTCTTCTTCCTCCTCTAGCAACAACAATGGACTGCAACCGGTAGATTGGTTAGAAGAGGAAGAAGAAGAAAAAAAGAAAAATAATGACTTATTCTTGAATTGTTTTCGGAAACAAAAAGTAACTTTTTTCTACTTCTTGTTTTTTTCCAAATCTATTCATTACTCATTTTTCTATTCTTCATAATAGAAAAATTAATTAATGTTGCCAAAAGAATTTATGTTCATCTTCCATCCCGGAGAACAAAAGAATAAAAAAAATAAAGAAATAGAAATGTTAACAAACGGAGCCAATTTTTTGTATTTAAATTTAATGATAAAATGAATAAGAAACTAATGAATTACTTATAAATAATTTCGCATTATTTATGGGTTAAATACTAATCGAAGACCCTTGTGTTGCATGAATTTGAAAATCACTCTTCATGGGAATCTTTATTTTGGTGATATGATATACAATAAAGCAGGAAATATAAGCTTTTTTTTTTGTTAACCAAAAAATAAAAATAAATTATGGTGATCAATACCTCGAAAAGGAATTACCCTGAGCTATACTTATTATTTTAGAATGTAGAATAAGAAAATGCATTACTACATGGTAACAGGATGTCACAATTTCAGGATAGATACATCAGCAATTTTATTACATAATCTAGGGGATTTTTCATCACTGTACCCTAGTTAAAATAAACAACTAAAGCCTTAATGCCCAACGAAATATACTATAGTATGGCCAAAACAATGACAGGAGATGTTAATTACTTGCATAATTGCATTGAATCACGATGCACACTGATAGGTCGCTGTTGTTTCAATTTAGTTTCTTTAGTGATATTTTATCTATATTGAAGTAATCAGATTTTGCTTGACTTTCTTATATGTACAGAAATGAGGGCAATATTACAAGTAATGCTAATGATGAGTAAGGACATCATCTTTCCAAAATAATAACCAGGAATATATTATTTAAGAAAAATACCAAGCAGAATATTTTATTGCCCAAAGACCACTTTCATACCTTTACTTTCAAAATTCCACCTCTGCATTTTGAGTTTTAACTCTAAATACCACTTAAGAAAAAATACCAAGAAAGTCCTAAGTCTTTCAATTAAATAACATTTTCACATTAATACCTATTTAATTCATCTAGTCAATTTAGATTAGAAATAACTAACATAAACATTTTAAAATATTTTTTTGTAATAATATTTTTTGAAAGCATTTTGTTTTTTTTTCTTTTTTCTTTCTTTCTTTTTTTAATAATATCTTAAATTTGTATAATTCAACAATTATAAAAAAAATTAAAAATATAGAGGAGAGAACTGAGAGATGTCATTAGAACTAAAGAAAATACTGTTGCACACTTTATCATAAACATCAACAGAAGCCTTCACTTCCTCTACCAACGAGAAGGAACGATGCCTCGACCCTGTGCTTTCTCATATCTCGGGCAACTTAGGGAGATGTCGCCTAGAAACAAAAATCCATAATCGACGAAAGAGAAGGCAACAGGCACATGGAAATGCAACCAGCATCAACACGTAATGCCACTGTATAAAGAATGAAATAATACAAGACAATATCCGTATCTGTACATCACAAAAGACATGTTTTCCTCGCGACAAAATTCTCGACCCCACGCATAACTAAGACACTGTTAACCATTGCCATTTCCGGTAATTTAGTCCAGAGAGAAGGGACCTCGTCATTCTCCTCAACTAAGGAGCCAGCTTCGGCTCGCATAAATATGACTTTTCTACCGAAAAAAAAGAAAAAAAATCAAGGTACGGATGGAGTTAGAATGACCTTTCCATGATGCCCCACCACACCGTCCTTGAACACCCGATCTTACCGCAGCAGCACAGCCCTACTGCAAAAAGCTCCTCAATACAATACCACACGGCCTCGCTTTCTCCACAGGTGCTAAATCTCCCTTTTCACAGATGGTGGGGGGAGGTTCCGGGGTATCTATCAAACAGATAGAGGCGACATCAAGGTCGTGCTTCAAGAACTGCTTTTAAGGAACTCTCTGGTTTGCGGGCGATGGATGAGATTGCATCGTGCTGACCATTTTTTTGCTCCTCCAGCATTTGACAGCCAAAAGGAGACTGTATATCAGAGGCGCTCCTTGAAGGCGGGAGATAGCCCCTATTGTTCACAAAGATGCATCCGTTGTCCATGAATGATAACGCTCCTGTTTTCTAATGCATCCATCTCGCCATCTTCATGGTCATTATTTTCCTTTTCTTGTGGGCGCTATGCTTGGCGGACATCCTCAGTTTCCTTTTGGCATTACGCACTGGATTGATCACAGCCATGAGCTTCTCATCCTGTTTCCTTTTGTCCCTCTTGTGCTTAAGATCCTTCCTTATCTGGCCATAAACTTGCACGAAATTCTGGAGGCCCAAAGTGCTTCGTAATGACTCAGAAACCTCTTGTGCTAACTGTTTCGAATTTTCTGCAAGACAAGTCCCATTAAAAAAAAAAAAAAAAAGATCAGATTTTTCCAGAAGGTAGCATAACACCTCAAAAAACAAATTACAAACTCGAGAACTTATATCCTCTTTCAATCCATTTTAATTTGGCTTCACAACCACTCAGGAACAACTAGTACCCAACCAAAATCCCATTTTGCAACTTTAATCTCTGGTTTGCTGGGATATCGAATATCAACTTCTTTTGTCACCTCTTTAGTGTTGGTTCTCAGACCACTTACATCTACATCACAGGCTTGACAAGAATGACAAAAACTGAGGTGAAGATTAATTTAACATTTGCATAGAAGGTGGCCCTCATTAGATCCTAGCTTTAAGATTTTATATGGCTTAATTCAAGTTTCTGCTCCTGCTAATTTTCACGAAGCTCATCCTCTTGAACCTTGTGCAAGACAAACCTTTTTGTCCCCCTGGGACTAGGAAGGAAAAGCTCTCACCTGCAGACCAAACAATCTAGTAGTCCACAGGTGTTTAACCCAAAAAAAAACAAAAAGAAATCAACTCCCATTTCTGCAAGTTGTTTTTATCAATATGCCTAACTTCTCAATAATATAATCAACATCCTTACCAGATATGACTTTCCCTGTCAATTCTTCACAAACTTTATAGAGCGGTAGTAGCAACTCATATGCATAATGCACTGCATCTTCACCACCAATTTGTGATGAGAACTTCTGGAATATATCGAAGACAATTTTTAACTGCATGCAACACATAAAATGTTATTAAAAAGTGAACAAAAGGATTAAGAAAGATTACAGGGACTAAGATCATACAGGAAAAGACACAAAGGTAAGGGGCCGAAGAATATTTGAACAAATAGTACTTTGTTTTAGCATGCTCGTCTATCTCTTATGCCATCACTTATTGCCACTTTCAATTAAACTGCATTTATTGAAATCTCTCCAGAGCTCTCTGGAGCAACAATTACCATGACAAGGATATAACCCCAGAATGAAATATTAGTCACTTTCAAAATTTCATCTCTCCATGGCTTTGACATTCCCTCCTTACTATTACTATAGCAGAAAGAAAGTGCCACAATAATCCCAGCCCCTGTTTCAGGCACTTAAGCGCCTTCTTCCAGCAGCATCTCCTGGGACTTTGAGGCCAGGCAGAACACCACAAGGTAAGGGATAGCAAAGCTCCCACGTTACCGTGAAACATTTTCCAAAAAAGGTTCTCACATAGGATGAGCCTTAGTAAAGTACCTTTGCACATATTATTTGTCAAATAAAAGTACCTGAACATGCTCCATCTGAAGGGCAATCTTCCCCAACCTTTTAAGCAAACTGCGTACGAGCAAATATCGACCATCTCCAGAGTGGCCATCATTATGGCCTTCTGGACCAGATGTTAGAGAGACAAAGATGGCTTTTCCATTTCTTGGGTCAAGCAATTGGAACGCTTTGAGAAAGCAAAGCTTCTCATCCTGTCCAAGAGTAAGCCAAAAAAATTTCCAAGCTAGAGGCTCAACATGTCCCATCAAAGAATTTAAACAACTCATGGAGAAAACAATATTTTCTATCATAAGGTGTCCTGCTGCATCATCCGCAGGTTGTGTCTTCATTTGGCAGCACAAGGAAACAGCTATCAGAAAAAGTCTGCTTTTTCTCATCAGAAGAAAGTCTCCTAATTGCTTCTCATTGTTTCCTCTGCATGCATCAGTTATTGCTGCGAAGTAAAATGCTAAAAGACGACTGGATATATTGCGTAGCCACATATGTGGATGCAGCAGCAACTCTGACACTGCTGTCCATATATCCTGAAAGATTGCAATATATAAGATGCTCTGCACCATCCCCACCCCCTCTTCCCCCATAACAAATTAAAATAATCATGCGCGTACACCAAGAAAACATGAATTACACGACCACAAAACTACCCAACAAGAAGTTCTGTACCTTTTACCAGGCTAGATGGTTCCTATAATGTCACTCTGCCCTATCCTAAACCATGCCCATGTGCAAACTGAAACTACAAAAAGTAAAGAAATGACCCAGAAAGAAGACCTCGAAACACTCGGTTTCACAACTCACAAAATTTAGCCACACTAAATGCACAAAATAAAGACAGCGTCACCCAAAAAAATCCAACATAAACATAAGGAACTATCAAATTAACAGTTTACAGATATAATTTCTTAGCAAATGTAACACTCAGACCACCCAATTAACATCATTGCCAGAGGATTCCAGTACCACCACCACCACCACCATGCTCCCATTTGTGAACTGTTCTAAAAGGAAATTTTAATTCAGAAAAAAGTCCTGAAGTTACAAAGTTACAATCAAGATGAATTGATGTCTAAAATAAGAGCTGGATACGTCAAACCATCAACTTGCATGCAATATAAACACAACTGATGCATGGTGAAGCTTCAGAACTGTCAACAATGTGGACATTTCAAGTCATAAATAAGCAATTCATGTAACTAATTGGAACCACATTTCTCACATTCAGTTGACCATTTCCGTCTTACTGTAGCGCAAGAATAAAAATGCTGACATATACCAATGCACTGGCAATTCTTTACATGAAAAGATTGTGCTGAGCAGGAACATGCGCTTTAAGAGAAGCAAACAGAATGACATAGTCTTTTATAAGTTACGGAGGTATTAGAATGTCCACATGGGAGGCAGAAATTATCATAGGCAAATCAAATCAAACCTATTTTCAAAGAAAAATCAAAAACAAAACCATCATGACTAGGAAAGCCCCAAAAAAACTCAACTGGAAAATGGAAACATCAAACTGAGCTGCAACTCATTCATATTAGGGCATTGGACAAAGACATGTCACAAACAATAACAAAATGTGGCAAATATAGACAAAAGTAGTGAACATACCTCAAATTCTGCTTCAAAAATTAAATGCTGAAATTGATGTAAAATTTTCTCCAACATAACCAGAGAGTAATACGCTTCTTTCCAGAAAGGAATAGCTGCCTCATCAGGGAGATCCAGCTGGTCACTTGCAACTGAACTGACAGTAGACTGCAAAACGCTTCTAGCTACAGGCAATATACTAGAAATATATTTATGAAAGCCTTTCTTCATGACTTCAACCAGCAGCCCTAAGACCTGTACAAATAAAAGCAATTGTATGGATGTATCTCTTTAAGAAACAGAAAAATAACATCAGCCCCTATGCTGGCCTCCAAGAACACGGTGGATTAAGTAAACTCAATTTAAAATACAAAGAACAAACCAAGATGACAACGTTCTGGATGACACAGAGTCCAGACTGAAATATACTGACAGATAAGATAGTGAATTGAGAAAAAGATTGGCAGCAATTATCACTCCATAAAAGAACAGGCCTTCACTGGCAACACATTAGATTTCATCGTCTGTATCATCAACAAACAAAATCTCTCATTTGAAAAGTCCATGACTTTTCTATGGAAACATGGTAATGTAGAATCCTAAGTTCTCTCCAATATGCAAAGCACCATTTTTTCCTCACTTGAACCACGTAACACCACCATAGCTTCCTTTCATTCACGCATGTACAGACATGCCCAGAGAGAGAGAGAGAGAGCAGGAAGCAAAGGACAGTACAAAGAAACATGGATAGCCATTTAAGTCCTAAAAAACCCAGTACTAGCACAGAAGACGTGAATTATTAGAACTATGGAAGGATTCGGGATTATCTACCTGTGCTGCAGCACTCCAGAGTTGCTTTTTCCCACCCAAATACCAAGAAAGACTATACTCAAGGATAGAATGAAGTGGATGAGGGCTTATACGCCCAACTAAAAGTTTTATCGCTGCGCCAGTCATAGAGCGAACTCTGTTATCTTGATCATTTGCTAAAGAAACCACCAAATGGATGAATAGTGATTGGGACTGCTCATCCAGAACACTTTTAGGAAACTTGACAATAATTGCATGAAGCATTTCAAGCACAGCTTCTCTTCCACTTGAATGCTCATACCTGCATTAAAATGTAAAAAGTAATTCATATAATAGCGATCAGAGGAAACCTTCTTCTGTATTCAAACAAGTACTCACCTCAGATTCGAAAGCAGAAAATCCAAATGCTGCTGCAACCGCTTCTCAGATAGATGGTAATCGAGTAAAAATTGCAATAAAATCTGACTGCACTTCTTACGTATAGAATCCACTTGACTAGTTACCATCAATTCTCCAACTTGTTTTACAACATCATATATCTCAGGTACCACTAACTTGCGGCTGATGATTGCCTTCAGTAGAGAAAGGGCAAGGAAAGAAGAATTCCTTTCAAGGTCAACAAATAAGGGAAATTGAATCAATGTTTGTAATTCTTCAGAAGAAAGTGTTATGTTGGTCATCCGGAGAAGCACAGTTAATAATTTGAGGCATGACTGCATCAGAGGGCTGCTACTATCCACAGAACTTTGGGCAATATCAAGCAGCGCTCCTTTAATTTTGTCAGCCTGAGTTTCAAAAGATGGCAAGGGCAATCTGAACAGAGGAGTCAAACATCTTAAAGATGCAGACAAGATATCTTCATATTTGGAACTTAAGCAGCTGCATAACAGTACTACAAAAGGATCCAACATGGACAGCAGATTTACATCATTTCTGTCGATTTTTGAATTCTTGAAACGAGCATGCAACAATCCAAGACCAAACACTGTAATCATATGTGAACCCTGAGAGTCATTCTGAAACAGCTGACTCGTAGCAACTCTGTTCCCACTCATGTTATCCTTATGATTTTTCTCTCCAGAAGGAACTGTCAAATTATCACCCTGACCCATTTCTTTGTTTATTCCATCTTCAACGAGGCCATATACAAAAATAAGCAGGTCAGTCTGATCAACAGACGGATTAGATTCAATCCCAGTTGCAATATGACTTAACATGCTCTCCAACTTCACTTTCAGCTTTGGAGTCAGATGCTTCTGTAACTGAGAAGTAACAGGAGAAAGAAGTTTCAAAGCATGGCTTCTGAATGTGATGTTTTGTGCAATCAATTTCAACGTATCAAATGACTTTCGTTTCCTAGTTTCCTTCATTTTAGATGCTATCTTCTCCACCTCTTTTTCTTCGGAAACATCTCCAAGGATATCGCTCTTTACTATTGATAAAAGATCTTCCAAACAATAATCCAACTTCATCCTACTGGGATGCACAAGAAACTTTGACAATATGAAGTTCAATGTGTAACCCAGTACATGCAGCTCATATCCTCGCTTCAGTGTAGCACGCAGGACTTTGAGTATGAATTGCAAGTATTCCAGCCCAAGTTCCTTCAAACAAGCTGCTAAAGCAGACCTGCCTTCATCACGAGTACTTTCTGCACGACTCTTTAAGAGATTTACGGTGTGATGAATGATAGTAGGAAGCTGTGATTCCAGCGTGTCACCTGGAAGCAACTTTAGCAGCTTGAGGGCTGCTAGATTAATATTAACATTAAGCTTATCCGAGTCACAGTTCAGAAGCTTCTGTATCCTTGGTAGCACATTTTTCTGGAGGGAATCCTGTATCTCCATGGCCTCAATTGAAGAACATTTTCTCAAAGTAACTGAGGCAGTATCCAACTTGACTGAATCTGGAGCAGTTTCGGAAGGGCCTATAGATTCTCGATTAAAGTTGACTTCTGAGAAATGAAACTGGTCCAAAATAAAGCAGATTAAACGCAACAATAGCTTCTGCTTCCCAGGATCTGTTGTCATTTCTCGGAAGCATCTAATGAGCAATGCATAATAGGACCTCCATTCCACATGACCAGCGACTGATGCAAGGGCCTCTAGGCACGCATTTTTTATTTGCTCTATCTTTCCATCTTCAACATCAAACAGCATATTGAAAAACATTGGCACAAAAATCTTGTTAAGGATGTCCTGGAAGTTGACAGCAGAATCATCGTTCAAATACTGAACATCAGATATTAAAATCACAATCAACATGAAGACAGAAGTACCTCGGACATGCTACTGGTACTTGTAATACTCCTAAAGCGTGACAAAGCCCTTGCCCTTCTATGCTTCTGTCATCACAATAATAAATATATGAGAAGTACTCACAAGATCAACCAAGAACATCCTCCCCACATAGTTTTGCAGGAAGCAAATATTGCTCTCATTTGATTCTTTCGGTTTTCAAAAGGAAAAAACAATTAGACTTGCTATATAATTCAAAACTAAAAGGAAGCTTTATCTATAGAGTCAGAAGTCAAAAAGGTGCAGATGACAAGCACATCAAAGCCAAGACCAAATGTCCATTCTAAATTAAAGGCAACAGAAAGTTGACACCAACCTGCAGATGAACAATATTGAAAAAGAAATCTACTTCAGCATCTTCACTGCATAATGGGTTGAAGGAATTCAGGTTTGCCAATTCAGGGAGATTCAAGACCATTGCTCGTAGGAGATCCATCCATTCCTAGAAACATGTAAGGCAAAATTAAAGCAGGGTGCCTAATAATGACACCTAACCATTAAGTACCGATCGACAAAGTCAAAATAAAAGAGAAAAATTCAACTTTCACTTTAGGAAAATGACTAAAAATATTTAACTAAATGTGTGAAGATCATTCTTCAGGACACATCCTACAAGCCAAAAGGCACAAAGAAACTCATTTTCAGTGCCAATTTATGTCTCTTTTAAATGTGCATATGCAATCTTTCTAGGCATTACTAAAAGAGTTCCAAGCGCAACATCATAAACCATGAGATTATACCCACTGACATAAAATATAATACCTTCCGAATTGATGCTTTCTTCCTCATCAACCCTCCTAAATGCTTCAAGAGGAACTTATCAACAATGCGCTCAACAGAGGATTTTGTCCAGCAACTACTGTCATGAACCACCATGCCTTCTGGCGTTTTTTCTACCCCCTTTGTGTCACGGTCAATGATCTTGGTGGAAAATTCAATGAATGCATGCAATGACCGATATGCACTGTGCCTTAAGATTAATTCATCAGAGGACATATCATAGACAAACTGCGACAAAATGATTAATGCGTGATCCACTTCAACAGAATAGAACAGATCGAAGCTAATCTTTTCATATGCATTCGTTATTCTGTCATAGTCAAGGCCTTCTATTTCCATGGAAGAGGTTGCATTCAATTCATTTATAAGTTTTCCCTGCAGTCCAAGAAAGTAATCGCCATTAAGAACTATGAGAATCCCCTAGAAATAATACAAAAAAAAGTTCAAGAAAAGGGAAAATACTACCACAACAGCTATAGAATGGTCGGTTTCAGCAAGAGCAGCCAGAAGATTACATATAGATACTCGCATATCCAACTCGACCCAACTAAGCAGAGGGGAAACTGCAACCAGAATCTCCTTATCGCATGTGCCACTCAAGACAGGTAACAAGTCTTGAATCACATGCAGAATTTCTCGATAAACATCTGAAAAAAAATGTAACTGGTTAGATAGTAAATCTAAGTGTATGACAATTATAGTCACTGTAAGTATTGAAGTTTCTTACCAGGGTTCTGAGCTCCCTTCGACAAGAACAGAAGTAAAACATCCATAATCTTTCTTCCCAGTGATTGATTGCTCACATACTTGGGTAGCAATTTAAATACTTTAATCAGAGACTCCCCAGGATGTTTGATCAATTTCCTGTCACAACAAATCAAAATCATTAATCTCTCAGATATCATGCATCTTGAGTAACTTTACCTTCCAAATTAAGAGGAATTTAGAATAAAGAGTGGACATCTTTCCATTACATAGTTTCAAAAATAAAGCCTACTATTTGCAGTAGCATCATTCCATAGATCCACAATGCAGGTCCAATTAATCAGAACACAGCATACCTTCTTATAAAAACAAAATTGATTAGCTTATGCCACTATTCCCAAATTTTCAACTTCCTCTTCAAACTGGCTTTCTACTGGAATTAGATCATCCACATCCATTCATAACCAAGTCAATCAAGGATTTTTTGTTTCCTTCTTAATTTGTTCATCATTGTATGGAAACATGATTGTTACAACAAATTACAGCTGAAAATGATTGATTTACAATGTAAACACTTCATACTACTACTTAATGAATGAACTGCTAAGAAGGAGAAGCGCATTCTTTTGGATAAAATGATATTATACAAGTCTTTCGCACCTCAGACTTGGGCTCCATTTGTTTTGTGGAAAATGAATGATTTGAAAAATGCGTTCCTAAAAATAATTACTTGCATCACTTGAACCATCAACTATTTAAAAAAAAAAAATCCATTGGACATCGTTCAGCAGAGCTCAAGACAGTCAACAGAGATGGCTATAGAGGTACAACAGCACAGCATGCAGCATGCAACCAAAACTTACAGTATCTTAATGTTTCAACTTAATTCGTTGTTGTAAAGTACCACATAAGCACTCAAAAGTGAAAAAGAAAATAAAAGCAATTCCTAACAAGACAACAGTACAGTCAGCCGCACATTTGAAAGCGCAATTTCTCAGCTTGAAGCTGTCGACTCCATTGCTTCAAGAGTTCCATCCTTCTGGATCACATCTAAAATATTTACTTGACACTTATGCCACTCAGACCAATCATGAAATGCAAAGATGAATAAGCAAGGCATGTATGGGCATGAATGCACACTATTTCTTTTCTTCTGCAGCTTCATTTTTCTCTTTGGGATGGTAAAAAATTTATAGGAAGAAGCAGAACATTGTCCAAGTCCACTTTACAAAAGTGTGCAATTCCCAAAATACGTCAGTGAACCAACATCCAACACAACATTGAAAAGATAAATATGCTTTCAAATTATTAGACTAAGAGTCAAAATTATCAGAAAGAGACCTGATGACAAACTAAACCAAATTTATCAATTGGCCATAAACTAAACATGATTCAAGAAAGAAAACTTAGATACAGCGCCAATTAATCGAGATAAGCTCAGCATAACTATTAAGATATAGCTCTACTAAGAGACGTAAGTGGCATAATCTACTAATGCGCAAAGTATGGTTTTACCTCTTTATAGGAGAATCACCGAGAAAAAGAGAATGCAGACTACAGGTAAGTTCCTCAACGTTAGGAAGTAGAACTTCTCTAACACAACTGTCCTCTTCCCCCAAGTCACTGTCAAGATTGAGAAGGTTCTCTATAAACTTTAAAACGCCTGATAAAATTGCTTCAGATGCAGTTGTAATAGACAGCATTGAAAACATATCTGGGACCAGGCTTTGTTCCCTACACAACAGGGATACAAGTTTGTGGCTTCTGCTCATAGAAAGAAAGCAAGAGAACAGTGAGCTTGGCTTCTCACTGCTTGAACCCTCTTGTTTGAAGCCTTCAATTAATGGTTTCACCGAATGGAAGAAAAGGTCCCACAATTCGCCATCGAACTCATGTTCTTCATACTTAATTAAAACAGAGGAAACAATTTTCAGGCATAGAGACCTCAGATCCTTGAGCTGCTTACTTTCCACACCCACCTTCAAAATAGAATTCGAGCTTAGAAAGTGAGAAAGACGAAGAAGAAGAAAAGGAAAGACACATAACTGAATAAAAGAGGAGAACAGTAAAAATCTCCCCCTTGATCCCAAAATGCCCCTAATAGAACAATGACATAATTCCGCCAACACCCAATTTTGAGACCATTAACCCTTAGACTTGCAAATGTAGCAATTAGTGGCAGAACCGATCTGCCCCATGAGTAATTTAGATCGGTACTGGTGTCTTCTCACGTGATTCTTTGCCACCAACAAGGACGACATTTGCAGGAAAAGAAATCTCAGCTTCCATTAGTCGCATGAGAGCTGTGGTAGCCAATTTTTGACAGAGAGAGCCTCCTTGTCAGCACCAAAGAATCATGGGAGCTGCACATGCAATGATGGCACAGAAGCTTGCTCATGGTGGATTGATTTTCAGGCAATTTGACAGGCTCTTAGTAAGTTTAGGCATTAACTAAGATAACATTAGGAAGGGGACTTCGAGATTTTATGCCAATTTTGGGGGCATGGCAGAATTAATGATGAGATCTCTCACGAATTATATAAGTGAGGAAGCTTTATCACAGCTTCTTGCTATGAATGCAAGCTAGTCATCTGCCTGTATCAGGGATTCAATGAGAAGAATTACTAAAGACAAAAACTTAAGAAAGATACAAAATTTATGTTTCCATTTAACTTTCACCCCCATTGACACATGCATCTACTGCAGAGCGCTGATCTAACAATTTGATTTTTTGTATTTATACTATATTGATCTCCATATAAAAGGAAATATTATCAATAAAGTAAATAAATGATAAATCTGGAACAGTAAATTCAACAGTTTCACCTATGATAGAGAAATTACCAAAAGATTATCCCCTGCTCCAGTGTCCTCATTCAAAGCCTGGTTGCTCTTTCCTCTGTCCAATTGACACGTACAGAAAGCCAAAAATCGCATGACAGAACCCATTAACAGTTGAAGGAATGGGTTAATATGATGTTCATCAAAGGTCATCAGAATATCCTCAATTACATGCAAGTAACCAGATCTCTTCTTCCAAGATAGGGCTGCTATATTATCCGTAGTGAAATACTTCAAAAAGTTAAATGCCAGAAAGTCGTCCATCGAACTGCTTGCAGAATACACAAACCAATTCTGCGTGCCATCACTTCCCATTGTAATAACTTGAAATGGCTTTACCAGCAGTGCAAAGAAAAGCGGAAGCTCATTGACATCTAACTGAGTAATGAAACCAAGAACTGCCTTCCGATGATACACACTCTTGTGCTGACATGAAGCAAAAAGGTGTAAATTATCTAACGGCTGAATGAGTCAGAATAAGCAGGGGAAAAAATTCAGTTCACCAAGAAGTACACGAATTCTGCCATACTTTACTTGAAAAATAATTATGGAAATTATTGAAACCAAGTAATTATGTGCTGGTTGATGAGATAGATACCTTTCGTGAGGCTAGTGTCTTTAAGTTTCTCACTTTGGGGACCAAAATTCGGATGACCAAAGGAACGATATAAGCTCTGTGACCATATTCAATCAGATTAGAATCCAAGGATAAACTCCAGGTAGTTAATTCTTCCCGTAAGCTTTTTGAATCAATCAAGTTCCTGAGATTCTGCTCATAAGGCAGTAAGAACGCATCCTTCCATGTCAGGAGGCACTCCAGAACCTTCATCTGTATTTCAGGGTCATTGTCATCCAGAAGCCTGTCAAAACAACAGGAAATTGAATTAGTAATCAAGCTTGTAGATGTTTGCACAAGTATACTCAAAAACATTCCAGAAAAACAGGCACAATCTGACAAGCTCAAGTACCTGTTTTGCAAAACTTCTTTGAGAAACTGACTCCAGTAGAAGGATTTAGGATTGCGCATCAATTTTAGCAGGTTTAGCCATTCTTTGAGGATGCCCTTCCATTGTTTTCCTTTACAAGCATGTGAATCGAATGAACCAACACTGCAATCTCACAGGGACATGGCATTCAGTCACAACAGAGTGAAAGAATCATCCACAGGTTTAGGTGAAAGAACAGCTTTAAGAAAGCTTAGCAACCAAAGTGACTACCTTGAATGCTCATGATCACTGTAGCCCAAAAAGTTCAAGAAAAGAGGAACAAGTTGCCGAGATCGAGCTTCAGCAATAGTTGGAACTTTTTGCAGAGATTGGATCAACAGAGAAAATACCGACTCAATAGGTGTCCTATCCACCACTGGACTTGTAAACAAATGAAAGCGCTTCACCAAGCCTGAAATTTCAAAACCTTGAAATTGAAGGACTTCTTACATAAGCCAAAAAGAAAGCAATTCAATTTCTATCAAAAGCTTAAATGCACTAGGATTTCTACTCTATCACCACAGATCATTTAAAAATTGAAGTGACACCAAAAATAATCTGAAATAGATAACTATACCAAAAGTACTAGAGACAACACACAAGGTATTACTACCAGATACTGTAAAGCTGGAGCATCACTTACCATTTGACTTGTCAGGCAAATCAGCAGTTACTTCATTAACATGATCACGGGAAGCTTTGAAAACCAATTGGCAGTCTCTGAGATACCTTATAAATATGTCCCATATAGTTCCAGCATGTTTGCTAATTAAAAAAGCAAGGCACTCCAAGGCTGGAGCCCACAGATAACTAAATCTATTATAAAAGATGCCTATTATCCCATATAAAAGCAAGGGTAAATAGCTTTCACCAATCCTTCCAGCAGATAAATCCATCTGTATTTTAGAGATCAGTAGGATCACTTTCCTGCTGGTAGAAACTGAAAGAGGAATTGTCTCAATAGAAAGGAGGAGCTCAAGCACCTGAAATTAATGAAACATGAGAACACAGCTCTGATGTTAAGGATAAGTCAACTAGCTAGATGGAAAATAAAATACATACATTACCACCCAGACCAATGCCATGGGAAGTCTGGCAAATTTCATCACTCATCTTCTGCCCTACAGGTCGATCTGAAGCATAGATATCACAACTGAGAGGCTGATAATGCGACAGTATTCGTAAAGTTGAGACACGAATCCTCTTGTCAAAGTGACATAAATTTTCTGCAAAACAATCAACTGCATCCACAAACTTGTTTGCCTCGAACTCCTGATGGTATGTGTCATAAGCTTCTCGCAATTTGGACCTGTTGGAAGTATGCAAAAATTTGATTAACTGGGAAAGAACCTATTTTGAAGAAATGCAAAAGAGAAAGGAAAAACGAATGACCAAAGAGCATTCTAAGCAGCAACACTGTTCAACTTACCCATGCACACTATCAAGATAATCAGCAACAGCCACCAACACTTGAGGAGATGACTTGTGTTTTTTCGCAAGTTGCACAACCTTATTTGCATCTTCAAATCCAGCTTTTGTATTGCAACACAGTCTGTGGTGAGAACCTATAGCAGTACCAATCAGGCTTTGCCAGGTGTGCCTAGCAAAACCTAGGATTTTATCTGAACATATAAAAGGATGATTAATACACACTTATCAAATGAAAATGAAGTATATTCACGTACCATTGCTTGTAATTAAGTAGCTTGCCATCCATTGTAATGCATTTAAGAGCAAAAAATTGAAATATATGCCAAGATTAAAAAATAAATAAAATCATACCATCTTGGGCCAGTAAAAGCTGATCAATTTCATCAATCAGGTCCATTAACAAGGCCGGACAGTGCGGAGTGTCAAAGGCATAGGGATAGCAGCATATGACTCCCCACAGCAAAGCCAGTTCAGCCTCATCAAGTTGAGCAGACAAGCGATCTCCATTTCTAAAACCCTTTATCAGAGATACCCAGTTGGTAACAGTTTGCTGCACAAATTGCTGAATCCTTGAATGTCCTCCAAACAACACCCCATGGATGTCGACCGCTACTTGCGTTTTCTCAGATAAGCAGAGACAAAGACAGATCACTTGTTCCAGGGAATTTTCAATTAAATTATCCAATGTCCTGTAATCCCACCAGCAAAGTTGAAATTGGGGCATGGTAGAGGTAACGAGCAGTAATCTATGCAATCACAAAAGGATGAAGAAGGTGCAAAAGGATATATTACCTCAAAATGATGGCACGGAATGCACACACTATGGAAGAATCCTTCAGTAGCATTTCTCCAATAAATTCCAACAAACTGAAAGCAAAGATGGCATGAAAATATTAAAGGGAGAGTTGAAAAAATTCACAGGAAAACACAAAAGTATTTCGTTAAACCAGTTACCTCAAGTTTTGCAACTCGAATAGAGGAGTCCATTGCAGACAGCAGTGTTGGAGAGCAGACAAGTTATTAGCGCGATGTAGCCCATCAACAATACATAGCATTAACTTCAGAACCTTATCAAGAACCTCGACAAGACCATCCTCAGCCACTGTGGAACCATGAGAGACAAAAAGCTTTTGCACGAGCATTGTCACAAGTTCAAGAAGCGGCCCATAATCTGCAAGATGTTGAGCAAAATCAAGAAATGTATCTTGGTAACTTCAATTAAAATGGTATCATAATGTGAATGGTAAAACTACCTAAAACTTTGCGTCCTTCGTCAAACTGGACGTTCGAGATTAATAAAATCAAGAGTCTGCCAAGGTAGGAAGAGTTTTTGCTATTTATAGCATCAATGGTCTCCTGATACAAGCAATTCCACAACAAACTCAACTCCTTGGACTCCAGCGCTTCACACAACCTTCGGAAGGCAGCCTCAATGACCTCAACAATAGTGTCTGCACCTGTTTTTGGGTGATGTGAGGTTGAGGAGAGGGGGAGAGAGGGGGAGAGAGAGAGTGTCAAGACCAAAAACCTTCAAGTTTAATGGAAAATCCAGTCACATATTTACAGTCCTAGAAGAGCACAATCTTCTTTATCAGAAACGCAAGAAAGCTCCAAAAAGAATAAATAAAGATGGAGATCTAAACAAAAAATAATTAAAAAAGCCAAAATAAAGAGACACTACAAACTACTGCCAATAATGCCAATTTTTGTACAGGAACAAAGAAAAAATTTCAGGTGAAGTTATCAGATAAAAAATTATAATTAACTTCCTGCAAAGTCCAGTGTCGGGTTGCCAGTATAGTTAGAATGTTTACGCTTGCTTGAGATATACAGTAATAAGAAAACCAACAAAATTGCAAAAAAAATCAATGAGTGAACAAAAAATGTTTTGGTATTCAATGAAAAAAAAATGTTTTGGTATATTAACTCTAAGTCAACTATTCAAGGGGGAAAGACTTGCCTTCAGTGAATTTATCACCAATCCTGAAAATTGAATTATCCAGCAATATCCGCAGTGCACGCTCTGCCTTTGAATGGAACTTCAGTGATGTTCCTCTCATAGTATAATACAATAGTGCACTAACACCAGCTTTTCTCTCAACTGATTGTTTCTTCACAACTTCAAACATGAGCTTTCTTACACCTGGTCCAATAACACAACTAGTAAGAACAAAACCTACATGTGGACTTATTGTTGAAGTTACGAAATGAATTAAACATGGGAAGGTCCATGTATTTCCTCCACATTTTTGCAATTAATATAATATATATTTATTTATATATATATATATATATAAAAAGATGTCAAAAGAGGTATTGATTGTGTCATTAAAATTAATATTTGGAATGAAGAAAGTTAGACCCAAACTATCCACGCTATAAAAGAACTAGCAACAATCATGTAAAACTAAGGCAAATATCCTATATTGTGACGGATCCTATATTGTGATGGAGATCTAGCCACAATCAGCACCCAAAGCAATCTTTCTAGACAATTTGAGTGATGGAAGATCTCCGCAAAAGCAGCAACAGTGAAAATCGAGACAGATTCATTTCAAAATTCATAAAAGAAAAAATTATAAGAAAAAAAGGCCAAAGCCATTCAAAGAATATAAAACCAAAACAAGAGGACTCTGTTCTTGTCCAAGGACCTTCCACACACACCCATACATGCGTGCGCGCATACACAGAGGGATTCCATTCGGTTATTATAGACAGTCAACGTGACATAGTATTGCTAATAAACCTTTTCCTCTGCACATCAGATACAAAATTGGGTCTTTTCACATTATAACCATTAGAGAGAAAAAGGACATTCATATGTTCCTTTAATACATTTGACAGGAAGGAAATGGTTAGAACATTCTGGTACTTTGTCACAATGCTTCTTAATTGAGATAGCAGCCATTAAAATATCAAGTCATTACTCAAGTAAACATGAGTCGATTAGGCTCCTCAAATGGAACTGACCAAATGGCAGCTTTTTCTTCCCATCAAATCAATACTTCAGAATTGAATGAGTTTTCCCTTTTAGCATTACTTTGATGATAAAAAAGTCCTGTTGCATTGACTATTCTGCTGTAGACGTTACATGTTCAAGCAGAGGCAAACTCGTTATGTGAAGACTCTTTTTTTTTTTTCTGATCAAATTGAAGAATATTATGAGGGAAGAGACAGTGTTAGAATGCTTATCTTTTCAGGGTATTGTGGCCATGCAACTATGCAGCTAGTTATTGCACAAAAGCAGACATTTAGCATCATCTATGCTGACATATAGTTGACTATTACAGCCAAATGGCACGAAATTTTCATGTCAAATGTCAATGAAACAATAACTGTTTGGATGCAAACCCATTTTCATACCTTTTATAAGCTCTTCAACAGGTGCATTCCTTAGCAAGAATGACATTGCTTCTGCCATGAAGTCTTGGACATATTCTTTAACATAATATCTTAATTTGGTCGAAATCCTTCAAGAAAGAGATAATTAAAATGATTATCTTAATCAGAACGAATGATTCACACAAACAGACTCAAATTCTTCATGTCTACACACGTGTCATTCCCCAAACAAGATATCAGAATACATATAAACCAAATTACCCACCAAGATATAGATATATGCATCTCTCCCCATGGAGAAACTAAAAGAAAAAGAGCATAGCTCTCATATCCAGAAGGTCGACAATGCATGTCTATCACAAGATCAGTCCATGAAAAAATACTTACTTGAGCACATATACAATGTCTCGTCTTAGATACTTTTGCAAATACATCATCATTGATGACCATGAGCAGAAGATCTGCAGAAAGAAAGCTCATTAATATGGCCAATCAAAATGAAAAGCACTGTCTCATAAACATAAAAAAAATAATGGATGAAACCTGTTCAATAATCTCAGTTTCCTTATCGGCACCATTTTCGAGAAGAGAAACTAAAGAATCAACAATCCTTGGTAAAAACCTGGCAGAAGTATACCAAATTGATTATACATAGAATCAAGTTACCAACGCATGATTTTAGAGATTTCATAAGATTTTCAGATGACAAAGTCTTCTTTATTAGCCATCAATAGATGGCAAAGTAGATAAAACAGTAGATGGAGACCATCATTGCTCTCATACGGGAAATGGCAATGGTATTTCGGAACATGCCCTAGTTCTGAAGTGTAGTACAATAGAGTAGGCTTTTTTTTTTCGAACATCCTCTGATTAATTGGTCATTTTGAGAGCAATATCCACATTGATATCCATAACTTAAAACTCCAAATATAGTAAAGTTAGTCAATTCTTGCAAAAATATATTCCTAGATCAAATTTTGACCGAAAGTAAGAAGATCATTTACAGTTTGGGAATGTTGGGAATGTTGATTTTGGGGTTCTGAATCGCCTAGAAAAGGGACAGAGAATTCCAAATCACAGCACTTGAGGGATAGTATATCATGTTAGGATAGCATATAATGTACTAAGTAAAGATCGTGTAAATCGTAGTCTGCCAGCTATCTGCAGGTATAGGAAAAGAACAAATTCAGTTGTCCTCCAAAAGGCAAAAGAAAACCCAACTTCCTTTTCCATTTTATATTTGGCAAAGGTTGGGTCACGGATAAAAAAAAAAATTTATGTTGGACCAGGACAAAAATAAGTCTTTATTCCTGATACAACTTTTGCATGGGACAGTCAGTCATATCATTCATTTCGAACCAATTCTTTAATCAAAAAGCTCAACTCTCCCAAGAATCGATAGCAGCTTTAAACTGCATTAAGTGGACTGCTTCACAGCCAAATACTATGACTTCATGAAAAAGAACAGAATTGAGTGTTATCAATGTTCACTCAGAACATATAAATGACACAGGAAAAAAAAAATAGTAAAAATTAATCATACTGTAACCTATCTATCTCTATGTCTTAGGGAATATCTGCAGGCGAGGCTCTTCATTGGTAATAGCTGACAGCCTTTACTATTGCTATGAAGAATATATTCTTGCTCCCATACCATGACCTATCTATCTCTATGTCTTAGGGAATATCTGCACCCAAGGCTCTTCATTGGTAATAGCTGACAGCCTTTAATATTGCCATGAAGAATATATTCTTGTTCCCACCAAGCGCAATTGAAAATAAAAACAAAAAATTTAAATTCTATGCAGTTTGTAGCAAAATTTGACCGTTCAGTACTTGTTAAAAGACTTTCCATAGTAGTCATGTGAATTATTTATGCATTTTAAAATCATTGCTTACAGTATAGATGTTAAATATAAATTCTGCAAGGATTTAAATATTTCATCTCTTTAAAGGGTTTCAAGATCGCAGTTTTACTGGAGAAAGTACCCGTCCTCGAACATATGCTTTCTGTTAATGCCAACTACAGACACCGGTGTGACTGAAACAATGAAAATCCTCACCTCTCAAACTTGAAGTGAACTTCAAGAACCTCTTATGGAGAGTAATTCTAAAAGACCCTTACCTTCAAACCTGAATAAAAATTATTTCCTAATGTTCAAACTTAAAACTGGAAAGATTTTTACACCTTGTGTATAACTTGTCTTCTTAACCCATTAATATAATAAAGATGCTTTAGCTTTTAAATATATCTTTGGTTTCTGAAACCAATTATATCATCAACACAAATTTTCCCCAAAAGTTTTAGGATGATTTTCTTTCCAGAAGCATACACAAGACCTAAATACTATTTATTTTTACTATAATGGAAGGGAAGAGGATATTTAATCACCTAATATTGGAAAGGAAACAAGAGAATGGGAAGAATGTGAGAAAGAAGACAGTGTCTCTGGTGATCCTTATGAACATTGAAGCATGAGTTTTCAGTTACTTTTCACATTGCTTCACAAGATGAACTGCTTCCATGACATATGGGTAGAAAAGCATGTATCCACCTGTTAAAAAAAATCTATACAATGGTAAAATATCTACTCACCTTCCCCTACATATTGTCACTGCAAATACCATCCATTAGTATTCACCTATAGTTCTCCTCCATATGTTAAAAAACCCAACTGATAAGTGGGAATTAAACAACTTAAATTTTTCTTTCTAAATTCTGAAAAGATCAGAAATCTTTTCACTTCTTCTTTGAACTTCTGTGCCCCAGTAACTAAATCCTAAGTAAGCAATCTGCTTTGCTTTGTATTTACTCGTATTACAAATGGTTTACATGGTTCAGGAAACATCCCAGTAAGAAACTAAAGCATTGGCACCATGCAACAAGTAAGCATGGCTCACACTGCGCCTCTTGCTTGTAGAATAATAACTTGCACTGTTTGACAAGACTGATAATTAAAAATTGGAAATTTAAGAGAGATGGATTTTAAGTCTTAAAGACAATAGTTGAGAAAATGTAATGTCTTTTTGCGAGCATCATCTTTTTTGTTGGCATCTGAAATATACAAGTTGTAGGTAGTTATCAAGTATGTATTGATATGAAATTAGGAACTTACAGTACTTAGTTTCAAGAAGTATTCTATATCAATTATTTACTATTTCCATCATGAATTGGAAAAGATTAAGCAGGTCATCATTAACTTGAGCGATTAAATGACATTTTAAAATTGATCGATTAAGTTGCACCTATCTACAAGTTATGTAAAGACTTAAGTTTAAGCTCTTCATGAAGTCATGAAGGAAACCATCAGTGTCTCAAGTGCCAAATGCATCTTCCTACTATTAAGAACATTGGCAAGTGATAACTGTAAAGAGCATTTTATAACAACAGAGTTTCCATTGACCACAATTGAGAATACTTTTATCGATCTAGGAAAAAAAAAACTGGACAAATAAAAGTCAATTGCATCGATATCTTTTATGGCGGACATCTAGCTCTTGCACTCCTGAAAGAAAATTACAGAAAAAGAGAGAACTCATTGCTCATGTGAAACCAAATTATTAAATGGTCTATCTTGTGGTGCCTGAATTGGCAAACCCTAGATGCCTTCATTATATCAAATTTGCTCTACAAGGTTATGTTTCTTCAAGAGATGAAATACACGCCAAGTTGTGCAAGACTTAAAGCCAAATAAAGAATTTATGATAAAGCATGAACTCACGGGAAAAAATCCTCCAGCAAATCTCTAGATAAAGCTGAAATCAACCTGTATTAACACCAGGGTAAAACAAAATATTTGTCAACTTCAAATGATGGAAAATGAACCACATTCGAAACCGAAAAACAGATAATAATTAGAATGCAAGTAAATGCTAATGTCCCTATAAAACAAAACCAAAGAGTATTCATTTAGTGTATGGCTAGTATAAGTTGTACATTTAGTGAGACAAATTAAAATGTTAAATTGTTCATTCTTTCCACAACAACCCAAGAAATAATATAAAAGAACAGCAAGAGTTACGGACAATTCCTCTAAGACGCTCTAGAATGATGTTAACCTCAAAGGATAAAAATTGATACTGTAAAAGTGCAATTCACTGGGGTGCTCTAATTAGGAAAGCATGTCTATTCTCTTCCTATCTCTTACTTCCTTTTTCCTGGCTAGGCAAGTATAGAAAGAGGAAGTTAAGAATCCAAGCCCCTATTTCTCTTTTATCACCTTTTGGCATGTTCATTGCTGGATGTTGGTGTATATGCCTAGTACACATGCTAATAACTCTCGCTTCTGCCAAAAAAACCAGTTATTTGCGACAACTCAAACTCTGCAGAGAGATATGAGCCAATACTCACTGACTTATCGCAAAAAATTTTCATTGCAAGTGAAGAACATGGCCACTCGAGGATTATTAACATCAGCGAGGACATAAATCAGCAGCTCTTTCCAGCTTACAGGCCAGCACAGCATCCCCAAAAAAATCAGAAGCAAGGGAATAAACTTAAGCAAAACACCTAGAATTATGAGTGGACCAACATAAAACTTAACACCAACAAAACAAAAAGAAATTCATGGCAATAAACTTTAACATACCGGAGAATTGGCTCAAGTGATAATCTCGCCTTCATCTGTAGTCTAGATAAAAGCTTTGAGATTATCACTTCCTTGTGCAATAAAACCAAGGGCAATGTCTGTACTAAAGGCATAATCTCCTCGTAATAAGAGATAAAATCCTCCGCGGTGTTTAACTCCTGAAATGTAAAATCAAGAACCACGTCCAATCAGAAGGGAGAAAAGAATTGCAACCAATGATCAGCCCAATAAATTTGAAGCATTCACCAATACCACATCGACTCAATTCAGCAGAAATCATCTCATAATCATCAGAAGTTCACCATTCAGGACAGCAATTTCTTTCTCTGATGGGAAGGAGTGAATGAAAGAAATAGCAGTTAAACCTATAGATAAAATTTCAGGAGAGCCTCTTCCACCAAAAATTTCAAGCCCAAACCTAGAAGGTAAAGTGGTTACACAAACGCGTAGCCACTGTCAACTGGAACTAAAATCAAACCAGCCAGTGAGCCATCAAATTAGTGAAAGTAAATTATGGAGTAGAAAAAGTTCAATATCTGCCAGCTAAAGTACTTCCAAAGCAAAAGGTTTACATGATTGACACCATTTTGGAAGAAACCAACGTGACCAACCAAAGTGATGGAATTTAATTTAAGAAAAATGGCAACAAGGCTCCAATCTCCACATCCCTCTATCATAACATGAACTTTTATAAGATCTTAAGATCTAATCTCCGACTCAAGATCTCGATTAAGAAACAGTAACATATTACATTTTACTCTGACCCTTATACTCACTTCCCCCATTTGACTTGCGGACCTCCGTTCCACTCCCTAGCACTAATACTTGAAGACATCAAACCGTTGATTACAGTGTGCATCTGCGAACACAAGAGAGAGAGAGAGAGAGAGAGAGAGAGAGAAGGACATTGTAACCAAATCCTCATAAAAGAAGATAATAAGCATTGGCCCTCGAGAAATTCGACGTCATCTGTTTCCTTGCAAAAGGAGAAAAGTATCATGACCCCTCTAACAATTACTATTCTTTGGTGGCTAGAATAACCGCTTGGGTGCAATGCTTTATGCAAAGCAAGCTATCTCAACCGATCTTATTAAATGCATACACATAGCAGAAACGACCAGATATTCCACATGCAAAAATCAGTATGAGCGGTAACTCCACCCAAAGCAATGTAAGCAATCATCTCATACTTTCACTCATGAACCTCAGAGGACATAAAGAGATCTCCTAAGACCGAAGGAAAATATCAAGACCCCAAAAATAATTGCTGTTTTGCAACCATTCCATACTTCTGCACATCGGTTGCTGATAATTTCAGTAATGAATTCACAACTATCGGGAGACACCCAAAATATTATACAAAAAAAAGGGAAGAACGTGAAAGTTGCATACCCTCCATTCTACGAGGCAATCCCTGAAAAAGGACGATCCATCAGAAGGCTCGGACTTAACTCTGTCGAGGCTCTTGTAGACATCGATCTCAATTTCCTCCAACCTCTGGGAGAACGTTTTGAACTATCCACAAGAAAACACCGCTGATTAATCAACATCCACCAACTAACTAACACACAGCCGGAGAAGCCAAAAGACAAACTCAAGACACAATTATCAAAGCCCTGCGACCACCGTGAAATTTTGTGGGAACACAACCAACTATTCTAAAAATTTAAGACAGTTTATTATTTAAATCTTCTAACAAGACTCGCGATGGCACAACCAATTCTACTCTAGAGGCCAAATTATGGGACGAAGCGGTGCACCAGTGCATGTGGAGGAGGACAAGACTCGCGGTGCGCTCATCGGCTCAAAACTATCAATCCGAGCGGACTTCCCGAAACCGAGACGAGCAACGACAATCGACCGAGAGAAATCCCGCCGAAGCTCCCGGCGCTGGAAGCACGAGCTTCCGGGAGAGGAACCGAGGGCGTCCGAGAGAGGACTTACGACGAAGCGCCGGCGGCCGGGCGCCTTGTTGAGAGACTTGACGGCCTGAGCGTCGGACGGAGTCGCCATCGCCGGACCGGAGAGCCGCGCCGGAGAGCCGCGCCGGCGAAGCCGCGCCGATCGCGAGGAGAAGAGAGGGGAGAGAGAGATATTGCTGGTCGGTGGAGCTCGCGGAGTTTCGTTCGGGTCTTGAGGGTTTACGAGGAAAGTGAGAGAGGGTTTATCGAGACCGACTTATCGACGGGCGGGCCGGGCTGGGCCATCGCCTAAGCCCAAGAGATAAACGGGCCGGTTTGGATGGGCCCGGGCGACGTGTTTGGGCCAAGCCCGCCCAATGATAATTTGGGCCGAAACGGGCTTGCCGGGCGGGCTACGCCGCGAAGGCATTGCGGCCCGAGCTATTGCTAGGCCCGCTATTCTCGGGCCCATTTGGGCTTCGTTTGAGGAGGCTCTTGCCCGGTTCGATCCGAACTCGACTCGGGCTCGTTGGGCTCGGGCTGGCCCAACCGGCTCCGAAGTTTTTGACGACCAATCACGTTTCCCATACGGAAAAAATAAAGATAACCACTGTCTGCGGCGATTAACTTTCGCAAAATTCTCTGACCAAAAAAACACAAAAAAAAAAAAAAAATCGCAAAATTCTAAAACGAGAGGGGTAGGTTTTGGGAAATGCTAATTGTTAGCGCGCAAAAATCATTCTATAATTCAGCACACGACAAGGCAAACGTTGCACCTAAGCTTTGCTATGGCAGAAGTAGAGAATAGTTAGATAAACTTACCATGATGAATTAACATGACATGGACCAACATGAAATCGTGCTCGAGTCAACTTGCACCAATTATCGTGCACTTGGCTAGATAAAAAGGTGCTGATTCAATGAAATTATTTAATTGTTCTTTAAACCCGTCAAACTAGTGAACCGGATCAAGTTAGAGGAGGTCGAAAATGGATTTGACACAACTTGATCCATTTTTGCCTTGTACGATTTTAGCGACTTGCAGGCCTACAATTTGTTTCCTCTTTCCTAATGCACTTATTAAAAATAAGGCAATTGATTTTACCGACTTGTAGGCCTACAATTTGTTTCCTCTTTCCTAATGCACTTATTAAAAATAAGGCAATTTTCGCAGTATATAGTAGTAACTCCACCGTTCTAGTCCCTAGAGTTCAAGATCTGCTTTTATCACACCAACAGCTATTCAAAATCCTCTTCAAATGAAATATTCACTAGCAACATAGTAGTAGCTTTGAAACAATAATAGAGCCATAAATGCAGCTGAAATTCAGAGTTCTAATGGATTTTGCAGATGGTGAAGGAACTTTCACAGCTTCTGCCGAAACCTATCCGTGAGCAACACAGTGGATCGTGCTTGGAGATCCCAGACTGCGGTTCTTTTCATGATCCTCTACTCCAGTTAAAAATGCTGTCAAAAATGCTTGTTCGGTTCTTAAATGCAGTGGAGCCTAAAGTATTGAAAAGTAGAATTTATGTTGGATTCAGCATAGATAACTTTATACCATATGAAAGACCAGTTCATGCTAAACCGTATACACTCTGAATCAAAGCAGAACTGTGGATCTACAATGCCCATTACGCGGTCTCATCTGAAAGCAATGAGGATGAAGATGAAGATCTTGCGTACACAGGAAAACATTGCAGGAAAAAGATGCCTAGTATTAAAACAGAGATGCCACTCGAAATCATGTTAGAGGGCACAATATATACTGAAGCTCTTAAATGACCAACTACAGTAAGAGTTCGGAGTTTTATCTGAAAGAATGAGAAGCCTACTAAATGAATGAATTGCGCTTCTTCCTTATCATTTCCCTTCTATCTTACATCTGTAAATAAACAGTTTCTATGTTACAAACCAAAATTGTGGTGGAGTTGCAAAGACCACAAGCTCTAGTTTCTCTTACATCTCAACTAACAACATCTCCAACCTGTAAGCGATCCGAATGCCCAAAGCTAATGCCATCTCACTTTTCTGAGCAAATTAGCTCCTATCGAAATTCCACATTGAATGAATTAGTTGTTCCTTCAAGAAGTACAGGAACCGCCCCCAAATGCCCGGTGCCGCAAACAATTAATCTGCAGAATGTTACGATTGCCTGGGCCTTGAATAGACCTCGGAAGACACAGATCTGCAGAATGTGATTGGAGATGAATCCAACAGGAAAATCAGAAGATCCATCTCCGCCACCAGTTTCTAGAAGATTACCTCGCAAATTCTGGTCCCGAAGAGTGTCTCCACGATCAGGATTGTGAACCATAATTTACATCACAAGCCAATTAGAAAGGAACCACATATGGAAGGGCAACAATATCTGCAGACTCCAAGGAGACGGCTTTGTCCCAAATCCTGGGTGTCTCCTCTTCTACCTTAGAAGATCCTTCCCCTTCTACCTGAGAAGATCCTCCCTCTTCCTTCTTTGGTTTTTGCCATCGTCTTGCAAACAGCCAGTCGTCATCACGCTCCAACTCAGACAATCCCTCCAATTTTGGAACTGCCAGTAATTCATCTAAATATTTCGAATCAGGATGGGGTGATCTGGCAGCTGCTTCAGCTAATAGATCTTCTAGAGATTTTTCCGGTAAGGGATGAATTGCGGAAATCGGATCGGGCTTAGTATCAAGAATACCGTTTAGTTTGTTCTCCTTGCTCTCTGCTTTAAGAGCCTCCAGGGAGTCCCTTCTATCTGATAAAAACTTGCTGGGAGTTTGGGAAAGGTCCAAAATCCTTCCATTCTCCGTCAAATGATGAGAGGTGGATGTTAGTCTTGGCAACTTTTGCGACTTGGCTTCATTTTCTGTGCAAAGATACAAAAACAAAAGTCGGTAGGTGTTATGTCAAAGTGTTTGCAAATATCCCACCTGACAATAGGTCACACAAATACAGAATATTAAGTGCCCCAAATCCCAAAAACATATATTACAAAAAGATTCCATCTCAGAAAGCATTCAAGTCAGTCTGCAGAATCCACAGGAATCCCAGGTGAGAGAAGCTACAGTTTATAAGTGCTTTGTTGGCAGCAGCATGATTCAAAGGGGGTTAGAAGAACTTTGAGACTTACCATGTAAAAACCCATTTGCTTCAAAATCCTTTCTTTTCTTCAGATTTACCCCGGTCTGAGTAACCTTGTTTGTGTTCTCCAGGTGTTGTGCAATAACATTAGGGGTGGGGATAGCACCAGCATTATCCTTTTTGCTTTCTTTGATTCTTTCCGGTTCAGGTTTTCTGCCGTCGCTCTTCTTCAACTTGTCCTCCTTTCTTTTCTCTCTGTCCCGGTCTCTGTCCTTCCTTTGGCTTTTGTTGATCTGGTGTATATCCACGACACTGTGTTTGTCCAACCCCTTATCTCCTTCCTTTTCCTTGATCTTCTCTTTCCCTTCCATCTTCCTGTCAACATTTTTCTCCACTGGCCTGGGTACTGTCTGAATAGATGCACCAGCATTTAGAACCACCGAATTTCCACTAAATTTTCTATCATCCTTGATCCCTCTCTCTCCCGACTTTCGGTCATCACCTTTCCTTTCATGGGTTTTCTCCTTCCTGTCAGGCAAAGAACCAGTTTCTGCAATCGCTGCTTCTGCCATTCCCCCATCCTTTTTCCTGTCTGCACCCACAAGCTTCTCAACCGTCTGACTCCCCAATCCTGCAACATCTCTGACCCTCTTGCCTGGCTCCTGCACAAACTTAGAATCATTGGAATTCCCAACAAAATGGCTGTTCTGATTCTTCTGAGTTATCTTCTCTGCACTATAAGATGCAGGTTCCGCTGCAGCTCCTTTACCATATAAAGTGTGATTTTTATTTTTATCCTTCTCTGAGTCCTGAACTGTTTTCTCACCAGACGGCCCTCCAGAGTGCCAAGATAGTCTATCCTTATCAGTATTTTTGTCCTTGTTGTTACCATCAGCCTGTCCTGATGGCCTCCTCTCATCTGCAGCACCATTTTTCTCTTTATCTCTTTCCCTCTCCTCCTTATCCTTCTTTTTGTCTTTGTGCCTTTCCTTTTTGTCTTTCTTGTCCCTATGCTTCCCTTCACTTCGGTCTTTCTCCCTTTTCTCTTTATCCTCCCCCTTCTCTTTGTCTTTCTTCTCCTTCTTACGCTTCTTCTCTCGATGCTTCTCCTACACATAATGGTAAAACAGGAGGCTAGAGTTGACATCAACAAGGAGAGACCAGTAAAAGGTGTAAACAAAGGGCCTCACCCCAACCAACATAGATAAGAAACATCCACTACTCCCATTAAACATATCTACAGGCATGCTATTAGAAAACAGTATACAGACACTAAATACAATCAAGAATGACACATCATGCAAGTAATGATGAGTTTTATCATCCTATGCAGATGCCAATACATCTGCCATTGGCCACATCCAAAGTTGCAAGGAAGATCAGGCATAATTTCACAAACCAAAACCACCAATAAACACCTTAGGTTGTACTAAACTAAGAGCAAAGGAAGACATAATTAGCCGAATAACAATTAACAAAATATAAACAGTATACCAATCATGCCCATCATTCAACATAACAATGCCAAGATAAAATTGCAGTGGATATCTTCAATAACAGCTCAATATCTTTCGGTGATATGCATGCCATTTAAGCTGATAGAAGCCTCTTAAACCAATAAATCCTCACAATCTAACAAGGCAACAAGAAGCATTTCCTTTTTCCTCGACTAATAATGAAGAACCATTAATAAACAAGAAGTCAGGTCATCACGATACTTTTTCTGGGCCGACGCACAAGATCGGCTCTCAGATGCAATTAAGGAAAGTCGGTCGACATGGACACTGCCAATGAATTGTACCTAGAATTATGCCTACAATTCAAATTCTATAAAATTAAGTAAAGACTTGAAAAATTAAAGTAAGTGTCCACCGCAACAAAAGCCCAACCAGATTCTGCAAGACAGGCTAGAACTCCCAAATAAATACCAAATGATACCACAGCAAAACCAGATAATATTCTCGGAAACGACATGGAAATTTATTGAAAGTACTCAGCAGCAAAAGATAACAGTGGAAAGCAGAAGAATCATCTCCTAATGTCTTAGATGCATAAGCATGTGAGCAAAATTCAGAAAAAATTTTAGTCGATGGCAGCTGTAACCCCACCGATTGATGGCCATACAAAAATAACCTGTAACCTCAGGGTAAATGGATACAGTAGATCCAAGTTGACACAAATTATATATTTCATCTATGGAAACTTGAACCCAACACAGAGTTTACATATGAATAAAGCTAAAACCCTCTGCACCAAGCACGCTATTAATGAATTTTTCTTTTTCTATCAGGGCAATCCCAACTTCTATCTCCACTGAGATGAACAGCTTTCTAATTTCCAAACGGATCACCAGGGAAATAAATATCAGCCTTACCATGCTAGGAAAAGTCTCTTACAAATCAAAGAGAAGGAGAATTTGAAAAACTCTGCTTGGCTACAGTAAGACGAAACTTATGAATGCCTAAATTGCTGGCCCTGTGATGCCAAGAGTTCAGCACAATAGCCTTCTTTCCTTGCTAGATACCCAAAAACGATAGCCCTAATTTGGAAGTCCAGTCATGTCTTGGGTAAGCCCCACCCTTACATTCTAACACCAATTGTAGGTGTTTGTTTAGAAAATGTATTGTCCTATAACTTTCATGGTAAGTATTACTTATATAGTATCAGATACCACGAGGCAATGCCAAAAAAGCACTTACATTAAACAGTCAGCAAAAAAAAAGACTCGGTGATTGAGACAGAGGTTAGGTGCTACTGTTTTTGGTAAGCATAAAGCACATTTCATAGATGGTAACAACTTAAGGGCAGCAAAACAATGCTACAAAAACAGAAAGGAGAAAGCATAAAAAATTTTAGGCCAAAATCCTAAAAGGAGAGTTCATATCAAGAAAACCACAGCACACGAGTCGTCTCCATGTCCTCATGTCAATTTTGTAAATTCACCAATTGAGACAAACAATCATATTCGGCTCACAAAGAGCGACGAATCATACCACATTGAACAAAAACGATAGAAAAGTAGACAATCCGATTGATGATTTGTTGAGAAAAACTAAACATTCTAACTGAGTCAAGTCCACTCCTGCTATAACAAGAGTTCACATAATGACAAGTGGCAAGAAAAAGATGGAGTGCAATTAAAAAACGCATCCCTGTCCCTACAGCTAAGGGACATTGACCTACGAAATAAACTTTCACCATTTATGCAAAAGTCCTGACATAAGTATAAAAGTGAATAACCAGGGGAGCTAGACTTCGTGGCATAGATAATTACAAAACTATAAATCTGGCCAAGCCAAAAGAAAAATCTATAAGCGTGGTATTTGCAAGAAGTAAATGCCATCAACCAGTCATGCCAATCAAAATCCAAAAGGCCCAATCCAAATTAGGAGCAATACATGAACAGCAAAAGTTAACCTCCTTTAAGATTGCCAAAAGTGAGCCTCATGCGGATATGGATTTCTCAGTCCAGTCATGCAGATCATATATCTGAGTGATAATCACCTAGATCACTCAGTCTTACTACACTCATGGAATTGCCTATGCACATACCACCCCGGTAGAATCAGCTATAATCAATCTTCGTCTTTTTTGAGAAATGAGCTTCACAAATCTCATGCTGCAACGTTTTCTCTAATAAATAGAAAGTGATTCAAAAGACTCAACTATCATGCCCACCTCGTTTCGTCGTCAACTCAAATGTAAGTTTCAGCTGTAAAAGAATTAGTTACCCCGTTTAGCACCAAAGAACGGACGGATATAATGACCTAGAAATTTCAACACAATCAAATGAAGACTGAGCAAGAATATTAGCAGAATGACGCCCGATTCTACATATGAAATCTGATTAACTCTGTTGCACTTTATGGTTATCAACAAGGAGAGCTGTGGAATACAGTGCAGTAAATATTACTAACTCCACATTCGGTCCTATTTTAAAATCAAATTACCTTTAATAAGTCTAGGGATCCATAATGGTCATATTGCCCCTAAGGGGTAACTCAACTGATCACTATACAACTGGCTTAAGAAAAGAAGTCTGAAATCCAAATTTCCGAAATCCCCATTTATCCTCCTCGATCTTTCTATCTTCATATAAATAACTACCTTCTGCCCCAGCAGAATCGATAAGTAAGGCAATATGGAAAGAAAAAAGATGAGGTGTGACGAAGCAATCCAAAATGAATTTCCCTAAGAATAACTGTATTTAACTCCCCAGAATTCCAGCTTGCCTTAGTTTCTTTCTATTTGCACAAACATGCGATGACTAACTAGCCGTCCACTTGAACTGTACAAGAAGTTTATTATGCCAAAAGTAGAGAGAAACATACAAGGAAGATTTCCCACATTCTTCTAAAGGAGGACATAACTGAATGTACAAGCTCTTACCAACCTTATAAGGGTTCTACTTATTGAATGGTAATGTTCCTTGGGCAATGAGCAGAGTTCTCTAATATGAAACATAACATACTAGCTGTGCTCCGAGAGATTAATATTAAGTTGTTATTAACATTTCAGCAAATTCGAGTGCCATACCCTATCCTGATAAACTAGAAAACAAAACTTCTAGCATATCCCACGTTACATATTTAGTATATAGCACATAGTCATCAGGTCAACTAGAATTAATCTTTCATATCCTTTCATATGAGTATTGGAACTGATTTCTTGGCATCCACAGTAAGCGATGTCTCTGGGTTGTATACCGGGTTGATCGCAATAATCCAACGGATAGGTAGTGTAAATAGAAAGGGTCTTTTCTGATCTCAACCGGTCACATTTCTTTACAAGCATCAACAGAAAATTCATCTTTAAGGTATTGCCTGCTTAGTAAATTACGCATATACTACTGCAAATAGTCACTTGGTAAGAGACCTATGCATCTTACTTGAAAAGGCGAAACCATAATTTTATAGCGAATAAAGAAGAGTCTCACACCACGGGAAAAAAGGTGATGAGGTGACAAGACCAAGCGATAAATGGCTAGAACCTACCCATCTACCTATATAAAGTGGCAACAAATGGAAGCCCTCTTGACTAATCCAAGCATCCAAAATTCAAATACTCCGGTCATCTCCTCTCCTCGAAAAGCAAGACCACCTTATTTTTTCCTATAGACTAACATAGAGTTGAGAGTATGAGTTCCTATTGGCAAAGTATTTCCGAATTCCATGCAATGGTGATAATGGGAAGCCATTTGCTTGTTGAGTTAGAATCAAAAGGCAGCAAGCAAATTTAGATGCTCTAAGTAGTTTTTTCAAGTCAATAGGAATCCAGCTACATGACCAACGCGCATGCAATGCCAAATATGAAACGTGACCAACTAAAAAGAGAACATATTAACCTTCTTCAGTAGGTCAACATCATCTGCTCTAGCCTTCCTTTCGTAGCCTGGCGGAGGAAACGGAAAGCAACGAGACATTGCTGCAATACCCAAAGGCACAAAATGCCAGCTATTCCAGAAACAAAAAAGTTGGGATTTACTTCCTAGTAAAGCCACCCCAGGGAATGAGCTGGTGGTGATGCTCTCTCATGGACCATATCCTTGCAATGTGAAGTCAATTTTTCCCATAAGCTTCTCATCCACTCCAGCAGTCACAGATATAAACAACCGGCAATATGAGTTCTCTTGTCACCCCGAAAGTAACGAATTTGAGCAGATTAGACCAGGACCCAGTTCAAAATCGAAGGCTGACGCCCCAGGTTGTAAGGTGAAAACACTGGCACGAGAGTTCACTTATGGAATTACCTCCAGAATATTCTTCAAATAGGAGTTAAACGGCCTCACGAGATCCGATGAGGCTCGCGGGACAACCTGATCTCCTGAAAAAGGAATAGCCTCTCTCTCTCCCCCGGTCACCAAAACAAAGTAAACCACGGGTGGGGGATCAAAGCTCTAAAAAAAAAGGGAAAACGCCAAAAACCCTAATTTTCCCCCGCAAAGAACAAAAGTCGAATTCTTGAGCTGCTCCTTCCACCGCCTACGCCATTCTGTAGGTGCAATCCTCTTCCATTCCCATCAAAAGCCCAATGCCCCGTTAATCACCACTCTCGAGCAATCTCAAGTCCTGAGAGACCCCTTCACAGTGCCGCCCAGCTCGAAATGCCAAATTCCGTGGACAGAGAAGGAGCTCGCACCCATTTCGTTGCAGGCGCGATTGCCGTACTACGTCTTTCCAATCCGCCGTGTGATCAAAACCCTAACTCGCCCGGGGGGGCCTTCTCCGACCGATGGAGAGATTCCGATAAGGATCCGCAAACCCTAGCAACACGCAGCAAAAACATCTCACTGAGCACCCGGAAAAAACACTGGAAAAACCAAAACCCATCACAATCCAAATCACCCGGAAAACAGCAAAAAGAAGAGATTTTTCCGCTTGCCCAATTCAGTATCGACAAAAAAAGAAGTAGCAAAGCGGATTATTGTATTCGTTCTGTAATCTTTTTTTTTTTTTTTTTTTATCATCGACCCTTTTGCCCCCCCCCTTTTGAGAATCGACGCTGCCCACGACCAGCGATCAAAAGCCCAAAAGGGGGAGAAGTGGGGAGCTCGATTCGGGAGAGCGGAATTCGATTGAGGAGCGAGGCGAAAATGATGGAGGGGGGTGGAGTCACTACCTCGCCCACTACACAGTGAGATCTCTGAGAAATCCGAGCAAGGCGACGCCGGAACCCGATTCGGAAAAGAAGAGGAGAGTATATACAGAGAAGAGCTTTAAGTCAGTGTGTGTGTTGTTGTTGTTGTTCCCTTGTTGTTTTATTCTCTCTCTCTCTCCCCCGGCCAGGCGATGAGGTGTCTCGGGGCCTTTGTTCAAGAACTCTCTCTGTCTCTCTCGCGCCGCCGTCTGCGGTGTTTCTCCTCTGTCAATGGATTCAGGTAGAGAGAGAAAGAGAGAGAGAGAGAGGGGGGGGATGAGATTTTATGAGGGGGGTGTGCGGGGGCGGAGTTCGGAAGTTACACGCGAAGGAATGAATGCGAGTCGGGAGGGGGAGCGAGAGAGAGAGAAGAAAGAGAAAGGAGAGAGAGAGAGCATATAAATATGTGACTGCAGAGACCTCGTTGGGGGGCGTTCAGTGTCTTGTCTCTTCAACGTATGCTCTCTCTCTCTCTCTCTCTCTCTCTCTCTCTCTCTCTCTCTCTCTCGCTCGCACGTACTGACGCCGTCGTTTGCTTATTGCTATGACCTGGTACTCGCCCATTGGTGTCGAGGTTTTCGTACCTTGGACCATGTTCTTGTTGTTCTCCTCCTCCTCCTCCGTCTGTTTTAGTACAAAGGGAAAGAACACAAGAACCTCGGTTTCCATTTGCGTGTTTGTGATGAGGAAAGAAAGTCCCATTTGGTCGGGGATGAAGAAAAATACTATTTTTGTAGAGACGCGAGAATAATTGAAATTTTTTAGGAGATGGTTCTTCGTTCTAGTTTATTGGATGAAGATGGCATTATCCTGTGATAGGAAGTTTGATCGTGAATTGATTGACGGTTGGGTTATGATTGTTCGTTCCGACTTATTTTTCCATTTTTGTGTTCGTTTTTTTTGTTTAAAATAGAAAGTTTATGTTTTTACCTTGGGGGTGGCGATGGTGTCCGGATGATGATGACTGTGGAGAAGAAGATGAGGAAGTTATAAAATACATTTTAGCTTCTTTAATGAAGGCGTTACGACTTAACCGATGCCATAATGTCACTTGTTAACGAGATACTAAATCGATAGTTAATTGAAGGTGGGCAATATTGTGTCAACGATGATGATAGTTTCGATAATTTATGGAAAATTTAAAGTCATTTAACCAGGTTCTCTTTCCTTCCAAGATAGTGGAGTGTGGCATACTTCTAGTGGAAACTTTTTCTAGCTTATTGAAAACTATCGTGACTTCCGTATTTTGTTTCAAAATAACTTATTGTAATCAAATAGTCCAAATGATGTTTAGCGATACTTAATTCTACTCATCATTCAAAGTCCTTTTAGGTTACATAACATATCTTAGACTAACCATATACAATAAAATCCACATCGTAATTATATATTTTTTAATAATCTCAATAGATTTTCTCAAAAATCACATAAAATCTTGATTTTGGTTTTTTTATTCGAATTAACGGGTGGCTTTTATGAATAGAGCAAAAGAAACCCATCAAATTAAATTTATTCACGCGCTCAAGCTTGCTTAAAATATTTTAAGCATGGTTCATTCTTTACTTAGTCCAAATTTCATCCTAAACATTTTAAAAAATTTCGCAATATACAAATTTTGACTAGTGGATGCACATACATGTTTCTATAAATTTTTGGAATTTACATAGTCCTTCCAATTTTGAGGAGAAAATAGGATTAAAAAAAAGCTTCTAAATTAGACTTAATTCCGATAGTTGGGATAACTGGCAATGGAGAGTGAAGCCCACGCTCGTTGAGTGCGAGTGAGGTAAGGAAATTCCTCCCCAATACAAGGGAAGGAGACGTACAGTGACAAGCCCATTTGCCTAAAGCCGCATGTGGGCTGGTTCCCCTCTCCCTGACTTTTCCACTAGTGGTGCATCTCCAGGTGGCGCCACCCCAGCCCATGGCTGCCCACATCTGTCCCTACACGTGGCACCAGATCACGCCCCCCACCTCCTAACCTCGTCTATTACATGATGTTCTTTTCCCAAATCAGTTCGGATTAACTTTTGCAGATTTCCCATGTTTGATCTTGCCGTGTACACTGGTCATGGAGTGCATTTAAGAACACAACCCGTTGGATTTGAATAGGTGGGTTTTCTTGTCTTTCTCAAACTAATTTACTAGTTTTGGCTCGATCGGAGCGATTAGCTTGCTGTGCATTCCATCTTGAAATAGAAAAATTAAATTTGAGGTTTTAAATGCTTTGGATAGAACATGCAAAGTGCATTCGAGGAAAGTTAACCAAGTGAGAGGAGCCCAATCATTATCGATGTGTATCTATCATTTATCGTCAAAGTGAATGATGATCTCGCCATTTGTTTCGTGTCAAAAAAGGAAAATCAAATATGGATTCCTTTAATGCTTTGGAGACTTTAGCTTTTTTGAGAGTGCAAGGTCATTCCTACGAATGAGAGCATGCATAGTCGCATTCAAGGAAGGTTCATCAAGTAAAAGGAGTTCAATCCTTTTCAGCATACTTGTTTATCTTCATCCGAATAAGCGATGATCTTACCGGTCACCATTGGTTTTATGTCGAAAAAGGAAAATAAAATCTCGAGTCTTCAAGTGTCTTGAATTGAGTTTAGCTTACTATAAAAGCATAGGCTCATTCATACGAATTGGAATATATGTATTCGTCACTCAAGGAAAGTTCATTGAGTAAAAGGAATTTAATCCTTTCAAATGTGTATTCGCCAATCCTCATTCAAAAGAGTGATTATCTTATCATCTGTTTCATGCTAAAAAAGGAAAAATCTAATAAGGAGTATTTGAATGTTTGGATGGAGTTTTAGCTTTCTCGAGAGTGAAAGGTCATTCATATAAATCAGTGTACATGCATTCGTGTTCGAGGAAAGTTCGTCTAAGTAAAAGGAATTCAATCATTCCAAGCGTGTATTTGTCAACCCTCGTCCAAAGAAGTGATGATCTTACCGTTGGTTTCATGTCAAGAAAAGAAAACCAAAACCTGAGTTTTCAAATGTTTTTGATACAATTTAGATTTATGAGGAGGGTAACGTCATCGATGTAAATTAGGAGTATACGTATCCGCATTCAAGGAAAGTTCATCAACTCAAAAGAATTCAATCCTTCTTAATTATTGTCGTGTATTCGTCAATCCTTGCTTAGAAGAGTAACGATTTAACCATTTTGTCTTGCGTCGAGAAAAGGAAAGTAAATCCAATAAAAGTGGAGGATAATTCATCTGGACAAGCAAACGTATGCTTTCCTTTCAGGAAAACGTTTTGAATAAGAAGGCACTAAATAAATTACAGTTATACTTCCCAAATCATCAATGAATGCCACAACAAAAAATATAAAAATAAATAGAGGATCGAGATTTTCACGATGTCTTGAATTGCATTACAACGAAAGACTATTTTAAAATGTGGGGAAAACGACACAAATGGTCTTTAAACTCTGATCCAATGTGTAATGTAATTCATGAACTTTTAATTTGTTGAATGTGATAGCTGAATTTTGTGGTATCTGAACTTTTAGCTTATTTAATGTAATCCATACAATTTTATACATATTGGGTTAATCTCTATACTACATGAAAAAAATGGAATGACAATATGGAATATTTTCATGTAATTTAAGGACTAAATTAAACATGTTTAAAAAATTTAGGGACTTCATTGCATATTGAATTAAAATTTATGAACTAATTAAAATAGATTAAAACTTCAAAAATAATATTGCAAATTAGATCAAAGTTCATGGATCATTTATGTTGTTATTTCTAAAATTTACGGTATAAAAATATTAAGATAAACACGTCTTAAGTAGGGACCATACACATGAAATGGTGGTGGAGTCCTATGCTAGCTTCCTCCAGGTATTGATGCTTGGTCCGGGGTGCACTATGCACTCTATAGGCCGTGGGCTGCTCGGCGGGCTCGGCGGATCCTAGGCATAAAAAAAATAAATATTCAGGACATTTTATTTTGGATTGCAATCAATCGTGTAGAGCTTTTACATAAGTATAAAACCGTTTTGGGCCTAATCGATGCGCATTTCGGGCCCGAATAGTTTTGATTCGGGCCCGTTTTCAACTCTAATAAATGGAAACGAGAAATGAGAATGGGAAAAAAGAAAAAAAAAAAAAGAAGATAAAAAACGGAAATAAATCCCGAGCGCCGGGGGGTGGAGAAGCGATCGCCTACGATCAACGGTCTCCGCAACACGCCCGACGCAGAACCACAGAACGAATAGAAGAATCCCACGTGTCGGGCCATAAGGAACGGGCCCGCGCCTTTCGCGAGCGCGACCTCACGCAGCAAAAACCCTTCCCTCCTCTTTTTATCCAAAAACCCCCCCGAGAAAAAAAGGGGGAAAAATGGGAGAAAAGGAAAATGGGAAAATCAAAAGGCCCGGGAGCTCGAGGATATTTCGGGAAGGATCGCCACTATAAATAAAGCGGAGAAGCAGGCTGGTGCTGGAAATCGCTCAGCCGCGCTTCCTCCTGCGTCTTCCTGCTAATACCCTAAAACCCTAGTTCCTCTCTCTACAGGTGAAAACCCTCTCTCTTTCTTCGCCGCCTTCTTCCGCTTTCGTTCTCCAATGACAAGCGTCGTGTGGGTGCCTGTGCTCTTGCGTTCGAAATGGTCTCGGGAGAGTCTGGTGTTCAAGTTTTTTTTTTTTTTCTTTTGGCCGTGGGTTTTGCCTTGTTGTTTTGTTGTCTTTTTCTTTTCGGGTGATTCGAAACCTGGTTGTTTTGCTTTCGCTAGCACCGAATGAGAGAGTACTTGGCGAGAGCGCGCTCTTATGTTGCTTCCCGTAGGTCGAGAGAGCTTTATCTTTTTGTTCTTTGTTGGCTCTGTTGGCTGCTTCTTGGGTCTGTTCTGTTTTGGAGGGAATACATGTATGGTGGGTTTCTGGTTGAGCAGCCGAGTCATGCTTTGCGGACAGTCTGTATATGCTGAAGGTGGATAGATTCGTTACATTTGTACGTAGATGGTCATGGGCTTACTGTATTGTTCATGTCTTCTGTTGAGTTCTGTACTCGTTGTATTATCATTTTCGAGAGGGCCCCATTTCCTCGTTTGTAATCGTTGCGAGACTGACATCCGCTCGTTGAATAAAGCATTTGACTTGGTGGGTTTTTATGATTTTGTGTTGATTCAGCCCTGTTGGAGCAGCTGGTTCATTAGCCAATTGACGATGGCTTTCTACAACAAAGTTGGAAATCTTTTGAAGCAGAGCCTTTCCCAAAATGGGCCTGCTTCTATGCTGAACTCCATTCGATACATGGGGAGCCAATCTAAACTTTTTGTAGGAGGTATTGTTAAATGCAGAATATAAGGTACTTTGGATATTAAATGTGATTTGTGCTATCGGCTCCCTTATCTGCTATTCCATGCCTCAGGTCTTTCTTATGGAACGGATGACCACTCTCTTAAGGATGCGTTCTCGAGCTTTGGTGAGGTGGTTGAAGGTGAGTTTAACTGTCAATGGCTCTCTCTTTTCGTTGTGGTGTGGTAATTTATTTTCTTAACATATATTCTAATGCCGTGCACTTCCTCCCATTGATGCAATGGCTGCCACATAATAAACTCTAATCAGCTTTCTGTTGCTGTCTTGGTTTCCTTGCCCCCCACTTTGGTCCATACGTTGAGAATATTGTTTCCTTGTAAGTTAAAAAAAAAGAGCACAAAGTGATCGTACAGGGGGGAACCTGTGGCCAGAAAAGTAGAAATTACACTGTGAAACTCGATAACTGGGATCTAGAGATGGCGCACTCGACTTATAGATTTTGTTATTCGTTACTGACTCTTCCCTCGTACCCTCTCGTCCCCCTGAACTTCAGATCTGCAGATTTGTTTATTTTATTTTAAATTACATTGATTAAGTTGCTACTACTTCTCTAAGATATTTTGTACTAATTTTTTCGTCTTTCGTTTGTTATCATGGTTTGTAGCCAGGGTAATAACAGACCGAGATTCAGGAAGATCTAGGGGTTTTGGATTTGTCAGTTTCTCTAGCGATGAATCTGCCAGCTCAGCGGTGTCAGCCATGGACGGTCAGGTAAGCAGTGTTCTTAGAAAATGTGTAACATGCTGTCACATAATCATTATGATTTCTCACATGTGTCTTTTCAGGATCTTCAAGGGCGGAATATCCGTGTAAGCTACGCAACTGAGAGACCCAGTGGCAACCGGGGTTTTGGTGGTGGCGGTGGCGGTGGCAACTATAGTGGTGGGTATGGTAGCAGAGCAGGCGGAGATGGTGGCTTTTGAGCAGTTACTTCTATTTTCAGCTTTTACTTGCTCTGATCAAGGTTGCTTAACCTTTTGATCTGTACTTTTGGATCTGGTTTGGATTCCTTCATATTTAGTGGTTTGTCTTGTGCGCAATTTGCAAAGTTGCTCTAAGTTGGTATAGCTGCTAAATAATTTGTTGCTTGTTGCGGGATATCTGCATTTTGTCATTGCTTTAAATAGATGCTTCCCCTATGGAAGAGATCTAGTGTCAAGACATTGTAGGGTTGTAGCATCCTTCGTTTTGTTAGGCAGTTTTTCATCCCTACCCCCAATCCGGCCTAAGAGAGAGGGGTTGTCGAATTTCCTCCCTCCCACTTTGTCCTAATGGATTCGTTACTATTAGATCACTGTGGTGTGGCCGACATCATAAACTTGTTGAGAGGATTATATACGGACATTTTTATTTCTTCTACATCTGTAACCATATTCTGTTTGGAAAATCACATCTGACCAATCTGGGAATTTATAATTTTGAACCCCTTGATTACAATCCAGTCCTGCAATTATATTAAATTTGACAGAAAACTGGCCAACCAATTTACGGACCCGACCCGTCATGACTGATTGCTTTCATATTTGTAAAATCTCCATAGTTGTCAACACAGCCATTTAGTGGTCCTCCGCCTTCTATAACTATTCAATATCCTAGAGAACAAGTTTTCAGACATTGGTTCTGGAGTTCTATCTGCAGAAGCATCATGTTTGCGGCTGGGGGAATGACCATCATAATCTTCTATATTGTTGGCGTTGGGTTTTGCTGGCTGAATTATGCTTTGTATGTGCTCTTTTTGTTGTTTGACTTGGCTGCTTTGTTCTTTTAGTTCAAGTTTATTCCTGTTAGGGGTAAAAAAATCCTTTTTTGAAGTCTTGCTGACACTATTTTTGAGTCGTGGCACTTTTAAACTTCTGCCATCAAGGAAAGAGGCAAACCAGTATTAGATTTTCATCTCCATTTTACTAGGATGATTTGATCTTGAATCTTTTCGGTATGAATTGAAAATCGCTTTGAACTCCGTATCAAACATGCTGGGGAACGTCGGGGTTCATTCAAGAACTTTCCGTATTATTGTGAACTGCGAGTAATGATAAGAAAGTGGATACATATTGTGGTGTCGAAGTATGTTTTGAGTTTTTACTTTGCTTTATAACGTGAACGATACTGTTCGAGGATCCCAGTTCTTCTGTGTTTCAACCATTTCATCATAAGATGGTTCCTCCAGCTCGTTGGCATCGCACGCTGCGCCAAATGGTGTAAAACTTTTGGAGTCCGGAGTTTGCAAATCAAAAACGAAAGTCAAATTGTGTCTGCATGTTTAGGTCCCGTTTGGTTCGTGATTTTGCTCAATTTTCAGAAAATATAATTGCATCTTCGAAGGGCTTGAAGGGCATTTAGTCCAAAGCAGGACCTGAGATACTTTTCCAAATACTTTTCGAAATACAAGTGTTGGGCTTGATTACTGTTCATCTTTTCCAAAGACCGTCGCATGGAAATTCGATCGGAGGCCAACGATTGCTAGCCATCGTCGAACCTTAGGTGACAATTGCTTGGGGTTGCTTGGGGTCGCTCGACCCTAGGCATCAATCGCTTGGGTTGCATGACCTTAGGTGAGGTCATTTGGCGGTCCCTCGGTAGCCATTGGACTTCAAAAAAAAAAAATTGCAATTTTTTTTTAAAATTTTTTTTAGTAAAAGTCATTTGCAAATGTAATTTTTATCAAATGGCATTTTAGCAAAAGTTATTATGCCGTACACTTTAAAATTACAATTCATCAATCGCTACTTGCATTTTGGAAAATTTCTTTAAGTATTTGCATTTTCTCCAACATATTCCCTCAAAGTTGAACCAAATGGGGCCTAATTACTTTTAGCCCGGCCTATGTGGAGTAGGACATGGGCACTAGTAACTCGAGCATGGGAGGTAGGTAGAAATGCACGACTACGGAGACTCGGGCACAATACTAGGGTCTTAGGCTTGGCCTTCGGGAACTTAGGGCCCACTTGGGTATTCGAATAGATTTCGGCTTTGATGCACAACAACAATGAGAACTTGGGCATGGGCAACAATGTGAACTTGGGAGGACCCAAGCACGGCGACCCAAGCATAGCCATCGGGGTTCTTATGCCCGTATGTTGATGTCATTGATATTTTGGAATATGAATTTTGATTTTCAAAATCATTTCCAGAAGTTAATCATAATTTTTCAGTTGAACGATGAAAGGATTTTCTATTTCTTAGCCTTCTCAAGTGATCCAACCGCTAGGAAATGATGAAAGTATTTTTTGTGAAATAAATAGAGTATAAGAAGGGTTTTATGGTAAGAAAAAAAATTGAAAGAATCAATATTTATTGGGCTAGCGAACTGAATGAATACAATGGAAGGTTTTTGAGCAGGGCCCACATCCTTGGCTCAGAACGACGCTTGTATGAACCGTCGATTCGGTTGTCATTTGCCAGATTCAAAATGGGTCGTTGCGGATCGAGAGGAATCAGAATCTCGGTAGCATCCGCGGCCGCCAAAGAGGAGACATCGGCGGTGGACTCTTCCCAGAAGTCGTGTCATGCTGGATTCAAAGTGGGTCCCAGATTCAAAATGGGTCGTTGTGGATCGAGAGGAATCAGAATCTCGGTAGCATCCGCGGCCGCCAAAGAGGAGACATCGGCGGCGGACTCTTCCCGGAAGTCGTGTCATGCCGGATTCAAAGTGGGTCGTTGCGGGTCGAGAGGAATCAGGATCTCGGCAGCATCTGCGGTCGCCGAAGAGGAGACGTCGGTAGCGGACTCTTCCCTAGAAGTCGTGGAGGACAAGGTGGTGGAGCTTTCTTGTTCTTTTTTTCTTTCTTTTTTTGATTCTTTCTTAGGAGGTGGAGCTTTCTCGTTCTTCTTTTTTTTTTTTGACTCTTTCTTGTGTTCGAAGTGGGTGATAATTTCCTGTGTTTGTGGTTATGCCTTAAGAGAATTGTGACAGAATCTTCATTCTTTGGCCCCTGAGAAGAAAAGATATCTAGAAGATAACAGAGAATTCTGTATTCTGTATAGTTGCTGAACAATCAATTGCAATACATCAGTTGATCATTCTTCATCAGTCTTCTTCTCCAACCTTACAAGTCTTTACTATATGAAACCGAACAAAGAAATACAGAGAGAGAGAGTGAGAACTTGAGATGAACAGAGAGACTCCAGAGAATCAAGAGATTTGAGTTTTTTTACAGAAAGAAAAATAATGTTTCGACTTGATACATCAATTTCCTATACCAATCCCTTTATACTAAAGCTTAACTACTTAGACTTTCTTTCAAAACAGATTTAACAACTTCAAAGAATGTAATCATTAATCTTGACACACGTGCAACTCCTTCAATAGATTGATCAACTTCATTCTCAGTATAGTCAGATTCTTCACAGGGATTGCCAGCTCAGCTTTTCTATGGATCACCAGCTCAGCTTTTATTTCTTCGACTTCTTTATCTCTTTGCCAGCACATCTTTCAGCTTCACTTCGATCTTGCTCTGCTTTGGTTTATCCAGCTGCCCTGTTCAGCTGTAGTTGCAACTCATCTTTCCCTTCTTTTATAATCTTCACTTTGCTCAGCTCCTCTGCTTCTTCAACTTCTTCAACTTCTTGTTCAGTTGTAGTTTTTAAACTTGGTTTTGTCTCGTTAACATCCCCCTCAAATTGGGAATGGGGAGAGCACAGATTCCCAATTTGACTCTCAGATGAGAATGTGCTACTCGTGACAAGGGTTTCGTAAAGATATCAGCAAGTTGGCAATGACTCGGAATATATCTTACATGTAATGACCCAGAAGAGACCTTTTCTCGAACAAAATGAAACCAAGAAGAAGGTCTTGATTTCACAAAAACCTTTAGTCCTGTAGTTAAGCATGCTACAATTCGAATAATTCTCTCAGTAGCAATGATGAAAAAGTGGCCAATTCATCAACTAGATGTTAGAAATGCTTTCTTACATGGTAACTTGAGTGAAACAGTCTATATGGAACAACCACCAGGTTTTAAAGAATCACAGAGACCTCATCATGTGTGTCTCCTCAGAAAATCACTCTATGGACTTCGACAAGCTCCTCGAGCTTGGTTTGATAAGTTCAACAGTTTCTTACTGGAATATGGATTCTTTTGTAGCTCAACCGATCCCTCCTTATTCATCCTACATACCGGTAGTACGAAACAATCCTCTTACTACGTATGTTGATGATATCATTTTAACGGCAGCTCATCTCAAATACTCTCTAGTCTCATTACTTCTCTAAGTCTTCGCCATATGAAGGATCTTGGTTCACTACACTATTTCCTTGGCATTGAAGTTAAGCGTACTTCGAACATCTATTTCTTTGCCAAGCTAAATATGCTATTGATCTTCTCACCCGAGCCCATATGCTTGAGTCAAAACCAATTTCAACTCCTCTTTCTTTATGACCCACTATTTTGATCAATGATTCTATAGCTTTGTCCAATCCTGCTGAGTATAGAAGCCTAGTTGGTGGTCTCCAATACCTCACATTAACTCGACCGTATATTGCCTATGCCACAAATCTACTTGTGCCGAGAAAATGCAGCAACCTACCATCGCAGACCTCAATAGATTGAAAAGGGTAATGAGATATGTTAAAGGGACAATTAGATTCGGCTTATTCATTCATTCACAAAGCACTATGCATCTCTATGACTTCTCGGATGCAGACTGGGCTGGATGTGCTGAAACCAGAAGATCAACAACTGGATTTTGCACATATCTTGGCTCCAATCTTATCTCCTGGGCAGCAAAGAAACATCCAACAGTTAGTAGATCTTCTACAGAGGCTGAGTATCGTGCTCTTGCATCAACCACTGCTGATCTTACTTGGATCAACTTTGTCTTACGAGACATAGGTTGTTCTCTTTCTCCTCCTATTCATCTATACTGTGACAATAAATCAGCTATCTCGCTCATTGCTAATCATGTCTTACATGCTCGAACAAAACATATTGAAGTAGATTTTCATTTTGTTCGAGAAAAGGTCTCTTCTGGGTCATTACATGTAAGATATATTCCGAGTCATTGCCAACTTGCTGATATCTTTACGAAACCCTTGTCACGAGTAGCACATTCTCATCTGAGAGTCAAATTGGGAATCTGTGCTCTCCCCATTCCCAATTTGAGGGGGGATGTTAACGAGACAAAACCAAGTTTAAAAACTACAACCGAACAGGAAGTTGAAGAAGTTGAAGAAGCGAGGAGCCGAGCAAAGTGAAGATTATAAAAGAAGGGAAAGATGAGTTGCAACTACGGTGAACAGGGGCGGTGGGATAAACCAAAGCGAGCAAGATCGAAGTGAAGCTGAAAGATGTGCTGGCAAAGAGATAAAGAAGTCGAAGAAATAAAAGCCGAGCCGGTGATCCATAGAAAAGCCGAGCCGGCAATCCCCGTGAAGAATCGACTATACGAACGAAGTTGATCAATCTATTGAAGGAGTTGCACGTGTGTCAAGATTAATGATTCTGTTACTGAAGTTGTTAAATCTGTTTTGAAAGAAAGTCTAAGTAGTTAAGCTTTAGTATAAAGGGATTGGTATAGGAAATTGATGTATCAAGTCGAAACATTATTTTTCTTTACGTAAAAAACTCAAATATCTTGATTCTCCGGAGTCTCTTGTTCATCTCAAGTTCTCACTCTCTCTCTCTGTATTTCTTTGTTCGGCTTCATATAGTAAAGACTTGTAAGGTTGGAGAAGAAGACTGATGAAGAATGATCAACGATGTATTGCAATTGATTGTTCGGCAACTATACGAATACGAGAATTCTGTTATACGGGTTATCTTCTAGATATCTTTTCTTCTCATGGATGTGACTTGGACTCTTTTTCTTGTTATGAAGATTAGCTTATTTGGGGAATGGAATGATCAAGGAAGAGTAGCTGAAAAATATTAGAGGAAGCATTAGCTCAATGGTAGCTAAGTATCGCTCACTTCACCGGATCACCCGGATCGAAATCCGGATTGTAGAGGGAGAAGATTTCTAGAGAGAAGCTTTTGAAGAGAAATGTGACTTTTGATTATGAATGGTTGGATGGATTCAAATGAGGGGAGGGGCCCTTCTTATACTAGAGGCTCTCAAATTGCAACCATTGAATGAGATTTCATCCGGCGGACGAGATCGTACCGCCTAACCTACCAACTATGGATACTAATGGCTGAAGAGTTTTAGACCTCAATGCAATTACCATATCGCCCGCCCTTGAAACATTCCGAATCTCTTTTATGGGAAACCATGGCCATCTTGGGAGGTCCTCCTTGAAAATGTCCTTTAGCCATAGGAACCTCTTGACCGTGACACATGCATATGGAAATCAAGGAGGGGAGGATTAGTTGGTTGAAGATCATAGCGTAAAGTGAAGAGCGGCCTGTGGAATCAAATCCTGTACTATAACAATGGCGTTACACCTGAAAATGTTTTGCACTTGTTACTCTATTTCGCTCCTAAAGAATCAGTTGATGTTATAACATAGTAATGTCCCAACAATAGTTGATGCATTTGGTAGATGACGATAAGGAGGGATAAGGAGATTGAACCAAGTGTTTAAAGAGGTTTGGCTGCACATGTCTATGTTCTCATTTCCAGCTCTAGGGGCCTCGAATTAAGGCTGAGTTCCACTACTTCAATCAAGCAGTACAAGAGTTACAATATATTTTCCCCGGCAACAGTAGCAGTTGCTTCTGTAATTCTCCCCTGGATACAAAACCACCTCCCTGTCTGAACGCCTCCAGTAAGAACACAACCTGATTTGTGTACAACTCAAGTACAGTGAACCCTGTGCTAAAAAAAAAAAAAAAGTACAGTGAACTCATTCCTTCTCTATCAACACACTAAGCGGCATTATGCTTTTCTTCTCATACCAAAATTTAGTCTCAATTTCACAAGTTTTTAATCCCTCAAAATGTAATCAAGAAATACTCTTGAGAAATTCGGAAAACTATAAATAAGAATAAATGTGATAATCAGGGTATGCTTCTTTGGGTGCTATCTTTGTCTTAGGGTCCATTCGTTTCGCGAAAAATGGGCCATTTCCGGAAAATATTTTTCCAGAATTCATTTTATAGGAAAATGAGAATATTTTCTAGTGTTCGATTAAAACCTGAAAATGTTTCGAAAAATATTTTCCGGTGTTTGGTAAGGAAAATATTTTCTAAGACTTTATCACTTAGGCATGCATCACTTATCGACCTATAAATCAATCAAATATGAACTTGCTTTTAAATCCGGGCAAACTTGCTTCATATCTTTGTTCCCTCATTGTCGCCAAATGCTCATCTACTCTAAAAAATATTCGTATGGATTTTGAAAAGAAGCAAAAGAGAAAAGAAGCAAAGCATATAAAGCCCTAATGAGAATATTAAAGTTGAGTGGCCTCTTCTCCCTTTGTGTCTTTTGTGTTCTAATAAACAAAAGAAAAAAGAAGCAAAGCATGTAGAGCCTTTTACTTGAGCAATGTACAATTGCAGCGTAAAGTAAATAAAGAAAATGATAAGCAAGAGTGCGGGCGCGAGCTTGAGATCGCGAGCTTGAGGTTCGCTTAGCAACGATCGAAGACTAGCCAAGAAAGAAGAAGATGGGAAATAAAGAAAAGAAAAAGAAAAAAAGAAAAGAAATAGAAAAGAAAAACAAATTAAAAAATAATCGATTAAAAAAAAAAAGAAGTAGGAGAAAAGTAAGGATTTGTAGATATGTGAGATAAGAGAGATCAAGTGGGGAAAATGTTTTCGATTTTCAAAAGTGGAAAATATTTTCCCCTAATTTAGAAGACTTTTTTCTTTTCATTGAAAATATTTTCTCCAATGAATTCATTTTCCATGAAAAACGCTGGAAAATCCGAAAAACGTTTTCTCGGAAATTATTTTCCACTAAACGAACGAAGCCTTAGCTTTTTTCTCTTTTCCTCCACTTCAATTTCAATCCCTTATAAGCTTCAAATTTGAAGATTTTCCTTATGATCCGCTAGCTGTTGCATCTTATGTTGACTTTCATTAGGATGTGCATTCATGTTTGTTTCTAGAATTCTTAGTAGCTTGATTGTCAATCACATAAACAACTCTCCATATATGTGCTTCAATCAAATTTTCAATCGCATCTTCAAGCCAAATAGCCTTTTCTCACAGTTAGCGATTCCCTAGCCCAAATTTTTTTCAAATAACCGCAAACAGGATCAGATATGCGGATTACAAGTCCCATAAACAAATGAAATCAATCTCCAATCACCTTGGTCCTCTCCTTAATAAAAAAATATCTATCTTTGTTTGGTCTATCTTTGATTAATGCAATTTCATCAATCAACTATTGTGTCTCACATTGAGTCCATCCAAATTCAAATTCAAAATTTGAAAAGTTGTTGGTTCATTAGTTTTCAGCATTGGTTCATTTTATCATCATGCTATCTAATTGTTGGCGACAATTACGCTTTGTACTTCTTGGCTCAGCTTTTATTCCTATTAAACTTTTGAGTTGTGGCTGCCATCAAGGAAAGAGGCAAACCATTATTAGATTTTCATCTCCATTTTACTAGGATGATTTGATCTTGAATCTTTTCAATATGAATTGAAAATCACTTCGAACTTTGTCAAACATGCTGGGGAACATCGGGGTTTATTCAAGAACTTTCCGTATTATTGTGAACTGAGTCAGCGAGTAATGGTAAGAAAGTGGATACTTATTGTGGTGTCGAAGTATGTCTTGAGTTTTTACTTTGCTTTAACATTTGAATGACACTGTTCGAGGATCCTAGGTCTTCCATGTTTCGACCATTTCATCATGAGATGGTTCCTCCAGCTTGCTGCCATGGCACGCTTCGCCAGATGGTGTAAAACTTTTGGAGTTCGAGTCTGCAAATCAAAAACCCAATTCAAATTGTGTTTGCATGTTTAATTACTTTCGGTCCAACCTATGTGGAGCGGGACTTGGGCACTAGCAACTGGGGCATGGGAGGTAGGTTGAAATGCATGACTACAGAGAACTCAGGCACGACACAAGGGTCTTAGGCTCAGCCTTGAGGAACTTAGGGCCCACTTGTGGACCCAAGCCTGGTTGCCATGGAATAGATTTTGGCTTTGATGGACTAGGGCTTGGTAGGAGGGTACTTGAGCATGACGGCTGTGTATTCGAGCACCACAATGAGAACTGGGGCATGGGCAGTGGTTGCCGAGGCACGGGCATTGGGTTCTTGTGCCCTTGAGCTGATGTCATTGATATTTTAGAATATGAATTTTGATTTTCAAAATCATTTTCAGAATTTAATCATAAATTTTCAGTTGAACGATGAAAAGATTTTCTATTATCTAGCCTTCTCAAGTGATCCAAACACTAGGAAATGATGAAAGTATATGTGAAATAAATGGAGTATACGAAGGGTTTTTTGGTAAGAAAAAAAGTTGAAAGAATCAATATTCATTTGGTCAGATAATGGGTTAGCGAACCGAATGAATAAAATGGAAGGTTTTTGAGCCATGTGGAAGGGCTCACATCATTGGCTCAGAACGACCCTTGTACGAACCGTGCCGATTCAATCTGTGGTTTGTAGGTCATGGCTATACCGGCGCCATAGAGGTCGGTCCTACTGCCATCTCTTAATTGGGATGCACGAGGCGGACACATTAACTCAGGCCATAAATTTAGAACACGGATAATAATAATTCTTTTTTATAAATAGATTTTTTTTAATTTCCTAAATGAATTTTTGAACAAAGAAACAAATTTGATAAGGACAAAATTTTTATTCTCGAAATATAAATTCGTTCGATAATGATATAAAATTTTTTCTTCTCGAGTGGCGGCGGTAGGCGGTGAGAGGTGGGTGGCCGACTAGTAGTGAGGGCGCGCGATGATAATGATTTTTATTTTTCATTTCTATTCAAAAGATAGAGAAATGAAAAAATTTTGCTTCTTATTTTTGGACTAAAAATTTGTTTTATAAATAGAAAAATGAAGTTGTATTATCAAATAATTTTCAGTTCCAAATTTACTCTAGGGAGTAAAAAAATAGTTATACGCATAAATAAAATGAAGTTTCCTCCTCGGACTGGGTCATTTCCTTGAACCGTGAACGGGATGGTTACCGCTTGGGCTTCACGGGGATCGCCAGCGGAATTCCCCAACTTGTTTCCAAGTTGTTGTGCGCGGGAATTCCAGTGGGAACATAACCCTTGGTAATCCGGAGGGAGTTCCATTTCCGGGGGCCTTTGTTTAAGGTCCTTAGGCTGGACCAATGCCCGTCTTAAGAGTTGACAGATAAAACAAAGAGAGGTCAAAGGTGGGCAGAAAATAAAAAGAGAAAAGAACGGCAAAATGAAAGATGAAGAAGAGAGAGAGAGAACATAAACTGCGGAGAACGCAGGAAGAAAATAGAGGGAAAAATTCACTTATATGTGCCGTGGACATCTCGGCAAGACAGATGAACTTCGTTTTGAAACCTAATAAGGTTTCGAGCCCTTTGTTAGTCTAATTAGAGTAACTTTCGAAGTTAGAGCATAAATTTAAAATTATATGAACTTTGAATTGTCTGATTTGGGAGTTATTAAATCTAGAATTTTATGGAAATAAGTGATTTGGATTTATGGTTAATTTGAGGGAATCTTTAAAAGTCTCGCCCTCACGTTCCGCATAGAGGGTAGTTTAAAATAATTGCTTCGGGCAAGGGTTTCTTTGGCGCATAGGATCATATTGTCCACGATCAAGTTTAGTTTGGTCAAGTAGTAGTTAAAGTAGCTTGTTACTTCATTTTGATATCTTTTTCTGATTGATTGATTTAATGAATTATGCTTATGCTATGCTATCATTAGAACTCATTGAGCAATAAGCATGCATTTGGTTATCAAATTGTCTTTCTAGCCAAACCACTACCTGCTATAGGGGGAGACCTGGCAACTGTTGCCTTTGTCACTAGTGTCAAGTGTGGCCATAATCAAATATTGAGCATTATGTTTTGATATTATCGATTGTTATGATATGTCAAAAGTTTTATTGAAAAAATATAACTCATTTTTTATATTTTATATATGTTGTATACCGAATTCGGGATTGATAAGCTAAAATTTGCATCATGAATGTTTGATCTACTTAGAAGACATTTATACTATTTGTTGGGTTGTGATTGCTCATTCCATTTGTTCTAAAAGTTTTTTAGGTTCTTTGGCTAGTGATTATAAAAAACCTTAAACTGGTAGAAATTTTACCCAAAACTAATGTATTCAACCATCAAAACCTTAAACTAGCATTTTCATTAATATTATTAAATTAGATTAATATCAAAATATCACATTTTGAAACAAATGGAGAATAAAATTCGATATTTTTGGGTATGAGTTTTAACGAAAACTAACGAGGGTAAATTGTTTATATCATTTGTGGTAAATTTGTCAAAAGTGTATCGGTTTAGGGTTTTTGTGGTTAAAAAATTAATTTAGGGTAAAAATTTGTCGAGATTTTTCGAATTTTTCATTATTAGTAGAGTTATTTTTGGAGTTATAATAGAAAATTTAATTTTAGTAATCATAAATTTAATTTCTCAAATTTTTTTTTTAAATACATGGATATATAAATTTTGATAAGATGATTTAAGTTATTAGGGATGTGCAATGGGAACTGCCCTAATAAGGAATTGCCAAAATCAGACCAAACTGGCCTGTTATGGGTAGTTCCCAAAGAAGGTGATTCAGTTCCCGATTCCCACCCTTGGAATCTAGTGATCTGTCGGTCTGGTTCTCGGTTCCAAGGAGGGAACCGGATCCACTCGACTAGACTGGTTGATTATATATATAATATTTTTAAATTTCTTAAGAAACAAATCTTAGTTCCTCCCAATTTTTCCCATTTTTCATTTATTTTTAGCCAAAAATAGCAAATTTATTGGTTTCACCGAACCTAAACAGAACCGGACTAGACCGGTCCATTGGCTTGCGTTCTCGATTCCATCAATCGGTTCGGTTCGATTCTTGTTCCTGGAATCTTGGAATCAGTCTTCCCAACCTGATTCTCGAGGTTTGGATCGGATTGGGAACCAATTAGTCCAAGTTACATGTTTTGAATAAAGGGTTTATATCATAAAAAACATTAAATTAATATATTTACGATAAATTTACCTCTAATTAAATTTTTTGATCACATAAAATCTTAAATTAATACACTCATGACAAATTTACCATTCTTAATTTTCACCAAATTTTAATGTTAAATTATAGAGTTGGATAGCACGGCGTATCGATATAATTTTTCACTCATTTATTATAAGTGAATTAATTTGTGGAGATGGTTTAATTTGTTACAAATTTTAGTAATCTAAAAATTATTTTTATATAAATTTATTATAAATATATCAGTTTAATTTTTTTTTTATTTTTTATTTTTTTAAATTGGAAGCGGGACACTTCTCCCCCTCCAGCGGAGGAAAGGAGTCCAAGCACAGAGCCACCCCCACTTTCCTTTTCTGTTCCCTTTCTTCTTCTTCTTCTTCTTCTTCTTCACCCCCTTCAAAAAGCAAGCTCTCTTCGCTTCGCTCTCATTTCAACGCCTCATGCGGTAGCGAGGGAGGCCGGGACGGTCGCTCTTTCGTCGGAGGATCAGCGGCGGCGGCGGCGGCGGCGAAGATGAGCACGGTGGACAAGATGCTGATCAAGGGCATCCGGAGCTTCGACCCGGAGAACAAGCTCGTCATCACCTTCTTCAAGCCCTTGACCCTCATCGTCGGCCCCAACGGCGCCGGCAAAACCGTAACCATTCCCCTCTCTCTCTCTCTCTCTCTCTCTCTTCATCTGAGGAAGTTTTCTCCGGCCGTGTGTTTCCGCAGACGATAATCGAGTGCCTGAAGCTGTGCTGCACCGGCGAGCTGCCCCCGAACGCGCGGTCCGGCCACAGTTTCATCCACGACCCCAAGGTGCTCCGATTCTCCGTTTCGCCCTTCCGTTTTTTGTTTTTTTGTTTTTTTGTTTTGTTTGGCTTTTGTGGTGAGATATGTTTGGGATTGGTGACGGTTTGAAGGTGGCGGGGGAGACGGAGACGAAGGGGCAGATCAAGTTGAGGTTCAAGACGGCGGCGGGTAAGGACGTGGTGTGCATCCGGTCGTTTCAGCTGACGCAGAAGGCGTCCAAGATGGAATTCAAGGCCATCGAGAGCGTCCTGCAAACTATCAATCCTCACACCGGGGAGGTGAGTATTGCCTAGCTAATTTGTGGAGTATCTTCTCTGTTCGTGGAGTTATTATGTAGCTGGATGGTTGCTTTTGATGTCTGCCTTGTTACGAGTGTAGTCGGCATTGAGTAGATGGTCACTTCATTGGTTTAGCGAACACTTCTCTTGCCCATTGGTTTAAGTACAGTGTCTTATTGGTTACTCCAATGGGAGTATGTAACTTGAGGGAAATCAATTTTAAAAGATGTTGCTTGTGCTGTAATCTATCGTGTGTTGATCCTCTGTGCTTAAATTGCCCTGTGTTCTCTTGTGCTGCAGAAAGTTTGCCTTAGCTACAGATGTGCTGATATGGACAGGGAGATCCCCGCTTTGATGGGTGTGTCGAAGGCTGTTCTGGAAAATGTTATATTCGTTCATCAAGACGAAGCGAATTGGCCATTGCAAGATCCTTCCACATTGAAAAAGAAGTTTGATGATATCTTCTCTGCTACTCGGTATATGACAGCCTATTTGTGCAACTTCTCTGCAAGTATAATTAAGCTTTATAATCACTTGCATGCATTGTGTCCATCAAATTTTTGGTAGAAAAGCTATGTTTTATTTTATTTGTCAGAAGCCTTTCTCAATGCTGTGGTCATTCTTTGACTAGTCGGTACTTGATATGCTCCGCATCAAATGCATTGTGGATGATGTGTCGTTTCCATAGTGTCATTGACTCAATTATTATGTAGCTTCCTCTCAATTAACAATGTATGCTCTTGAAAATGTGTGTAAAGTTTGATGTTGCTTGCTGTTTTGCTTTAATTGTACTTATTTTGTCTCGACGAAAGGACACTTCCCTGTGATGCTGTAATGAAAGGAAAGTGAGGGATTAACGTGCCATTGACTTTTTTCTGACACTCGCAGATGATGTGCCCTTCATGGTTGCGCTTTTTACATGTTTTTTAATTTGCCACATTGAATAAGATACAGACATATATCTGCATATGTATAGCTTTCATCTATTGCCAGATCTACTATAGTAGTTGTGCACCTCCCAAAGTATTTCTGATTCCACTTATGTACTTCCTACTATCATACTTTTATTTTTGGACTTGTTTGGTAATATAACTGATTAAACTGTCACCTTGACCATATTATCTTTCACTGTACATATTTGTTTTGCGTGGTTCGATATGTGTGTGGGCTTGTGCTGACTTAGTCCATGACATCTGTCTTTCTGTTTCACCTCTTTCAGTTAAATTTCTTGAATTATGGCTGACTGTTTTGTTATGTTTACACCCAGTTCCCCTTGTAGCTTTTACTATTGTGTTCCTCATCGATTTAGGCATTTAATTAGTTTTTTAGGGGGTAAAACTGGTTTAAATTCTGAAATTGCAAATTTTTTGGAAGAACCATCTTAGGAAATGGGTTAATTAATTCAATGAGGAAAAAAACAACTGCTACTGGGTTTGATTGTGTATCCTATAATTACTCCCATGTAGTGGGTTCACGACTTAGCTTGAAATTGACTGCAGCGTTTCTAATTTTGGGTTTCAGCCTTGGGATTGACCCACCTTGCTTGTGCTTGTATCTAATTAGTGAAGCAATGCTTGTGTTTGGAAGTATCCCTGTTCATTTCTGGGGAAACTGCATTGATGATAGTTTCATTGATTGAACTCTTTTTGCTCACTATATTTTGATCCTCTCAGATATTTTTTTATTATAGTTTTTTCCATGGAAGTTTCCCCCTCCCCCTACCTTCAAGGATAAGCACAGTGGTGTTCAGCAAAAATTCAATTTTGTTGATCATAGTTCTAGAGGTTCTTAGTTTGGTCTGAGAGGCTTAAATTTAAAGGGACTCAACCTATTTTTGTCCAGTTTCATTTCATCTCTCTGGATACCTTAAAGCTAGACACAGTTAGGAGATTGAGTAAATTATGAAGCCGTTTATTAATGTCAGAAAATTCATGGTTTACCTTGCATATTATTAAAAGTAAGGATTTAACGGGAATGGACTGTGAATATAAGGGGAGAGAAAATAAAAAGAGTGGCTCCTGCTATTCTCTGCATCGACTTAGGAATCTCTAAATTAGATAGAGTGACTGGACCACTAATCATGTCCTTTTGTTTCGATATAGGAGCACAGAGGCTTAGGATTCTTTGAACATGCTTCATGTCAGATTTACTGCTGTGGAGCTGAAGATTTTGCTTTATGCATCTCCTACTCTCTTTTTGATGATCTTTTTAGTTTTTCTTTGGCAGTTATTAGTGAGACATAAGAAGAACATCACCATACTTCTTTTCTGTGTCTTTTCCCCCATTTGTCCTTTCAGCAATATTTGTACATCAAATTTAATTCTGGATTCTTGTGATCGATGTGAAATCTTTTTTCCTTGCTGTAGAAAATTCTCTCTCCTTTCCTTTTCCTTTTACTGAATATAGTATATGAATTGCAGATGTAACTTTTGATGTACTATGCAACAGGTACACAAAGGCCTTGGAAGCCATAAAGAAACTTCACAAAGACCAGGCACAAGAGATAAAAACTTACAAGTTGAAGTTAGAAAATCTCCAGACGTTGAAAGATGCTGCATATAAGGTTATATCTTGTATCTGTCTATTGATGATAGTGACACGTGCAAGCCGTATTCCATCATCTGAATCTGTCATATTGCTGCATCTGAGTACAGTCGGTTACTGAAAAAGATAATTGTAGTATCAGTGTTATTTAAGTTTTCAATGCAATTCCTGATGGTACTATAAGATTAAGATACTTTATCGTACTATCTTTACCCTGGAAAAGGGGAGGAGTGGACAGTTTTGCTTCTTCTGGACTAGTGAGTTGCAATTAATCCTCTGACGATAATGATGTATCTGATCTTCCAATCACAGCGTAAACACTACTCTTTGAGAACACAGACTATTGATTTTGAAGTGTGAGGAGTAGCTTTGTCAATAATAAAGTAGAAATTGGGTAACTAATTTTTTGTGTTGACAAATTTTGCATCTCTTAGGCATAATAGTGTGCTAGTTCATTGCAGTCAAGGGTTGAGTAAGTTGGCTCATATAACTTGCTTTATATCTGGAATTCTTGGCATAATGGGCGCATAAAATGGACTCAGTCTTGCTCATCGTCATAATGTAGACTTGTTATGGTCTGACTATATGCACTTCTTGTAGCTTGTGAATTGCACATAGTTGTCAATCTCCTGCAGCTTTTTGCAATTAGTTTCCCCGAGAGGAGATTCTTTGCTTTCAGAGGAGAAGGAAGAGAAGGAACTTGTGCTCATTCTTTCCTTTATTTTTTCTGTTCTTTGAGAAATCATCACATTTCGAATTTGTAACAGTTAAGTGAAAGCTCATATTCTTAGCTAGGTGCTTTAGTTCTTGCTATCTTCTGTGCTGCATTTACACTTTATTTGACATACTTATGTCTTTTACAGCAACGCGAAAGCATTTCTCAAGATCAAGTTTACACTTTATTTGACATACGTATGTCTTTTACAGCTACGTGAAAGCATTTCTCAAGATCAAGATAAAACAGATTCTTTGAAGAGTCAATTGCATGATTTGGAAGAAAGTATTCAAACCGTGGATGCTAAAATTCATCATACAGAAATAACGCTGAAAGATTTGAGGAAACTACAGGAACAGATAGCGACAAAAACTGCGGAAAGAGGAACTTTGTTTAAGGAGCAGCAGAAGCAGTATGCATCTCTTGCTGAAGAGAACGAAGGTATTTATATATCAATTTAACAAATCATCTGCTTTATTTAAGGTTTCCCTGTACCTCCTCTCTTACGCTAGGAATAAACTGCTTGGCATTGCTGATTATTGTCTGCATTAAGCATATATTCAATGGGAAGTAGCTCACTTCTAACTATTTATAATATTAAACATTATTTATAGTCAGACTGGTTCATCAAGAGCCACTGTTAATGATTAAAAGCCAGACTGGTTTGTAAATAGTCACACAAAGGTCATTGGAGGAGAAAAAATATAGAGCCGTCTTTAGTTACCTTTGCAATTACGTAGTTGAGACATTTAGTTGAGGATCTCCTTAGGAAGGCAGATGCTATGCTATTATGTTGTGATAGTCAAGCTATGCTGCATATAGCTTTAGATCCAATATATAATGGGATAATTAAGCACACTGAGATTGACTGCTGCTTTATTAGAGGAAAGCTGGTTTCTGGTGAAACTGCAACAGCCTTTATGAACTCAAGTGAAACTTGCTGATATATTTACTAATATCCTTGTAGTCTTCATTGGAATTACATTCTTTTAGTATGCTGGGAATATATGAAATGCATGCTCCAGCTTGAGAGGAATTGAGGAGTTTTTGTCGCATACAGTGGCACTTGTACAAGGTCACACCCTGTTCATTAGAATGGGCCACACTGAAAAACCCCAACCATTTAGTCTTAAATCTGTCGTCTTTTACTTTCACAAGCATCATCTTCTCTTTTCAGATGTTTTTCAGATAGGATGATGCTTTAAGAAACAGTATGCCTTTCTATTTTTTTGGTTTCTCTTGCAAAACTAGATACAGACGAGGAGTTGATAGAATGGAAAACCAAGTTCGATCAAAGAATTGCCCTCTTGGAATCGAAAATTGGCAAGTTAGAGAGGGAAATGAATGACACCGAGACAAAAAGTTCTTTCCTTAAGAAGACAATCAATGAGTCCATATGGGAAATAAGCAAACTGCAAACTGAAGCTGAGGTAGAGTTAACTAAGTGATGCAGCTTTCTGTTTTTTACAGTTGGGAATGTTGTAGTACTGTTTCATATTAACTCCTTTAACTCTTATTTCAGGCTCATAATTCTTTGAAAAGCGAAAGAGATTCCACCATTCAAAAGCTTTTTTCACGGCACAATTTGGGGTCTCTTCCAAGTACTCCATTTGACAATGATGTTGCCTTGAACTTTACAAATCGAGTGAAATCAAGGCTATTGGATCTTGAGCAGGATTTACAAGATAAAAAGGTGGCCTTCTTATTCCATGGTCTATGACTGTTTCTGTCAAAAAGTGAATTTTTAAGGGCCATACGTTCATCTCCATGTGCTTAATTCATCAGTTATAATCTACACACAATGAACTGCTAAAATACTACTTTTAAAATAACTTAAAGTAGCTGGCTTCTAGTTTATTGAGAAGCGATGTCTGCAAAAGAAGAAATCCCTTTTGTTTTCTGAAGGCAGTTGTTCTGTTTACCTATTTTAAAGGGGAAAAAAAAGCTCTGACAAGGAAAATTGTCTTGCAGAAATCAAATGAGATGGAACTTAAGGCTTCGTGGGATCGGTACATGGATGCAAATGATCGGTGGAAAAATAGTGATGCTCAGATTCAGGCGAAGGCAGAGATCAAGGTTTAGAAGACATGCTTTGTTGTGGTTTTTCAATATTCAGATCGCTCTTCTATTTTTTCCAGGGCATTTGAACTTCTATCCTATGCAGAGTGGCCTTTTGAAGCGCATCAAAGAGAAGGAAGATGAGCGTGACTCATTCGAACTTCAAATATCTAATGTCGATCTATCTCATATAGATGAGAGGGAGCAGAGCATGGTAACATAGTGGTGCTTAGCTCTTCTTGTGGGTCCATGCATGTTAGAGGCATGATACACAGATCTAATCTCTCTCTCTCTCTCTCATATGTGCAGCGAATTGAGGTTGAGAGGAAAACAAACCAGCTTGCTGGAAGAGAATTTGAATCTAACATACGGCAGAAGCAGAGTGAGATTTACAGCAATGAGCAAAAAATTAAGGCGCTTAATCGAGAGAAAGATATTATGGCAGGCGATTCAGAGGACAGAGTAAAACTTGCTTTGAAGAAAGCTGAGCTAGAGAATCACAAAAAGAAACACAGAAAGATGTAAGTAGGATATTCTTCCACAGTTTAACTTCTTTCTTTCTCATTGTGCATTTATGTGCTCTTTGCAGTTTAGTGTGATTACTTATGAGTTGAAGCTTTACTTTGGTCATCCTTTTTGTTTCAGAATTGATGATTGCAAGGATAAAATTAGAGGAGTCCTGAAAGGGAGGCTTCCATCTGACAAGGATTTGAAGAAGGAAATGACTCAAGCTTTGAGGTAATTTTATGTTATGTATTTGTGTGTCAATGATTATAAGCATGTACAACAGCCACATTGATTGATTAAGAATTTACTTATTATGCTTTTTTGTTCCTCTTGCTCACAATGGAGCAACTGTTTGGTCAAGCCACTTTTGAGAGCATGCTTAGATGTCGACTGTGTTGTGAATAAAATTCCTATCTGAATGATTGTGCTTACTGGTGAAAAATCTTGCCGGAAAATTTTAAGCACCAAACCATTTTCTTTGTAAAATTATGCGTTTCTCTACCTCTGGATTTCCACTGTCTCAGTAAATCAGCCTTTCTTTGTACTGTCAATTGAAGGATGCAATTCCTTGAGCATGCTAGTGTTTACTGTTTCTTTATTGTGCATTAATGTGAAATTATCCTTCTCGCATAAATGCATTATCTCGAGAATCAAAACTAACACCGAGTTTAAATGACACATTATGGAAAGGGGATGCGCAATGCAAATTTTTGGTGGAAAATATTTGATAAAAACTTCGCTTTCTTTTGTTGTCTTATTTATTGCTGAAACATGTGTTTTCAAACTTTATCATCATACATTACAAAGCAGGACCATTATGGGGCTAGCTCATGGTATGGAAGTGTTCTAGAAAGTGTTGTTGTTTTGCTATTGAGATGGTATAAGAGGGATCCATGTAGCGGAACCCAGTATAAATAGTTGGTTTGTTGCTTTGGTTGCTGTTGTTCTTGTCATCCCTAAGGTTGATGTTCCTGTTGCAGGGCTATTAATTTGGAATTTGATGACTTGGGCTTGAAATGCCGTGAAGCTGAGAAGGAAGTGAATATGTTGCAGATGAAAATACAAGAAGCTAATGATAGCTTGTCTAAACTTCGCAAGGACTCGGAATGTAGGAAATCTTTCTATTCTTATAATCTGTTATCATGTAGGGACTCATTTTGCTTAATTGAAGTTGAAATGTGCTTTGTGGTGAAAAAAAGAAGAAGTTGACATATGCTTGAACATTGGCTGTGCTCGTCTGATTTTTGGGAGTGTAATTGTAAAATTTGAAAGGTAGGAACTCTTTTCGCTATGTAATGATAGGTGGGGACTTATTATGCTCAACTAAAGTTGACATTCCTAGGATAATATCCAATGCTTAGGGCCCTGGAAGTCACATAGGATAGATAGCTCTGACATTTCCAGGTTCAATGTTATTTGGTCTACAGGCAGAACCATAAGTTGGTCTTTCCACTGGATTGAAATAAGTAAGATGCTGAAACTTCATAATGACTTTGAAATTTTAGGATGTGATGGCGGTCATCCTGACATGACCTTATGAGTTAATGGAACTTATTTAAGTGATAAAAATTGGCGGGAAGTATTTCAGATTGATCAAGTTGTTATAATAGTTGTTTAGACAACCTAAATCAAATTAGTGACTCTATCTTGAAGGATGGAGAAGAAAGAACTGAAGTTCTCTTTGTGGTGAATATGCTAGATATGAAAGTAGTTCCTGATGATTTTCCTTTTTCTTTTTTGGGCATTTGAGCCAAGTTGTGTTACATGAGGATTTTCCTGTTCAATTTATTGCAGCACGGAAGAGATTTATAGAGTCCAAGCTGCTGTCGTTGAATCAGCAATCTTCTGATATTGATGGCTTATCTTAGAGTATTGGAGTCAGCGAAGGAGAAAAGGGATGTCCAGAAAAGGTCATCAATTTTGGAGTCAAGATCATAAATAAGCTAGTCTTCTGGTGAGGATAGAGCTAACAACCATTACATGCTGTCTGCAGTAAATATAATATTGCTGATGGTATGAGGCAAATGTTTGATCCTTTTGAAAGAGTTGCCCGTGCTCATCATGTCTGTCCTTGCTGTGAGCGTCCTTTCTCTGCAGAAGAAGAGGATGATTTCGTCAAGAAGGTTGGTATATCTCTTGCAATGCTTTCAAGCTGCTTATCCATGAATTTGTTGCTTAGACTTTTCTCTTTCCGGTATTTTATTGCCTTGATGCTTTTGACTCTGTTGGCATTTGGAAATTACAGCAACGAGTGAAGGCTGCTAGTTCTGCCGAACACATGAAGGTGCTGGCCGTGGAATCCTCAAATGCTGACTCATTTTTTCAGCAAATGGACAAGCTTCGTGTGGTGTACGAAGAATATACTAAAATTAAAAAGGAAACGATCCCTCACACAGAAAAAAGCTTGGATGAGTTTACTAAAGAGTTGGATCAAAAGTCCCAGGCCCTTGATGATGTAATTATCTCTCCTCTATCCATAAGCTTTATAATGTTTTCATTTTGGCGAAGATGATTGGCTTCAGGACTCCTTACATCATTTTTGAAATGGTTTTTCTTTTTTTCCCGCATGAGATTTTGTATCCAATTTTCTCTAGTGGGTTGTCACAGAAGGATAATGTACTCGTTCACTACTTTTATGCTAGACATGATGATGTTTCTCGGTACATTAGGTTTAAAAAGTCGCGTAGCTTACTATTGTTGATGCCTCCTATCCTATGCATGCTAGATAAGTCTGTTAATATATCCTCTTTCCTGCCTTCTGACTTATGAGTACTAGAGATATATTCTACTATTCCTGAAAATAGCTGATTAATTGGTAGGAAAAGAACTGCTTTATTAGAGTTCTTATTTGGTTGTTGTTGTTCTCATAATCACATAAGACAACTCAATGGAGAGCTATATGTGTTTGGTCTGCATCTAGTATGGTTTGATGCCAGAGCAGTCTTCGTTTTTCTTGTTGTATTGATAGAGGATTTGAGTTCCTGGACCAGCTTTGATAGGATCTCATTTAAGTGCTGACACTGCTTGGTGTGTTAGTAAAGCGAAAATGCAATTTATTTTGATCTGTTTGTCTCTGTCACTTCTTGGTTATCTAAGCTTGCATGTACTTTGGATGTGATTTTCTTGAGTGCTTTTCCTGTAGTCTAAAATCCATAAGACATTGATACTAGGTGCCTATTAATGGACTTCTTGTCCTATGCTTACTGCTAAGTGTAATCTGTATAGCCCCTATAAGTATAAATCTTATGATTACTATATAACCTTACATAAATACATAAGCAGGTGTCATTCGTTGTAACAAAGGGGTCGTGTTACTACTTAGCTAAGCATCTCTGTAAGTGGTTAGTGAATCAATAATGGTATTGCCTCTACCCTGGGCATGAGAGTACAGAAAATTTGGTATAATATTTATAAATTACACAGACATGACATTGGTATTCGTAGGATGCTTCCATTACTGACTGCCAAGAGAAAAAGCATCCCTTACACAGATCCAAATCATGTTTGTGGGGAAATCATTTATTCCCTGCTTCTTAGCAGAATATTAAGGCAGTAGGACCTATGCTGAAGTTCCTCTGCTTGAGGTCAGTTTTGATCCTCTTTTTGCAATTAGAGATCCAGGTGTGGAATCTTCCCATTTGCAATTTAAGCAGCATGCTTGGAAAGAAATACTCCAAGTAACCCCTTCTGTTTGAAGATCTCAGAACCACTTACTTGACAAGAATATCTGCACCACCTCATTTTTCAAGAAGCATACAGAAATCTACTTCTCACTGTGATTCTGGATGAACACTGAAAGAATTATCTCTATTCATTTCCAGCCTCAAATCTTGATGATTAACTCTGCATAATTATTGAGTATTGGCGATTTAAAAAATACTTTGCAAATACAGGTACTAGGGGTTTTGGCTCAAATAAAAGCCGAGAAAGAGTCAGTTGAGGCCTTGCTGCAGCCTGTTGATACGGCTGACCGACTTTTCCAAGAGATCCAGAGTTTGCAGAAGCAGGTCGATGATTTGGAATATAAGCTTGATTTCCGGGGACAAGGTGTGAGAACTATGGAAGAGATCCAATTGGAGCTGAATGCTTTGCAGAGCACAAAGTACACGGCCTACAGCTATTTGTTTTATTTTAATTCTCCTTCTGCTTCTTTTCCTTTCTTGTCCTGACAAATGCATGAGATCCCAAACTTAATATACCAGTTGTCTGGAGAAATTGGGCTGCGGAAGTCTGATTATTCTCTCTTTGCCAACTTGACTTGATTGTTTGGTTATAGAAAGCTTTCTGTCAAATTTGATTTGAGCTTATTGTCCTAACATCAAAACTCAACCTCCTTCTCTCTAGGGATAATTTGCACAATGAATTGGAGAAGCTCAGGGATGAGCAAAGGTATATGGAGAATGATTTATCCAACATCCAAATTCGCTGGCATACTCTGAGGGAGGAGAAAGGAGCAGCAGCAAATACGCTCCGTGATGTCAAAAAGGCAGAAGAGGAGCTAGAGCGATTGTGGGAGGAGAGAAATCAACTTGACTCGATGAGAAGGTTGTCTACTTATAGTATTTTCTTTTCTCCAAGATCTAGTTAAATCATATAACACTGAAGTAGACTGATGGAGTGAATTCTATAATTACAGTTGATTGTTTCTTGTAATTGAGCTGCTTTTAGCTTCAAGGTCTTTTGCATACACAAATTGTCATCTCCTCGGTGCCCAATAAGGAAGTCTCTCTAGTGGAAGGTGGCTTTCTAAGTCCGCCGTCAAATCCTGAATGATAATCCCTTTAAGGGTTGTAATTCATAAGGGATGTAATCCTGCACGTGAAGAATAAAATGGCCTTATCCATTTTTATGCATAAAATAATTGTTAATTACTTGAAAAATCAAAAAAATATATTCACTCAAGGAAGATTCCTGAAGATGCTGACCGTAAATGAGAAGATTGATTATGGAATTGTCAATACTGGGTGCTGTGCGTGTCGTTTCATAATTGGAAAAATGAGCGCCATGGAAATACATGCCACTCAGCCAAAGAAAGATGATGGAAATTTGGTCAAAATGAGCTCCAAGTACTTTTCGCTTTTCTTGTGAATACAATAAATAGAGGGGTAGTTTGTGTAAATGATAGATCATCCACTCTGCTCTCTTTTGGCTAGCTGCTTGTCATAACTTCTGAATTCTTCATTGGATTCCTTTTGTGTCTGCTCAGGAGAATTTTGTTGACTGTACATTTATGTACTTTCTCTTTTCAATGTTCAGGTTTTCTTAACTTGAACTTGCTGCTCAAGCATATTTTCATGTATTCACTGCTTTCTTACGAATGATTTGCCATCTATCCTCTTGTTGACTATGTATTCTCTTTGTGCTGATTTCAGCATTTGGTGGACGCTCTTGGCCATATATCCAAAGAGAGAGATAGGCTTCTGAATGAGTACAATGATTTAAAGGTTAAACTTAATCATGAGTATGATGAGCAGGCTGAGCAGAAAAGAAGCTATCATCAAGAAGTGGATTCACTACTCAAATTATCTTCCAAAATCAAGGAGTATGTTCTTCTGAATTTAGCGATAGTTGTGAGGACCCAATACCTGTTTTTTAATCTTCAGACTGGCTGTACTAGGTACCATGATCTCAAGAAAGGAGAGAGGTTGAAAGAGCTGCAAGAAAAGCAAGCTGCATCAGAATCTCAGCTTCAAGGTTGTGATCAGAGGAAACGAGAAATTTCAGAAGAACTTAACAAAAGTAAGGACTTGATGAGGAATCAGGATCAACTTAGAAGAAATATCGAGGATAACCTAAACTACCGAAAGACAAAATCTGAAGTAGATGACCTTACCCGTGAAATCGAATCTCTAGAAGACAGAATACTCAAAATTGGTGGCATTTCTACCATTGAAGCTGAACTTGGGAAACTTTCACAAGAAAGAGAGAGGCTACTTTCTGAGGTATTCTACTTGTGATAAAACTCTTCTTTCTTGGGCCACCCACCTGGTTTTCGTTTCGTGTCTCATCTGATCCATGTGGTTGGAGATATTTTTAGCCCTGGGGTTTGCCTATTGAGGTGGGTTTCATCATAATCATAGAAGTCAAAACCAATAGTGATGAGTATTTGCTTGCTACTTGAAATTTGGTATTGAAGGGGAATATATGAACTTATGGTGCTATATGGTTGTTTTGGTCTGGTCAATCTATCATACAATGTGTTTCTTTATCAGAGATGTGCAGTATTGTTCCCATACCTTACATTAGCTTGGTGTTAAAGTATGTTTGCAGTTAAAGGGCGTCATTGTTCTTTTCTTTTGTTTGATAGGCTATCCTTGTTTATGGGGAGACAACAGTACTCTTGAGCCACTGCTTTACCAACTCTGTCTTTCCTTGTATTATTCTCATACTTAATTTGTGTATGTATATGGTATGATGGGTATCTATTTTTATCCGTATTGTCTATGGTTCCACTATTTAGTTTCTCATTTTTCTTCTCGCCACAGCTAAACAGGTGTCAAGGAACGATGTCTGTCTACCAAAGCAACATTTCTAAGAATAAATTAGATCTTAAGCAAGCCCAGTACAAAAACATTGACAAACGATATTTTGACCAGTTAATACAGCTCAAGGTAAAATGTTTATGAGTAGTAGTTGGTGTCCTCCTTTATATTTCTCAACTGGATATTAAATGAACCAATTTCTGGCAGACCACGGAGATGGCAAACAAGGATCTGGACAGATACTACAATGCCCTTGACAAGTGAGCTCTCCAAATATGTACTCCATTTCCTTTTAAACTTTAGTGTTTCAGATGTTGCCTTTTCTCCTTGTGTTTGTGTGCTCAGGAACTATAAATACAAAATCTGAAGTAGAGTTTGGTAGCGGTAAGTTTGTTGCTATGAAGGTTAGTTTGGAGATGTGGAACAGAAGGGAATTTGAGGGAACAGAGTTATTTGGATGTCTGTCTAAATGGGTTAATAGTTTGAAACTTGAAATGTCTGGCACAGTGGAAGGATCTTCATTGATGTGAATGCTTTGTAGATATTGTAGAGTCACTTTTTCTCTGTCTCTCTCACTCTCTTAAATGAGTTTTTCTTTGGGCTCTGAGCTATTTTTTTTCCCTCTTGCCAACATATGTCACCCACTGGGGGCCGTTTTAATCAATTTCTAAGGATTTTAACAGGGAAAAAATTTGAATGTGGTAAAGAAAGGCACTCTACTGAGGTTATACAACCATAAGTTTATTTTCTTCAGTGAATTTTTAGCACCTGAAAGAACACTGGAAGATAAAATGGTAGAAAAAGGATAGAAAAGCAAAGAAGATGGAAACCCAAGAGATATTAACCCAAGATGGGTGAAGAAATCTGACTCTTAACTGGGGTCATTCAAAGAATAGCTGGTTTGATGCTTGGGGAGGTGGAGCCCCTTGACAGTTGTGTAATGTTTGTGCAGTATTTTCTTGTGATTTTCTGTCGATGCAACATTCCCTATGCTGAAGAGGATGGCAACAATTTTTCTTTTTCAGAGCCAAAATATTTATAGAAGTGGCATCAGGACGGTGCAAACACTCATGCATAAGAGCTCATTTGCAAAAGAGAGGAGGTCTCTCAGATTTAAGAGCGCCTTTCTTCAAATCCTTAATCTTTATTTTTGACCTCTTCCCCAGCATATTGCCACAATCTTCCAAATGCACTTAGATTGTCCAACCGTATTTTGTCACTGCTGCATGTGTGCCCATTTTCTCTATCCTCACTATTCCCTATCAGGTACATTGACCCATTGATCGACTTTTGTTAATTGTTTGGTGCTCTTATGAGCACTGCCTTCCTGTGGCTTCAAGCGAGTAAAAATGACTAGTTCTCATTGAACTTCTTCTTAATCTGACGCACTTAATCGAGTGAGTTTATTTATATGTGACATGACCTATTTGCCCAACTTTGCTGGAGAAAACATGCTTGGGGAGAATAGAAGCTTCCCTAGATATTATATTCAGTTGTAGCTAGTGAGCATCTGGGATTGTGTTTGTTCTCTTCTTGATATTCTTGAGAAAGGGGGCACTCCATCATTGCTTCTTTGTTCTTTTGGGTTCTTTTTATGGCGTTATCTTTACATGCGCAAAAGGAGATCCAAATGTTCGCGTAGCATCATTTGTGACATCTTCCTTCTTGATCCCCTGCCTTTCTGTTTACATCATTTTTGTGAATTTGAGGTGCTTCATCACTCTATCCTCTTTTCCCTAGCCAAGGAACCTTTCTCTAAGGACATTTTTTTGTGATGATGGTTGCAAAGGCTGAAAGTTGACCTTGCTTGTCTTTACAAATGGCTTCTTTACTGCGGACCAGTGATACTTTTCTTTGGCAGAGCTCTTATGCGATTTCACACTATGAAAATGGAAGAAATAAATAAAATCATAAGGGAACTGTGGCAACAAACTTATAGGGGACAGGATATTGACTACATCAGAATACATTCGGACTCGGAAGGTGCTGGGACTCGATCATACAGCTACAAGGCATGCAAACCTTTTTTTAATGATATTAATTTAATCTGTTCAGTGAGATGATATACATCTCACTAGTAAACTTTGTCAATTATGCAGGTTCTCATGCAAACTGGCGACACTGAGTTAGAAATGAGAGGACGGTGTAGTGCTGGTCAGAAGGTGCACAACTTAGAAGAGATCACTTTGTCTACTTTCATCATGCTGTTTGTGTAGGAGAAAATCTACAGCTGATAATTGGTTTCAGGTTCTTGCTTCGCTTATCATTCGCTTGGCTTTAGCTGAGACCTTTTGCCTCAACTGTGGAATTCTAGCACTTGATGAACCAACTACCAATTTGGATGGTCCTAATGCTGAAAGTCTTGCAGCAGCTCTTGTGAGGTATTTTTTTTTTTTGGTAAAATTATTATATATTTTTTTTTTTTTGGTAAAAAGCTCTTGTGAGGTATTACTGTGGATTATTTTCACTTCTCTATTTTGGTGAAAATGGATGAGTGTAAATAGCAATAATGTCAGGGTAACTGGACCACAACTTGCGATCACTCATTTTCTTTTGTTCGACTTCTCCAGAATTATGGAGGACAGGAAGGGACAGGAGAATTTTCAGCTGATAGTCATCACACATGATGAACGGTTTGCGCAACTTATCGGTCAACGACAGCATGCAGAGAGATATTATCGTGTCTCAAAGGATGATCAGTAAGTTTTTGAATTTGTCGATTCATGTCTTCTATTTCATCATATTGTCTATTATTGTTTTTAACTTCTCGAGTCACACTATCAGTCAGCACAGTATAATTGAAGCCCAGGAGATATTTGACTGAAGATGGAGCTTTGGTTCTCTTGAAGAAAAGGTCTTCTCAGGATTCTTGTGAAGTATAGTTTTACGACCTGTTTCCGTGGATGACATGAGCTCTCTAGTAGCCTATGTATGTTTGCTTTTCTACTTTCAATACTTGAATTTTCGAAATTACGCTGCTCATGCTTCAGTAAAGATGGCATGCCAAATGAAGTGGAATAATGATACTTGTGAGTAATTTTCCATGTGATCATTGATTACAGGGAAACACCAAGTCATGCTCAAGGTTTCAGAACCGAAGTGGTCATGTTGAACTGAAGAGGCAGGAGAATTTGAGGTGAGCGTTCGGTGAGGGTTCGTATGCAACACATTTTCTGACCTTGCAATGTTATTTAATTGCGAGACCATATGGAGTGTTTCTGTAAATGACCATGCATTGAAATTAAGTGTACTCTTGACTATATAAATGCAAGTAAATTCCCATAATTTTCTGTTGCAAAATCCATTTTGTTCCTTGAGGCTGTGTCCAGTGTCCATCCGAAGCCAAGGCTTCCTGCATTCTCATTTGAAATTGGAAAAGCTCAAAATCTAACCGTGCAGATGAGAAGAATAACAGTCTGGCTCCGTTGCTTTGTTATATGCAACTGCAGAAAGCAGGAGGGGACATAGCCTCGGTAAAAAAACTTTTCACGTGATTTTTGCGACCAAATGGCCATGGACGTTAGTGAGTAGATGTAAGCACCATCCCCAGTCCTTGGCTGCCTATAATCTCCTTCAGTAATTTTTGCATAGTAAATCAACCGTGCTCCAATGTCTAATCTCACTCTCATCAGGCTTATTAGAGTCTGAAAATTCACCTAACCAATGACATTTGCCTAAGACAAACTGATTTGAAGGAGTGAATCAGCAAAAACTCCTTTCCTTCAAGCACGAGTTCTCTCCGGAGGCTAGAACTGATCATACCTTTGGAAATGTAACGTTAGTTCATGATTGAAGGCCTGAGAAGCATGCAGTTAGATTACAGAAAAAGGCTCAGAACACTTAGCCGAGAAAGGCAAAACGCCAATTTCTCTTTATTTTCATAGAGCGAAATCAAAATGGTAAGTCACCCCCGCAAATTACTCTTTCAAGTCTTGATGTCTCCGACGTCTCGTGCACATCTAGTGATGATCGTGCACCCTCTGTTGTGCGGGTTGGCCTGCCCGCCCGGGCAAATGTAGTAGGAAGCCCCTGATTTCTGGCAGGGCACCGTGTCCTCCCTCAGCAACTCATAGCCGATGTACTTCTTGTTGTTCTGCTGCGCTGCCACCAGCACTCTCCGGCTGGTCTCCCAAGGGCAGCCTCCAAGCATGATGACCTCTCCAGGAAGAAGGTCAAGCCCGCCGCTTCGCAGTGAACCGAGGCCCGGAATGGACACCGCATTGCAGTTTGTGAGGTGTATGAGGATGAAGAGGAGGCATAGTTGGAAGAAAGTGATGGAGCTGAACTTAGGGTTGAGATTGAGCATGCCTCTCTCTCTCTCTCTGGTTTCTTTGAGTGGGGATCTTGTTGGGGACGACGAGGAAGTGGGACTTCGCCGTTCGGGTAGTTGGGTTGCGAATGATCATTAGTGAGGACGAAACAGTTTCGAGGTATCACTTACAAACTTGCGAATGTGGGGACATTGAAATGAACCGGTGTATTTGGAAAGTCATGTATAAATATAAGGGAAAACCACACAAATGGTTCCCAAACTTTGATTAATATGGTCCATGAATTTTTAATCTATTCTATGTGGTCGTTGAACTTTAACCCAATATGCAATGTCATTCTTAAACTTTTAAAATTGTTGAATGTGGTCCTTCAGATTTTTGGTATATGTTTAATTTAATCTTTAAACTATATGAAAATATTTATGTTATCCTTGAATTTGAATTAATAAAAAGATAAGATCAAATATTTTTATATATTGAACATGTACAAAAAGTTCAATAACCTCGTTAAAAAAAGTTTTGGGGACCACATTGCATATTAAGAGTAAGGTTCATGAATCACATTACACATTGTCCATAAATATTAAGAGAACACTCCCTGCCCGTGAGTTCCTTACCTTAATGCACCAATTGCCAAGGCATTCTCTCATCTCATGTTGTTTAGAAGGTTACGACTAGGGAAATGTAAGGAAATGTATCAAACCATTAAATTCTATAATGATTTGATTTTGGCTATTCTTTTGTTATGGGGCTATTGTTCCGATTTTCTTTTATGGTCTAAAATAACCCCAGTTATTACATGGAATTCTATTAATAACTAACTTAATTTTCATTGAGCAATTAGTTGGTACATAATAAGATCAATTCTCCATGACTACTTAGAAAATGCCAAATCTAATTTATAAACACATCATGGACCTGAGCAGGTCCTTAAACTGCTCAAAGAGGAAAACGGAGGGAGAACCTCCCTGGGAAGAGTGACCTCTTACGCCCCTTTTAGACTGGGATCCGGGCCTGGATAAAAATTCTTGTCCCATTGGCTGACCCGGCCACTCCTTTACAGGAGAGGGCAGCCACGTCTTATCCTCGCGACACCTTCTCCCAAGAAAACTTGGGGCATGATACAAGGAAGTGATGGCACCGGTTGGAAGACTGGGTGGCCGGCCGACCATTCCAATGCCCCGGATACACCATATGCATACTTATTTCATCACCTGGTGTTTTGGCCAACTAACGTTGGAGTGCGGCGGACAATGCGTGCCAAGGCTCAAGAAGAAGGATGCATCTCCGGACTTGGCTTCTCTTGCCTATATGGTTCATGCAAAGGAAGCTTCAGCAAAATGGTGAATGATCTTATTAGTGAACAATGTGTATGTTTGACCTCTTTTGTAAATTGACTCAAGCACAAACGTACCAAGATGTCCCACTACAGAGATTAGCAGTGAAAGCCAACCAGATTGCTTAGGGCCATGTTTTTCCAAGTTTGAGATCATTTGACCGTTTTCCTAATTGATGGTTTACAACACCGGACATCTTCTGCACTAACATGACAATTAATTTTTTATACTGGTGTTGTCCACAGCTCGTGACCTGCCAATCGGAAGCATGATAAGAGGAAAATATGGCCTAATTACTTCCACTCCAGGACAGAAGATCGTGCTGGCCGTGAGAGATAAATGGTGGCGAATTTTTTTCCACCTAATTGGCATAGGACAATAAGGAGATGTAGTCGAGTTCGAGTGATGTGACTCCCCGGCGATGGTCCTATTCACGAAACGCCTGGGTTGTGGTCCATTTCACACAGAGGCAGCCATTGTGGCTCCCTCGATTGGTAAAGTTTGACTTGTTGGTTGACGACCAAAACCGACGACGACATGCCTCCGGCCACCGATCCGACAATCGACTTTAGTCCCTTAACAAATTCTTTCGCTACCATTAATTTTCCTCCATACTCAGCATACTTTACAGTTAAGGGATTGGAGAAATGACGATTTAGTTTCAGTTATGATTCCAAGAGTATGGCTTATGAAAAAAATAAAAAAAGTAGAGTAATATTTTCCTGAAACAGTCATTAACCGAAGAAGACGGCACAAAGAGAGGAAGGAAACGCCAAAAGCTCAAAACCCTGTCTTCCTGCCGGCGATAGCAGAAGGCAGAGAGAGAGAGAGGGGCGATGAAGTACGCGGTGAAGGCATGGAGCAACGGGATGGCGCGGGCGGGAGTGCTCCAGCTGGGCGGCGGCTGCGGGTGCCCGCTGGAGATAGAGACGCCGTCCCTGCTCCTGCCCACCCGCAAATGCCTGCCCCACTTCATCTCTCCCGACCTCCTCCCTTCTCTCCCTTCCCCTGACTCCCGCCTCCTCCAGTTCAGCCCTCTTCACTTGTACGTCCTTCTCTCTCTCTCTCTCTCTCTCTCTTCTTTTGGGCTCCTTTTATTTTTCACTGAAATTTGCCATGATGTTGTCGAACTGTTTGAGTGTGTGTACGGTTGTTCTCGTTTCTGTTGATTTGTGGGCAAGTAGAATTTTGTGTTCAAAGTAGGTGGTTTACTTAAAGTTTGCGCATTTTGTCGATTTTAAAGTGTCCCAGAAAGTGTTGTGACTGCTTCTCATCGAGTGGTGTAAAGCCTTTAGAGGCTGTAGTTACTTATGCCTGTGAATGAAAGCTAACGTTGCTTGTGGAGAAAATTCAGTGTTAGTGATGTTCATCTTTTTCAGTTGTTGTCTCTGATTCTCGAGTAGTTTAAAGTAGTGGTTTTAGAAGAGTAAAGCTTAGAACTTGTGACTCATGCGGATATTCTTTATTGGGGATCAAGGTCATTGAAACCTGTGATCTTTGTGACTGTAGCTTGGATGGAATTTCGACGCAGACAATATTGAATCTTGGAGGTCTCCACCAGATGCTTGGTCTGCATGAGTATGGGTTGGTAGCTGTTCCGAGGGATTCCATTCAATGCCTTCCTGCATCTGAAGCGACTAATAAAGTCGGAGCATCGTTTGAGACTCCGTGTGGCCGTCGTTTGGTAAACTAATGGTTTTCCCATGTATTCACTTGATTCGGACCATTCACCAAAGGAACTGCTTGAAGTCGTTGCATGATTGTGCTATTGCAGATTAAGCCAAAAGAATACATGGAAATGATTTCTTCGATGCGGCCCGACATCTGGGTCACATTGGCTGATGAGGTGCCAACTTGGGTTTCTGAAAAGCGAAACAATTCCTCAGTGGATCGAACTATCAGGTGGCTTGATGAATGCATCACATTGAGGCCGGTACAAACCCAATGTCCGTTTCCTATTTTAGTACCTTGAACTACTGTGAATCAGAAATTTCTTGATTGGAATTAATGAGCATTGATGCTACTATGGAATGAAAATGTGAAATGCAAAATGATTTTGTTCCTTACCAAGGCGCAACTTTCTCTATACTAAAATGAGCGGTTTGAAGTAACAAGAGCTGCTTTAGGTAAACAGCTTTGTGCTGGGCAGTTTAGTAGATATTTGTGTATGCTATGCTTTCTCTCGTTAGTTTCATGGCCTGATCAATCTAGCTTATCCGTTTGGACTTTCAACTTGCTAAGTTGCCAAGTCATCTCTTCTGTTGATCATTTATGCACTTTCAAGGATGGTATAATGTTAAATTGGGGAATTTTCATTTTGCTGCTAGAAGACTCTGAGACTATTTCAGAATGATGCTAATATAAAAATCGCTATAAAATTTGTGTAGTTAGGTGGAGACATCTTTGGTTCCATTGTTGGTGGAGCTAATCTGCAGCAGCGGCAACGATGTGCTGAAGAAGTCGCTAAACGAAACTTATCAGGTACTTGCTACTTCTTTTGTGATAACTTCTACCAGTGGGTTATCAGTGACCTGTTAAAGCAAGCATCTTGTAGAAAATTGCATGGCCTATCCCTATCCATTATTAATACCTCTGGTCATGTCTTATTTGTTCAAGTCAACTGTTTTTTTTTTTTTTGCTAGAACATTTGTTTAAGTTAACTTTTTTTTTTTTTTTTTTTTGGATAAAACATTTGTTTAAGTCAACTTACAAGGGGCTCTGTGTTTCGCTTATGCTTACACTTGTTCCTAATTTTTATTGTTCCTAATTCTGCTGTCCACAGGTTACTTGATAGGGGGATTTGGGCTTGGAGAGAGCATGGATGAACGTCCTGCTCTGCTTAAAACTATTTGTGTAAGAGCTTGTCTACTCTAGCTTGCCAACTTTGTACATGAATTAACTTGGAAGAATTTGTGGTGGTTGCCTTTCGACTCCGTGGAGTCTGGACTGCAATCTGGTCCACGTTTATACTGGATCTGCTTTTACAGTTGGGTTCACTTGATAAATTATCACAACTAAACTCAACAGACTAAGCAGATGAAATTTCCTTTTAAATCTGGGCAGTCTGTATGCTTAATTGATAGTCCTTAAGGCATGTATGTTTTTGTGAGTATGATGATTGGCAGTTTCTGACAGAAACTCTTTGTTCCGTTATTTCTTTCTCTTTCCAACTCTTATCTGGCTCACAATCATGTAGTAGATGTGAGTAAAAGGCTATATATATGCGATGATTGAAGTCACGAAGTTTGCACGAACTCTGTTATGATAATGTGAAACTACAGCTGGATTTATCTCCTTTACATCTTAATATGTATGTGATGGTAACTTCCAATTCGTCTTATATCTAATTAATTCATCACGCTGTGTTTGAGGCCCATGATTTGAGATCAGAAGAGCTTGGTGTGACATGCAAGGCTTTTTGTTGTCAACTGCTGCTGTTAGGATTAAATCTTTCAGACTCAACTGTGTGGTAGATCTTCGATGTTGGTTCATTTATTTTAACTGTGAGCCACCACTTTCCACGACTGACTGATTGTTCCAATGGCTTAGGATACATAAATGGTTCTTTTGGAGACCTTAGTTTCTAAACAGTGATTAATTCCTGCGAAGCGATTATCCTTTGCAATTCAATTTCTTTAAGTGGATGTGTATTCCCATCCTGGTCCTTAAATGGAGCAATTTTCTTTTTATGGCTTTTGGCAAATGCTTCTAGGAAAGCTTCCAAAGTCATTTGGTTTCAATGCTGGATGATTCATTTTTTGATTTCTTAGTAATTTTGATGCTGCGACTGTCATCAGGATAACTTACCTGAAGAAAAGCCTCGTCTAGTCTGTGGTCTCGGGCTACCTGGTATGAGGTTCATTCCCTCCACTTTTCCTTGCTTATCTCCTGTATTTTTATTGTTGTGGGAAGCATTAGAGTGTCAGCTGTTTGTAAAGAAGTTATTCTTGTAATGGGAGAGTGACGCGAGCTGCTTTCTGGCAGGCCCAGATTATATTCAGAGTAGTGTTAAACCATCAGCTGCTCTATGATCACTTCAGTTCAGAATTATTATTCTTATTGTGATTAATTATTCTCTTTTTTATATGTATGCTTTAAAAAAGTTAATTGTTCCCTATAAATCCTTGCAAATTGAAAGTTTATGCTTATTCATTGTGCAGAGGAGGTTCTACAGGGTGTTGCTGCTGGAATTGATCTATTTGACACTACGTACACAACTCAACCGTCTACTCTGGAACTTCTTCGTTTGCTTTCATGGTTTGGCTGAGAACTGATTGATCAAATGGATGTTGGCAGGTACATTTACCACGTTACGATTGCAGGTTTTGCACTTACCTTTCCACTTGACAAAATTGGAGCAAGTGAATTAATTCCTTATTCGAGTGACATAGGAAGTGACCAGGCGAAGATTAATCTGAGGGCGACTGTTTATCGGTAATTGATCAGATCTTTGCTTGCTTCATTTTGATTTATAGACGTGACAACTTGATCTATTGGAAAAGTTCACTTCTTTGTCCATGTCCTGCATCAAATGGAAGGTCCTATTTAGTTGTCCTTGTAGCATGATCTGAGAAATTTCAGCATTCTGGTCTGAACATGTGTGCCGGTGCCTTAGCTCGTATTTTCTCCTTTTAGTCTCTTTTTGTCATAATGGAGGCACATCTGCATTGCATAATTTCCGAACGATTACCTTCATATGCTCCAGGAAAGACACTACACCTATAGTCCAAAGCTGCAGCTGCTATACATGCAAGAATCACACAAAAGCGTATATAAATCACCTTCTCAACGTTCATGAGATGCTTGCGCAGACTCTGCTGGAAATGTACTCCTCTTCCCTTCAACTTTTTCATGAAAGGGTTCTGCTTTTTAATAAGGGTCATTTTTTTTTTAAACCTCTTTCATCTTTGTTGCAGCCATAATACCCACCACTTTCTTGGTTTCTTCCGCTTGATACGAGAAGCAATTAAGGAAGGCGAGTTTGATCGATTTCGAGAGAAATTCATCCGCAATAGGCGTGAGCACTTGGCTGTTTCTGCTGTTCACGCATGAATTGTTTGGCTCTGCTTTTGTTTCTGTTAGCTGCGGTTCGATTGAAGTTGGGACATCAGTGGCACTGCCGGATTAATACAACTTTCAGGAAAACCATTGATAGGTGATGATACAGTTGGAACTGGGAAGCAGTTCTTATCTTTTAACAATGACGCGGGATGGCACCTTTAAGTAAACCAAGGACCATGAACACACTTCTAACTTCATGGACCGGGTAAGATGCGAGCCGAAGTTATGAAGAGTGGCAGAACTATGTCAGCCCTCATTAGCACTTGTAGTTTCACAGTAGGGTAATTTTCACCTCATGATTTGCCTCGTGTACTTCTGAAACACCGAAGGGAAGAACATTTTCTAGGGACTTGATTGAAGCTTGTCTTTTTTGTCTTTTTTGTCTCCCTAAATGGAATTTGAAAGAGATAGGGACCTACTCCACCCGCTGTCGGACTGTTCAGTTTAAGGAGCCAACGAAGCACGAATGACATACTGGGCATATCACTATAGCTCCACGAGGTGTGAGTAAGGAAGCTCAAGATCGATGATGCATCTGAACTCAAGTTCATCTTTCGCATGCATAAGAGGGTGTCTCACTTGGGTAGTTGAAAATGTATTTGGGGTTTATTGTTGATGCCATATGGTCAAGATGATATAATCACGATCGGGTCTTGTTAACAAGAGCCCTGATGGTACTAGTTAAGTTAACAAATTGTCAAAACAAAAAAGAAATGAAAGAATTACAAATTTCAATAAAATAACCTACTTCAGATAGGATTTTTTATACCTTTAAGTATATTGTAAAATTTAGGCTTTGTTCGTTTCACAGGAAACAATTTCAAGAAAATGCTTTATGGATTTTTTGGCTTTCGCTTAATGGAAAATAAATTGATCGGGGAATATATTTTTCATTAACAAAATAAAGTCTTTTAAAATAGAGAAAAATATGTTTCGCTTTTTAGAAAGTAGAAAACATTTTCCATCCTATTTCTTTCACTTTTTAATCAAGCACTTTCTGTTTCAACACAGACTTTTTTATTTCATTTTATTTTTTCAAAAAAAATTTGAATTTTTATTTTTAAAATTTTCTCTTCTTTCCTTTTATTTTCCTTCTTTAGTTAGTAAGCTCGAGCCTTGCCACAAATCGAGGAGACCCAGCTTATCGGATTCCAACGAGCTCGAGCCTTGTCTCACCAATTTTTAAAATGTGCTGTATGATGCCAAGTCAACATTTTTGTCCACAACCTTAACAGCTAGAATTGACTCAAAAATAAAAAAGAGCATATCAGAATCCAATTGCACAAAATATATTTTAAGGACCTGATTGAACTATTTATAAAAGTTGAGGAACCTATGGTAGCTTTATTTTCATTTTTTTCTCCAAAAAACTTTACTTTGCAAATTATTAAGAACTTCTGACCAAACAAAATCTATTATTAAGAACTAAGACCCTAATACGACACCTTAAATAAATAGAAGATATAAATACGGATAGATAAGCAAAACCCATGCTACAAAGCCTACAAGTAGCATATAATACGATGCAGAGCAAGAGCAAGATATAAAATTGCATTATCAGCTGATCGACTGCCCACTCCAGAAGCAATCTTCACCATTCATGGAGTCTCCACCGGCGGGCAGGTGACAAAGCTCGCCGCCGTTCACCTTCCAAGCCACCATTCTGGGACCCAATCCGCCGTCTCCTCCTGTGGGTTCTCTTAAGACCCATTGCCCCTGTCTCTCTCTTCCCTGTAATACTCGGTTCTCTTTCACTGCGAATGCGAAACGAAGCTGCTTCGTGTGAATCGTTCTGAAGGGCCTGGGCTATGACTTTCGGGACCGGATTGGTTGTTCGGATTACATGCCGCGACATTCCCTCATGCTGGTATGTTGCCACTGCGCTGTCTGCTAGCTGTTTGATTAAATTCTCAAACGACGTTGAAGTTCTCTGCTTTACTGCTGTTCCCGTGATGGGGTGCCCTGGTTTTTTATGTATCGTCTGCGTGTCGAAAAATTCGTATCTGGGTCTGCTTTCATGGGTTTTAGTGGGTTTTGTTTTGGAGCATTTTGAATGATCTTTCTAGCGCCGCCACCAGAAGCAGTAATGGAGTGCCCGTCCTTATCTTCTGCTATGCTCCGTTTCTGTAATTCTCGGCCAACAGATATCTTGATTGGATGCAGATAAAAGGACCAGTGTGGCGTTCGTCAGAATTACTGTACCATTTTGGTGTGCATTGATTTACTCTAGCTGATGTGGTGTGTGTTGATTTTCCTTTGCAGCTATCTTCTTAAAGTCTTGAACTGGGTTGCACTGACGAGTTAGAGCTGCATCCCTCGTGCTGTCGAACTTTGTCAACTATCTTCAGACTAAGGCAAGGCAAGCCAAGACTGCTGATATCTGGAGACGAACCAGAATTTTTGTTGTCTTTTTCACGCTCTCAATATTGAATGAGGGACTTGAACTCTCTTTGGGTTCTTAACGAATGAGTCATCTCCTTGTGGTCTCCATCGTGGTTTGCTTTGGTAAATATTATAAACAGCCAAGTAATCATAATTAATTGAGAAGGATGGTGCTTGCTAAAAGATTTCCTGTCTTGTCATTTATCACGAAATCAGAGATCCCACTTCTTTTAAAATATCGGAAAAGATTCTTGCCCCTGCCTTGTAGTCCAAGTTCCTTCATCACGAGAACTGTTAACAGTTATCCTTTCAATCTGCATTCTATGAAGAGAATAAACCGTCTTACCACCTCAGCAAACCTTAATCCCTTGCCACCACTTCATCAGACCTCTGGTGAAAAGGTTTCCAGGAAAGCAAAGAAGAAAGAACGCATGGAATTACCTGAGTCGTTGCTCAAGTTTAAGCTGGATATGTGCTCAAGACATGGAAAACTTGTTGAAGCTCTTCAACTTTATGATGAGGCTCGGGAAAATGGGGTTCCACTTTCGCCATACCATTACAACGTGATGCTTTATTTGTGCTCCTCTGCTGGAAGTGGTTCACTTGGACAAGGTGGCAGTGAAAATGACGAGAACCTAAAAGAATTGGGTATGAGGAGGGGATTTGAAATATTTCAGCAGATGGCAATTGATAATGTTGCCCCAAATGAAGCAACATTTACCAATGCTGCAAGGTTAGCAACTGCTAGGGAAGACCCTGAAATGGCTTTTGATTTGGTTCAAAAGATGAAGAATTTTGATATTCCACCTCGCTTGAGGTCCTATGGACCTGCTTTGTTTGGGTTCTGCAAAAAGGGAAATGCTGATAAAGCTTATGAGGTAGATGAACACATGGTTGATTGTGGAGTTTCCGCTGAAGAGTCTGAGTTGTCAGCACTTTTGAAAGTTAGTATGGATGCAAATAAGGCTGACAAGGTATATGAGTTGCTGCACCGAATACGTGCTACTGTGAGGCAGGTTTCTGAATCATCTGCTCAAATTGTTGAGGATTGGTTCAAGTCTGATTTTGCAGCAAGTGTTGGCATAGAAAGTTGGGATGTTAATAAGATTAAGGAAGGAGTAGTAAAGGGAGGAGGAGGTTGGCATGGACAAGGGTGGCTTGGCTCTGGTAACTGGAGGATTCGAAGGACTCAAATGGACAAGAAAGGTGTTTGTCAATCCTGTGGTGAGAAGCTTGTCTGTATTGATATTGATCCAAAGGAGACAGAAAACTTTGCCAGCTCATTGACCAAACTAGCTCGCGAAAAAGAAGCTAAGGCTGGTTTTACAAAATTCCAGGTGTGGAACCATCTTTCCTCATTGGATCTTGACCATTGAAAATATTCAATATCTAGCTTCACTCTTCACACATTTGTGGAATTGATCACCGTCGCGCATCTCACTGTCCAAAATTCAGAAGGATATTGTCTATTCTATTCTCGTGTTATACATAAGTCAAATGGGAATGGTCTCCATCATCTGGCACCCAAATTGTTCAATAAAAAACTTTCAATTATCAACTCTAATTGGTGGGTTGATACAATCAATGCATTTACTAAATTAAAGAGTTTAATGTGAACAAATAGAAGATAACAGCATCAATAATTGCTGAAAAGAGATGAACAAAGTTGTTTGGCTTTTTATGTTCAAGCACATTCCTCTGCTGACTGTTCAAGTGCTATATTAGATCAGATGTGTAGAATGATTTTAAGATGTTCTATTCCCCAGTTTTCAGCAAATGACTGGATTACTAGATTCGGATAATATTATTGTGCAAAAGATGTTCCCCCCAGTTTTCACGAAGTGAACAGTTTACTGATTGGGTTGTTGCTTTCATGCAAAAGATGGTAAGGAATGAGATCGATTTCTACTAAGATTTTTAGGGCTAGGTATCTGTGTATCACCGTTCACTCCGTTTCTGTGGGGATTCATCATTAAGTACATAAAGAATAATTGTACATTTTCTCTGTGGTTAAGGCATTGTTTATCATTGGAGGATGTTCTTATGCTTTGGCAAACTATTTTGTTCTCGTGTCATGTCATGGCAACTAAATGAGGAGATAAATTGTTCTAGGCTTGGCTTCAAAAGCATGGACCTTTTGATGCTGTCGTGGATGGTGCAAATGCAGGTCTTGTCAATCAGAAACGTTTCAATTTTTTCCAGGTGGAGATTAGTCCTGCAGAACTCTCATTCTGATTTATTAACGTTCTTCGAAGCAATGTTCTGAAGTGTTGTTGTTGTTTTGGTCTAGGTCAACTTTATCATGAATAAGTTACGTGAGATGAGCCCGTCAAAGAGATTCCCATTACTTATATTGCATAAAAGGCGTGTGCATGGAAAACCTGATAAAGATCCTAGGAACCAAAAATTGTTGGAGACATGGGAGAAGTCTGGTGCACTGTATCCAACTCCCCTTGGCTCAGATGATGATTGGTAAGGTTCTACTAGTTCATGCGAGTCTAGTTAGTGCGGCCTTAACTATTAAATTTCTTATCCTCTGGTCCATTTTCCACCTTGAAGCTATGCATTTTGCTTGGCAGAACTGTCAGCAGCATACTAATTCATGGGAATCTTATGGGAGTAGTGCTTTCAGAGGTCATTGACTTTATGTTTGGAATGACCACCATTTGGGGAGTGATATGTCAGATAAATAATTTTCAAATTAGTGGACCCGATATTTGAAGTCAAGGGAATGTGGTTTAACTAATTTTATACAAAAACTAAGGGGATAGAAGGTCGAAGACAAATTTTTTTTAGGTAGTTCCACAAGCATTCATTCTGGTTGGGGAAAGAGGGGGATGGGGGGACATAAAAACTGTCTTGGGGAAGAAGAGGGTAGGGGGACATAGAAACTGCCTCGACAGTTTGAGAAATTCAAAACTATAGACACCATGATGAAGGTGATGATAAAACTATCGTAATGAAAACTTTTGTCATATATGTTATTCACCCATCCAGATCCTCCTCTGTTGTGTCCAGGTACTGGTTGTATGCTGCTGTCCATTGGAACTGTTTGCTTGTCACCAACGATGAGATGAGGGATCACCTCTTTCAGTTGCTTGGATCTAGCTTTTTCCCAAGATGGAAAGAAAAGCATCAGGTTGATGTTCATTACGCATCTTCTTTCTTTTTGGTTTGAGATTCTCTTGTTAACGCATCTACATGTTTCAAATTTGTCTCTTTGGATTTGGGAATTTATGCATGTTATGTTTAAAGATATCAGCTTACATGATATGCTTGTACTCGAGCTTAAAGATGGATGGATTAATTGAATATCGGTTGACATAATGTTGATGTTAGTTCTGTATTAGTTTGCCACTCATTTGGATGTTGTGGGTTGACATAATGTTGATGTTAGTTCTGTATTAGTTTGCCACTCATTTGGATGTTGTGGGTTCCTTTAATTCATAGACATGGATCCGATATTCTCATTAATCATAAATTTTATCCTCTCATAATTTTTTAGCTGTGGCTATTGATCAAATGTGACGTGATTGGGTTCTCAAAAGCCCAAAAAATGTCTAAGGAAAAAAAAGATCAAAATTATTATACGAAATTAATCAAAAGGAATATTGAGTTTATATTCTAGGTTCCACTCTGTCTCATGAACTCCGTATCTTCCTCAACACAGAAGGGAAGTAATTGAAGTTGCCTGGTTTTCTGCTGTACACCTAGCAAGCACTGGAAAAAAGTAAAGTAAGATTTTAATTAAATCTGCTGTATCGGTATGGGAATAAAAGTATCTTTAGACTGCAAAGTACCTCATAAACTGACATAGAGGTCTGTACAATTGGAGGGATCAGTCAGCATTTCTAACCCTCATGGAGAGACACTTGTTTATATCCCCCTTCATCGATTTCTCTCAACATATTGGCAACAGCAAATTAGAAGGAATCACAAAGACATGGTAGTTCGTTGCTATTATGCTACTGAATGTCTTTACTGAGAATCCTAAAATGCTGTCACTTTTGACAATGTTTTACCATCCTTTGGATTTTAATTTCAACAGCTGGCTGAATGGTGTGCTTTTTTGTGTGTATATTTTAAATGGTGTAATATCTTAATTAGCCATCTCACGGTTACCAGCTTCCTTTGTTGTGAGAAATATATGATACTTATTGAGTATGTTCAAATTAGTAATTGTGTGAAGCTTGTCTTTGTATAGGTTCGGATATCAGTCTCAAAACGCGGTATTCAACTTCACTTGCCTCCACCTTATTCTATCGTCATTCAGGTTATATCTGCACATAATCTGTGTGTCCTGTTATCAGTAATGCAATCTTATACATATTATCTTCTTTGGTTGAACGCCTCTCTCTCTCTCTCTCTGTGACACTCATCAAGGTGGGTCATGTATTTGCAGGAGTCGGAAAATGGTAGTTGGCATGTGCCAACAGTCACAGGTGACGACTTGGAGACCCCGAGGCAATGGTTGTGTTCTACCAGATCCAAAAATGTGTCGAACCCACTCTGAAACTTGTTCTGATATCCTAATCTGTATCATGCTGTTTTCGATTCTTCTGCACATGAAAATCCATGTCATTCCATGGACATTTATTTGATGGGTAAGATTAGAACATTAAGGAGACTAACTTGGGTGGAATAGGAGCAGAGATTATAAAAAAAGAAAAGAAGAAGAAGAGGGGAGTTTTAAAAGCCTCAATGCGCAAATCGAACATCATAACCAGCCTTGTTCCTGTATTCTTTTGTACTGAACTTTCTTCTTTGGCCAGACATGTTCTTTTAACTAATTCGGTTCCATTTGTTCGAAATTTGGAATCTGTTGGTGAGTCTCTTTGTTTTTCATTCCAAATATTTTGCATCTCCCCAACTTTAAAAGACGCGTTTGCACACCCAATTTGGAATTAAGTCACTGCAAGGTAATCCCAGTTTTCTGCTTTAGCTGGCTGGCATTGGAAGATTCAAAGGCCCTAGTGGTAGCTAGATATATAACTAATTAAAAAGCTTCCGCAAAACTCGAGGTATCTTTCTGTCGCCCAATGTCCGTGCCGTGTGCGGTGGCCATTTCTATCCACGCCTGATATTTCCATGTACTTCGCTACATGGTTGGGAGTCATCGTTCGAGTCTATATCAATGGCTTATGACACTTCTCGGCGGAACATGAGGGTGGTGCCACGACACAAATTTGATATGCACTTGAATTTTCAATGTTAAATATTTTCATATAATTTAAGGACTAAATCGAATATGTATTAATAATTCAAGGATCAATTATGTCATTCATCTATGTTATTGGAACACAAGAAGATCACTTGATTCAACAACAATATGGGGAAATTGGGTCCACATTAATCACGTTCGTATTAAATAAAATTGCGCTGTATATCTTGAAATTAACCAATTGTCCCATTGAAGTAAAAAAACACATAAGAATTTATTGCCTTTTGAATCCACTATAACATATATGACTTCTGCCGAACATTATCATCTTTTATTCATTTACTTCATTTATTTTTTTGGATTGGTATATCATGCTCAGTTCATGCAAGTTTTGTCTATTTTAAATAAATGTATTTGCCGCCTATATAAAAAAAAAAAAAAAAATTAAATACGATTTTCCATCCAAAATGAAATTATTATTATTATTATTATTATTTTATTATTATTAAATTTTAATTCATATTCATTTTTTTCTCGGTGTTCCTTTGACTCTTCGTGCCTTGGGTTGGTACGCAAGATCGGCGAGATGCACGAGCAGGTAATTACCTGCCCCCATGCAGGTCTCACCTCTGTTCCATGCACCTTCAGCAGAGTGGCTTAGGCATTTCGTCCAACACCCGGTGAGCACGCGTCTTCTCCGCAATGTCTTGACGCGGGACTGCTCTCCGAACCAACAGAGCAAGCGAACGCATCTTCGGGATCGGTGCGCATCACCTGCTCGACGATTTGCGGCAGTGGATTCGCCGTTCTGGAATCGGCGTTCGGGATGGACGAGTTCTTCAAGAACCGAATGTTTACTACGCACGCGGTCGCCGCCGCCGCTTCGGTCACTTTGGGAACGGCCCTCACTTATCCTCTCGATACCATCAAGACCCTTATCCAGGTTGGTCTGTTGATGCCCTTTTGTTCTCTTCTTTCCCCTCTGAATTGTAGGAATTTCGGATTCCCATTGTGTTTGACTATCCGTGTGTGCAAAGCAGGTTGGTTCTGGCTCAACTAAGCAGTTGACTCCGGCGCAGGCTGTGGAAAGAGTTCGGGCTTTGTCCGGAGGTTTAGGAGGTACTTTGGAAATGCAGCCATTTTTGCAGCCCATTTACTTTATCTTTATTCGATTTTTTTTTCTCCGGTTCGTTAGAACATGGATAGGAATTTGTAGAGTACATCCTGCGCTCTTGTCCAAAGCTATAACATCCGTGATCCATTTAAGGGGTGTTGAACTGGTTAGCCATTTCCGGCCTAAAAGAAAAAAGAACGGGAAAGAAGACCGGGGAAGTAGCTCTGTTAAAGTCCATTCCTTCGATTCCCTGAGAACTTTGCTTATTCAAAATAAATCATGTCCAAAATGCTGTAAAAAATTGAAGACTTCCCACTTCCAAAAACTTCCTCTTGTGGAATAACCTTTTTGTTTCTGGAGTATGCAACTTCTGCTAGCTCTTTGACGAGATTATATGTTTATTCAAGACCCTTCTTCATGATGGAAGTGGCGGTTGATGTTCTACTGGTGGAAAGGGGTGTCCGTCCCAATATATGGCAGGTTGCTTCTCCTCCTTTTTAGTTGACTGCATGTGCTAAGGAAGATGAAGCGCTTTATCCATAGTATTTTTGGACAATAACAATTGAATATTCATAGATGTGATTCTTAGTTGTTGATTCTACTATTACTCTTGAATTGTAGGTCTTTACAGTGGCTTTGGATGGCTGACGTTGGGGAGAACATTTGATCTAGGAGCTCGTTTTGGTGTTTACGAAATTCTAACAGCATTTTGTAAAGGTACTTCATTTTCCACTTTCTTGTCTTCCAGACGTCTGTGTCCGACTATGGCTATGCTTTGTCTGTCCTCTGTTTATCATTCTCTCTTTTTCCCGGCGGTATATATTTATTTTCATACATGCCTGCTGTTGAGTACACCTTATTTTAAATGATGGCTTTAGCTTCTTCACTTTTTGAAAGCATATGGACGTTTCTGACGTTGTTATATGTATTATCTTGAGTTAAAATGAAACACACTTTCATACCAATCACCATTATGCTTTTATTTATTAGTGAGTAATGTACTTTACAAGCTGATTTATATTCCTTTTTTTTGTTTGGCTGGCACCTGAACTGTATAGCTTGTATATTAACTAGTAATTAATTTTTTCACTGCAGATGGTAGGGAAGACAATTATGTGTATGTCTCTGAGGCCCTTATGGCTGGACTTGCTGCTGGTGCAGCAGAATCCCTTATAAGCTCTCCATTTGAACTTCTCAAACTACGTTCACAGGTGACCACTGCTTCTCGCGTTTCATCCTCTGCATACATCAGAGCAGAGCCAGCTGCTTCACCTGCAATTGAAAGGTTACTAAAAGGATATAACCCAGATAAGCGAGTCTTGAGCGAGTATATTGGCCTTTTGTCCACCTTAACCACCAAGCATCCCAATATGGCAGCCGCCTTGCAAGAGTACCCATGGATGATGACTGGGTCTGGCAGGCCACCTTCTATATGTGATGTAAAGAGGCCATCAGACATCATTTCTTTGGAAGGTTGGTCAGCACTATGGAGAGGGCTCCGATCTGGAATTGCTCGAGATTCCTTTTATGCAGGCATATTCTTTTCTAGTTGGCAGTTCATGCACCGAGCTATGCTTGACTGGAAGGCAGTAGGGATGGATCCTGAACCAAGGTCTTGAAACTCAGTTCCACTTATCTTTCAAGGATTTATATGATTGGGAAATTTTCATTGCTTATATGTGAGTGAACTGTTAAAGATATCTCGCTAAATTTTATTGCAATCCAGGTATCTTCCTTAAAGAGGATTTGGAATATGAAAGTAGTAGATAGCTTTGCTGTAACGTCATGCAAACTCAGCTGTTCCATGGTATTTTGCACATATTTAGGCTCTAGAATGTTAGTGCATCTCCATAGCCCTTCCTGAGGGTTTTCCAATGTATGTGATTGATAGGGGTGTCTGGATAGAGGTATTGGAAAAGATTGTTTCATACTGCCTAAACTGTTTACATCTTTTTTTGGGTCTGTAGAAGTATAAGGGACGGATTTGAGCATTGAGTGGTATTTAAGTCTTCTTTTGTTAATCCACATTACTTGCTTTCTGTTTACCCACTGCAAGAAACTGACATGGCAATTACTCCCTAGCATGCTATGCATAGAGCATGCATAAAGAATTTAGCTCCAGGATGTTTTAGACTGAACTGAATAGCATTTTACAAGCCCGATTTGGGGCTTCTGCCAAAATTAAAATATAATTCTGAGCCAATGCAGGAGACCCATTTATTTATCCTTGAAAATTGTGTCTACTATAGGAAAATTTCTTTGCAGCTTTACTTGCTCTGCTGTCAGTATGTATTACTAATTTAACCATGCTACTAATTGCTGCTTCAAGGAGTGCTTTAAATTGGATTGATTGAATTCAAACTCAATATTATTCAAATTGCTCTGGTGTTGACCTGTTTTTTCATTTTCTTCTCATGTTGCGACAGTTCTGATGAAGAAATTGGTCCTCTGTCTCCTCTAGCTGTTAGTCTCTCTGCTGGATTTTCTGGAATGATTGCTGCTGCAAGTTCTCACTGTTTTGACACTGCCAACAGCCGATCTCAATGTATTGTGCTACCTAAGGTACATTACTCTTTGCTGAGAGACAATTTATTTTGGTGTTTGATCTGGCACTTCATATTCATGATATGAGTATGATAGACCATTGGTCATATTCTGAGAAAGTGTGTTTTATTCAGGCTTTGTGATTTTGTTTTTTACTTCGTGGGTTATTTTTCTTGGGATCTTATTATGTTAACTTACAACTCAGAAGGAGAAATTGGCAAAGATAGTGAGATCAAACTCATATGGAAGTAGCCTCACATAATTGTTTTGCTGAAGTTGTTATTTATGTAAATGTTTTTATGTGTTTTCAGGTAATTAACTTTGCTTACTCTAGATCTGGGTTGGAAATTCTTTATAGTAATCATCGCTCCCCATTTTCTGATGTTATAAGATCACCTTTAACTAACAAGATGGAAACTCATTTCTCCATGGTGCATGGAATTGCAAAAGTTTGAGTATGAGGTCTATCCTCTTGTTTCATTTGAATTCAGGATCACATTGGCCATTTTCTTTTTGTTTATATATATATATATTGGCACTTCAGAAGTTGCTACACTTGTTTTGGCCAGCATCAGAAGTTGCCACTTGCTTCCCCTAACGTGGAACAAATATTTCCTCCTTGCCATTTACAAGGGTTTCCCAAGTCTTGAAATTAATTTTCTTGCATGTCTCTTTCCAACCCCCCCAACCAGCTCACCCCAGTCCCCCACCTACAGTCCTTCCAAGCATTGCCACACCTTGTCCTGCCAATTAGGCAAACAGAAAAAACAACAGTATTGATTTGGATATCTGGGCATACAATTGATGACTTTACATTGCAGTAAGATGCAGATGCAGGTCCTGGACAAAATCAGGCATGAGAAAATGGCGTCTGAACCTATACTACAACTTATTGGATTGTCCCACTCTAAGTATATAAGGATAGGAAATACTCATTGTCATTGTTCTATCATTTAAATATTGACTAGTAGAATAAGCTCAGTTACTGTTCTTGCACAACTTACTTTCAGATATCGTGGCTGTGCCTATGTTGCTTTGTTGTCTCATTGGCTTATTAGGGGGAAAACTTGGTATATACCACTCTTTTTTGTTAGCCATATTGCCATTGAGTGGGTGCACCTTTCATAGAATGCCTTGCTGACTGATCCTGATGGTTTCTCCTTGCTTTTTTGTCAGTATATCACTATGGAAAGAAAGCTTCTCAAATGGAAAACACCAGGCAACAGATTTGAGAGAGCAACTGGCATCCACCCTTCCGACAGGAATCTTCTCTTTCGTGGAATTTGGATTCGAATGGCTCAAAGTGGCATTGCATCTTTCATGATTGTCGGTGGTTATTACTTTGCTGTAAATCATCTAATTACAAGCTGAATGGATAGGACTCACTCTTTGATAAACTGGATAGCTGTTATCATCTGACAATTATGCATTTGATTCCATTTGGTTTGACTCAAATGTAAAGAACATGAAATGGCTCATGTTCTTCTCAGCGGCATCTTTCTCACTAGTGGCATGAGTGATGACTCTGGATGCAGATGTAGAAGAGCCGAATTACATGTAGAGTGAATTCCTCATGCCAATATGTGCAGATGCCCAGTTGGCTTTGCTTATCATAGGACTAGCACTCTTTCTCAGGCTCGATGTATATATCGTTTATCTGGGTTGGCATCAAACCATAGTCACACTCAATGCAATTGTCTCTCTGCCACAGATATTGTGACGTCTTCTACAGTGTTTTTGTCACGTCTTTTAGTGTTGTAGGAGTTACATAAAGGTCCAATTAGCTTGGAAAGTTTTGACATTTGGGCTGTGAAATGTTACTGTCATATCTAATCTAGCATCAACTCAATAATGAAACAGTTGTAGCTTCACAAATTGTTCTCAAGCTGAAGATTGAATTAGCTTGGTACATGGTCCTCAATGTGTTTCTTTGTCATAAACAATACTGCTTCATCTTGTATATTAACACAGATAGACCTCTAAGCGCTGCACTCCACGGTAATTGATAGTAGCAAACAAGTGCTGCTAGCGAGTGAAGCTTGACACTCTTTATTGGGGATATGTCTATTGCTCCGGCCCCTAGAATTTTGAAGAAACTTGTGGATAGTAATTTTTGAGATCATACTCGGATACGCTCAATTGCTTCATAGGAGCTTCAAATTCTCTTGATTTCACCTTTATGAATGCTAATTTTCTGAAATCGTACTCAGATACGCTTCAATTGCTTTAATTGCTTGGTAAGAGCTTCAAATTCTCTGTATTTCGCCACATGTTCATAATAACGTCCATCGACCTGGACAAACATTATTGATCAAGCAATAGATACGATTAGGATTTTGACTCAAAGTATGTGTTTTCTCTTAAAACGATTTATAATCTGAGTGAATGAGAGGAACTTATTTCTGACTTCCTCACATGGAGCTAGTGACTTTGCGAGCAGGTATGTGGTCAACTTGTACTTTGGGTCCAAGTTGTCAGACCGTGGCACAACTCCTAATGATGCATATTCTTCATTGGTGCTTATTTGCTCAATATACTGCTGGAGCGCAATAAGGTGTGATTTCATGATGACCAGCAAGCAATTCACCATATGACCCGATAATAACATAGGGAATTGGCGATGAGAATTGAGAACACCTGAAAAAAAGCATATAGTTTTGGGTACAAATGGATGAGACTAGCATTACATTACCAAGCCTGCTTGTTAGCGTAAGACATAATCATGCATGAATTGAGGAAAATTGGATTAATAAATACCATACGAATATTACCAATCCGATTATCGACTTGCTTTGGACTTTCAGCTTTTTCAATGCCGACGTTTAGCCAACAGGATCCCAAAAACTCTTGTTAAACACTTTACAATTTAGCCAACAGGATCCAAATACCCTTGTCAAACACTTTACATTATTTTCCCCAAAGACTTTGGGGAAAGCTGAACCAAACGGACCTATATATCTGCCTTTTAGTAGTTAGAGATCTTTGTCTTTGTCACAAACATAAAGATTTCTTAGGAAACATTCGAATTCAATATGCGTTTGTGGGCCTTTCTAGGTAGGACTTGTTATCTGGAGCTTTAACTCTTTTTTTGGACTACCAAATAGAGATTTAAACAGCACTCAATGGAATGAGATCAACTCCCTAATAGACAAACCAAGGACAAACTGGACCTGTAAAGAAATTGGCATGCATGTGCACGCAGAGAGAGAGAGAGAGAGAGAGAGAGAGAGAGAGAGAGAGAGAGAGGGAGTGAGTTTATATACCAGACTACAGTACAACATCTCGCGAATACAAGTAAACCGCCTTAAACTGAAGGCACTATTCCAATCCATAGAACTAGGAGATAAATCCTGCTGAAAACTTAAACGAAACAACAATTCATGAGTCAGGGCGTCTTGAAATTTTGTCGGTTTACTCCGCTTGAATATTTGCAAAGATCTCTTCCTTCTCCAAAAATTTCATCTGGGGGTCATGGTGTTGCTTCCCAGATGAACCTGATGCAACCATAGGATGACAATTTGTTAGAATTTGAACCATAAAAAGGCAATCAAGAAAATTTATACCAAAAGTAACCCCGAATGTCAAAAACAATTCCAACATCTCTTATCCTTCCTCACCAAAAATGGGGAAAAAAAATATAAAGCTTGAAGATGCACTAAAATCTTTGTATATTTATTTTGTGCAACTCCCATCGTACACGGTAATATATAATAGAAACTTTCAATTTGTATTGACTAAAAAGTTCACTTGCCGTATGTTTTCATTAGAACATGCAGTCAGTTTTAAAGTTTGATTAACTAAACAGTATGCTGGACAAGTTCCACAGTGCAAGTATATAGAACATATCTCTGCTGATTTATATATATATGTATGTATGTATGTATGTATGTATGTATGTATGTGTGTGTGTATGGATGACAAGAACCTATATATAACAAATCTCTACTGATTTACATGTATGTTTGTATGTATGCATGACAAGAACCTATAAATGACATATCTCTGCTGATTTACAAACAGACACAGACACAGACACACAGACAGACAGACACACACACACACACACACACACACAAACATGTATGTATGCATGGATGACAAGAACCTAATTTACACACTAATCAGCAGAAATATGTTCCCCCGAAAAATATAGTGGCTGTCAAAATAAGGTTAACGCATCACTTTTATATTGGATCAGGCATTACCTGGGTTGCATAAGAAGAGCTTTGAGCAAGAAACATAACAAATTCTTGCTTCTTTCTCTCAAAATTCATTTTAGCGTGATCCAACATTTGTCGCTCCCGTTGCAAATCTTCCAGCAGTTTTTCCCTTCTCCACCTCAAGTCCTTCATCTGGTTTTCTACTTCATGGTAATTTGCAGGACGACTGGATGCACCTGATGGTACTGGAAATCTCACATCCACATCCTCCCTTAAAATTGATAGCAGGGACAAAAGCAGCAGAAGAAGATTAAGATTAATTTTAGCCAGAGAAAAAAACACACTCTACAACCTGACCAAAAGGAAATATTACAAGAAAGTAGATACTTTCCCCGGCACACAAAAATAACAGACCTTTTTTTTTAAATCTAACTATTTATGCATGCAAGTATTAACTGGAAGCCGCAAGCATACTCAACTCAATCCTTCTAAGAATCACGTTCAACACATGAGCAAGAAGATAAAAATTTGTATTGGAGAGGACATAAATGATTAGAGATGAGCTGACGTAACCAAAAATAGCCATAAAGATCAGGAAGGACTGTAAATGGCCACTTCATGCAGCATTTTTTTATTTATTTATAAATAGACCTTCTCAATGTGCAGGAATTGCTTACAAAAATAAATCAGAATGCACATTGTCATAGATGATGGGCAAAGTTGTCTTACCGCTTGCCTAGGAAATACATGCCAGGACCTCTAATTATTCCACCATCCAAAGAGATGGCTCCACCACTAATTAAAGGAAGAGCACGTAGCATGTCCGCCCTCGTGCTATATACTTGAGTCCGAGAGAAAATATGATAAAATAGAGTTTCCCTGAGACCATGACCGCTTGGTGTTAAACAAAACAAATGGGTGGCATCAATGTTGACCATATTGACTGCGAAGCCAAGGAAACCGGGTGGACATTCCCCGCTTGGTAATCTGGGCTTAAAGAGATCAAGCCTTCTTTGGCCATCATCATCTACAAAATCACCAACATATGGTCTGACAAAATTAAATGAAGGAAATTAGTATCTGTAAGGTTAAACTGCGTACCATCCATCAAGAGAGATAAGAATTACACCTTAGATCTTCTAAGCAAATAACGAGAAATCTTCCATTTAAATCCCTTCCGATGGAAGAACTAAGCCCATGAAGACCAGCACTCATATCAATACTGCCGTCTGTATCATATGTTTCTAGAGCCTTCATGCCTTCTCGACTCTTGCAAACAATGGAAAGCATGGCGTCCGCTCCTAAATACTCAGAGAGAAGCCTAAACCCCAGTCAAGCAGAGTGATGGATTGAGATTAGAGCAAAATCATGAACTGAAACAACACAAATTCAATCTAGGAAATGCACCAGCAAGTGCAAGATATTAGAAATCGTAAGTTTGAACTACCCTACATGCAGCCATTTCTCATGAGCATTCATGAGACAAGGCTCACTGCTTCTCTTTCAACAATCTAAAATATTAATCTCGAGACATCAACAAGTGCAGTGACTTCTAACCAAAGAAAAAAAAAAGAAAAAGAAAAACAGATGATTCAATTACTTCCAACAAAAGGAATTTCAGTTCAAACTTCTAACTATTGATGACGAACTGAACAAACCTGCTAAGGTTTTCATCATCAACTTTGCCCAGAGTAGCAACTATGCCAATTACATCCTTGGATAAAGCAAGAATGGGAGCCTGAGTGCCACGGCTATTTTTAAGTTGGCACCATATTCCAGCAGCAGATTTATCACGCTTCAATATTTGCTCAGTTGTTTCCTCCTCACCTCCACTGGAAAGGCTATTATCTTCAGCACTAGGTGGGGCAGAAGAATGATACTTCCCAAGAATGACTGAGTAATGACAAGTCAGCAAGAAACATGTTAGAAGATGCCATAATAATCAAAGAAGTGGCCACTGCTCTCTGCTTTTCCTTTGAGAAAATATGTGAACTCAATCCACTTGAATGTGCATGGTATGCTAACCCAGTACAAATATATGAGGCTGTCTTCAAGGCCTTACTTTCTGATTTACTTTCACTAATATTCTGTATCATAACTAACCATATTGCAAGGTAAGAAGCCCAGATATTGACCCCCATTTACAGAGCCATCAGATTTCAGATAACATACCTTGCTTATCAAGAATAGAGTCATCTAATGTGTTTTTCTGAGTCTTCAGAGATTTTATGTTATCCTCGTGCTGTTTGATTTTTAGACCGAGAGATTGTAGATCATCTTGAAGTCTCTACAGAAACACAGGCAAATATCAGTTGGATTGACCTGTTTGTCTAAAATAAGTTCTTAACCCTGTATTGACTATGCAGTAAGCCAATAGAGACTGAACAGGGAAAAATCATTGTGCCCAATAGCCTAGATGTAGATGAATGTTCGACCAGAATAACTCTCCAAGAAACTCCCGAGCCATTTCAAATACAAACCTTAGAACTGTTCATTAATGTATCTGCCTGTATCACACCTCCACTTGGCACTCCGCTGTTCGCATTAGGAGATCCTTCATTCTGATCAACAACCACCAATGCCAATGAGTCTTGGCCAGGCAATGCTGTTGTGATGACAGAAGGCTGCAAATGGGTGGACATCAGCAACTAGATATGTGCATCTTTGCCCCCAAAAAAAGAAAGATGAAGAATGCAGGTCATGCGATATGGAGTAAACTTAAGCTGTAAGTATAAAAATAAGTATATAACCATCACTCGCACGCAAAGAAATTCCGGGAGACAGTGCATGATTTGAGTGAAACGTTTGAATTTTTCTTACTTCAGACTGTCAATGGTACCAATGAGCAACAAAACATGTGCTTGAATAAATATCTTCTCATGTGACCGGAGAAA